>OY998155.1:308023-658083 GCA_963921925.1 Sphagnum tenellum
GGCAGATGTGATTCTGCGAGCATACAGTGGATACAACACCTCCTGGGCTCTTTTTCTTCTGGACAAGATTTTTCCAAAGGTGAGAGACTCAAGAGATGATGGATAGAGATGACTCTCATTCTTGATGGATAATTCTCGAGGTCTTTTTTTGGGGGTTTGTGCATGAGATAGATGCAGCAGCAAGTAGAGCTTGAAACTTTTGATTGCCTCAGGAGGATCTGGTGTGGTTCTTTATTGGATTCGAAGAAATTTGATGTAATTCGTGAGGATGTATGGGAAAAAAATGAGCTGAAGTTTCTCTTGACCTTGTATTGATTTTCAAGCACGCTGAAGCTTTTGAGTGGGGGATGGGGGAATCAGTTGTCTTCACCACCAGATGTCGTAACAGTCTGTTTTGGAGCAAATGATGCAGCTTTGCCAGTTCCTGACGGTGAGAAGTTTCATGTCCCTGTGCCTCAGTACAAGGCAAATTTGCATCAGATCGTGTCACACATCAAGGTTAAAGCAACACCTACCCACCCTTCATGTCCAACTAGTATCAATTGTTCAAACTCCATGTTTCATTTTTCCAGAAAGAGTTGGTGTTAGGAAGAAGAGTGGGAGCAGAATTACTTGCATCATTGAAGAGCATTTGTGCACTAATCCCAAACGGTTTTTCAAGAATTTGATCACCCTTCCTCTCTCTGCTGTGAGATGTAAATTGACTGATTTCATCAGGTTGCTTGGAATTGTCAACTCATTTTTATGTCTGGTTCTTTGGGTTGCTTGCACTTGTCAACACATTTGTGTGTCATATCATAGCCTGTATGATGATTTAGCAGATTATAAAGGAGATTGATTTAATAGATAGTGATCAATAACTTCCAATTCTTTTTTGTTTTTTTTCCTCTTACCAACAACAATAGTTCATTTTTTTGGAGGCAGAGCAATTCAGAAACGACAGTGGTTGTCTTGATCACACCTCCTCCAGTTGGTGATGAAGCATGGATTGATTTTTGCAGGTGAGCAATAGCCTAATTTTTTTCCTCCCTCCCATGCTTTTTGTCATTGAGATGCTTTTACTATTTGTTCAAGTACTCAATTTTGATGGTTTCGTACTAAGTAACAGGGCAAATTATGGCAAGCAACCAGAAGCACTTCCTGATCGTACCAATGAAGTGACCAAGCTCTATGCACAGGCTTGCAAAGAGGTGGCCAAGGAAGCAGATGTTCCTGTGATTGATCTATGGTCTGTCTTTCAGCAGACACAAAACTGGCGCCAGGCTTATCTCAGGTCAGTGCAAAATGATCCCAAAGAGTAGAAAAAAAGCAATGTGCTTGGATTAGTGTGAGCATCAGTTACTTTGATTTCAATCGAGAAAACAACAAGCTTATAAGTCGCGGAACAAACAAAGAATACTTCTGAAGCTAGCAACATCCATATCTTCTCAGTTCAAAATTCTTGTTCATGGATTTGTGTACTTTGTGATGATGACAGTGATGGGCTCCATCTCACAGCTGGAGGAAACAGAATTGTCTTTGACGAGCTTGTTAATGTGCTTAATGGCATATCGTTCTTGAGAGCTGATCAATTGCCAATGGACTTCCCGTCATTTGTTGATATTGATCCAAAGAACCCTGGTGTTGCCTTTCAGACCTGGAAAAACAATGCCAATCTTGTACGTTTTTAAAAAAAACGTTTTGACTCTTTTTGTGTGAATCAGAATGGTTTATATGATTCTTCTTTGCCCACTATGTATTGACTCTTTTTGTGTGGATCTGAATGCTTTATATGGTTCTTCTTTGCCCACTATGTATTGATTCTTTTTGTGTGAATCTGAATGCTTTATATGGTTCTTCTTTGCCCACTATGTATTATTTCATCCTGTGAACACCTCCATCTTCACCTCCATGGGCAGTTTCCAAATTGAAAAGTTGCAAAAGTTTTAGCCAACATTTTCTCTGAGATTTTTTGCGTGATGACTACTTACCCAGCTTTATGTCCTTGTGGCCAGGAACCATTGATTCTGGGTGTCAACACAGGCTAAATTCAGCGTTCTTGATTGATAATGTGAAGGCAAAACACAAGAGTGTTCAACACTTAAAATAAAAATTCAGGTGCCTCAAGTCCTGCTAACCATGTCAGGGCATCTCCACCCCACACCTGCAAATACCCCTTTTCATTAAATCCTGCTGCACTCCTGTATTTGTTGTTGATTTTGCAGTGGTCATTTGAACCCCTTCAATATCTTATTTCTATTATGGATTTGGACAGTGACTGTTACTCTTCCAGATATAAAAGGCCTTTGACTGTTTAAAGGGACTTTTATGACATTTGTGTGTGGGGACAATGATCAATAAACATTATTCTGTTCTAACATAAAGGAGTTGTTTACAGTTTTGGGTGGGGATGCTCTTACATATGACAAGTACACCTAGTTTCTCAAAATAGATCACACATAACAAAATCCCACATTATATGTTAATCTCTCACTTCCAATTTCAGTAGATTTTCAAATCCTCATACAAATTGCATCCAAAAACCACACTCATGATTGACCCTTTTTTTTAATGTTCAAGGATTCTCACATTCCATGCAAATTTCTAACTAAAAGAGATTTGTAGCACACCATTCAAGGAAGACACCAAGAAGGCAATCTCATGGAGTTGTAAGGTAGATTCTAGTTTGGCTCAATGTATGAATTGTTGAAGAACTTACGGTCTAGATGAAGGAGATAGGGGGAGAAATTTGTACAAAAACTTGTATCAAGGTTGCATCGCAGCAGAACATGCTGTTCCAAGCTGGAATGAGATTGGTTAATCAATGGTCTTATGACATACCAGAGATGCAGTATGTTCATAACAGGACAGGACAGGGGCAGGTTCATAGGTAGATATGAAAGCTTCAAACAGATGGACATTCATGTTAATTTCTATAACACAAAGACTTCCAAATGATGCTAAATGCCCTTTCAGTAGTAGAAAAGGCATGAATCTCAGTTATGTGCCTTTTCACCCTTATACTGAAAGGGTCTTGTTTTAGTCCCCCTCTTTTGTTCCCTCCCTTCCTTCTTCTTCCCCTGGAAATCTACCCTGCCAAAGGGCCTTGTGGGTTTGCCTGGTCAATTGATTTCAGAGTTCTCGCTTTGGAGAATTTCTTGCTTTGCATTCATTCAATCATGAAAGGTAGCGACAACTTACGGTTTTGTTATTGTGGAGCTGGTGGGTGTGTGCGCACATAACTGTGGTGGCACTGTGAGCAGCAGTGGTTTGCAACAACAACAATGGGTAACAAGCCAGCAGGTTGTAATTCTCAACAGCCAATTCAAGCTCTATTGGAAGATGCGATTTCTGCACTGCGCGAGAGACCAGGCTCAACACAATCAGACATCATCAAATACCTGGAATCCAAGTATGACAAATCAATACCAACAAAGACAAAAGAGAAGTTGCTTGATAGGTTGAAGCCCATACTGAAAGCAAGCAAGATGGAATACAACAGAGGGAACAATCATCGAGGAGCCAACCGAGGAGGAGGAGGAAGAGCAGCACAAGGATTGGGCAAAAGAAAAGGAGGTGGTACTGCCGCTGCTGCTAAAACTGGTAGGAGAGCATACAGAAGCACAACATCCCAAACAAATCATAGAGGAAACAAATCAAGGCGTAAGTCAAGAGCTTCATCTTCACGACCCAAGAAACTGAATGGCAGCAGATCCATGAAAAGGAAAGTGGGTGGCAGCACATGTATCAAGCAAGGAGGAAGAATATCATCATCCAACAATGCAAGAAGACGTAATAAGATGGAACCAAGGAGCAGGATAATCAAGTCCAATCATGGAAGAACTGGTCCACAAAGTGGTACTAAGTTTTCACTCTATAAATATCAAACACAGGCCCCAAGGTACAATAATTTTACATACAATAACGCTCATAAGAAGAAAATTGGTAGAAGCAGCCGACCCACTGGACACTTCTCCAAAATGGACAGCAGCAGCATCTTCCCTTGCATAGACATCAGTGGAAATCACCATGAGAACGACTGAGAATCAACTGATACTCTGCATCAATCCCTGGATTGATCATCACATAACATGTTCAAGATCAGAACCATAGTGTTTTGCACTAACCCACATTATAGCACTGTGACCAACTCATTCACATTTCTCAACTGCCTACTCTGCAGTCAATAGAATAGATAAGACAATGTCTCAAGAATGTAATTAAACAAATCTTCATTCAATCCATATTTCGTACATCTTTCAGAATGAACATGCGTGTCTTGCACTCCTAGGTTAGAAAATCAATCTCAATGGAATAGTGGTGAAATCAACCCTAATGTCCATAACGCAATAAAGGTTTTGTTCTATTTACTCTCTTGTGCATGAGAAACAAAGCTTACAGTATTGATCCATCCACCCTCTTCACTTCACGCTTGTCACAAATGCAACCACAATTTACTTATTTTCCTACTAGGTGTTGTTTTTCATATGAAGCTTTTTAGTCATACTGTAGAAGCCATGCTACTACAGCAAATCCATATCACCGTATCACTTGAATAACTGACCAGTTGCAATGGTGTCATTCTCTCACAAATTTTGGTTTGACTCGAGAATAATCAAAATCACAACAATTGGAACCTTGATAATTACTTGATACAAAGAGGCTCATAGATGGGGCGGTGGTTTATTTGATGAAGTGTCATTTAATACTGATTGAAGCAGATGCACTAACAAGATCTTGGAGCAATTACACTTGGCAAAACATTTCCCCTTGAAAGCCTTTGTTTCCCTTGGATCCATTCTTTTTTGAATAACACTCAAACCAAAGGGAACTCTTACAGTGCATATAATGCCAACCCAGCAATAAGGGTTTCTATGACTTGAACAGAAGGACTGCAAATTGGCAAGAATTACTGCAGTTTTGGAGCTTCACATTGCCCATCTCTCTGGTACAATGCTTGTGGAATGCTGTTTGGTAAGGTGAAACATTGGTGCAACAATAGGAGAATCATCCCAAGGTTACAATGCACACTTTGCTGTACAGATCCTGACACTCCTGCTGCTCCTGACACTCCTGCTGCTCCTGTTCCTCCTGCTCTAGAATGGTGTATTGCATGGACACCTATTGATTCTGACTTGGAAGGGTGATTTGAAAGTAGGAGCATTTTCTATACGAACTCCTGGCTATTGTAATTATTCCAATATAACATGTCTATGCAATGCACAACAACAATCTGAAGATAACGTAATGCTGAGTGCAGTTGTAACCTTATGAGAGTTGTTCACAAAGTGTTAAAACCATCACCTTCATCACAAATAGCAGTCACAAGCTGCCATGACTACCCACTGACTTCATCAGCTCCTGCAAGTGAGTGTAGATAAATATATCATAATCCACGCAGAATTATTCCACAATGACAGCCTACTTCTGCTTGCAACAAGGTTGACTATTCTAGCCATCACCTCAGAGCTTAATTCCCACGTAAGATTTGACTTATATCTATTTCCAACAACATGAACATGAATAAAAAGAAGATGAGTAGTAGGAAGATGAGTACCAAGCATCCATTCTAGAGGAAATTTCACAAGAGAAAAAATCTTGATTTACCAGATATCCGCTGCAGGCATCACCTCAGAGCTTAATACCCATGTAAGGTTTGACTTAAATCTAATTCCTACAACATGAACAAAAAGAAACCTAGCAGTAGGAAGATGAGTACCAAGCATCCATTCTAGAGGAAATTTTGTAAGAGAAACAATCTTGGTTTACCAGATATCCACTGCAGAATTTATGACCTTTATTTGGAGCTCCAAACACCATCAGCCATTGAAATAGGTTGCTAAGTGTTGCAATAAACTTGTATTAAATATTCACTAGAAATAACAATCACTACTGGTAAACAGATGGCACTACGACATAAGAGAGGACCCTCAGAGAACACTACCTTCCAGCTTTCATAGTTGGTCTAGTTCTTGATTAACTTTTACCACTATCCTGTGACTCCATCAGCCACTAAAAGAGCCAGTACATGATTACAGAACAAGTAAGCCCAAATTCCTCAAAAGGCCTAAAAGAAATTGTTGCTGGGATGTTGAATAAGTGTTAGCATTCAACAACAAATATACCAAACTGCCCAGAGTGTTCATAATAGCTGGCAATCAACACAGGACTTGAAACTGAGAACTTGAGGGAAGAAACACAATGCAAAGTGAAACTGGAACTATCATACTGGTGGGTAAGATGTGTGCTTCTTAATGGAAGACCGCCCATTGATACGAGACCTGATTTGGCTCAGGAACCGAGGCCTTGCAGCTACCCAAGCTAAGAAAATGAGCACCATGACCATTGCAACTATCATGGGTGACCACCACACAGAGAGAGTCAATTCTGTTAGCTGTTGTTTTACAGCTATCCCTTGGCCGGTTCATAGTTCGCCCTTAGAATCGTCTAAAGGAACAGTCTTGGCCTGAACACCCTTCAGGAGTTTCTTCAGATGCCCACTTTGGTGTGCAGCTATCGTGTCTGAAGAAAGACAAAAGACACCAACAGAGAGGTAAGAAGTTTAGTTGCAAGCTTCAAGGAAACAAAGAATCCAGATGATGGAGTAAGAAAGAATGATATTGAGATAGGGGAAAGTCACAAAGACAAAAAGAGTGAAGGTCCAGCCAGAAAGAGGGGAAACATACCATCAGCCCCTCCAACATGTATCCCATTTATGAATACTTGGGGTACTGTGCGACGACCAACCAGCTTCTGCACAGCTTGGTGGATTGCACCACCATCCTCTGCAAAGATAAGACTTGCCTCATTTAGCTGAAAAAGTATAGAAGCAAAAGATTATGCCATTGGTGACAATTATGACTCCATGTCTGAAATTGGGGGCTTACAGTACAAATCTGGAGCTACTGCTCACTTGTTGAAACTTTGTGCACCTCCTAAAAACCTGGGCATCATTTGGACTTAATTTGCTATTAAACCCTGGCAAAAGGGTTTAGCTTGTTTTAGCTTCTACTTGTGCAGTGAGGACTTAGCAGAGTCCCCATCATACAATGAACAACAATGAGAAACACCATAACCAAAGAACTGTGTCCAAAGTTCAAAAGCTAGATATGAGAGAGAGAAAAAGAGAGAGAGAGAGAGAGCGAGAGATTTAATTCTAATGTTACCTCGCAGATCAATCTCAACAATGTAGGGTTGTTCATTCAACTCTTTGAAGAGTGCCTTGGCTCGCTGACAGTACCTGCATTGGGGTGACAATCAAACCAAGTTGGGGGAAAAAAAAAGAATCTCCATGAGGGATGGCACAACTTCCAAGATCATGTAGAAAAGAAAAGGACATGCCATGTAGCAATAATGTATGCAAAAATCAAGCTTTGGACTGAAGTCTGTTGAACACAATGCAGTTCCCTTGGTAGGCAATTCATACGGTGCACAAAATTTGGGATCATCCAAAGGGCAGGATTTGATCCACAATCACTTCCAAGGTATGTATGCAACCCCACCATCATCAGGGCATTTAATCTGATACCAAAACTCTTTGCGCTTAAGCCTACCGCCATCTTTAAGAGATAGGGCACTTTCTAATCATCAAGAAGCAGGGAAACTTGATCCAAATCAGTAACTGCAGAAGCCACTAACTGCAACAACTTCATCGGATGCTTACACACTCGAAGCATATTTTCTGGCATACAAGAAACAACGGCCAAGAGAAAAACAAAAACAAAAAACCCTAGCTGCTGCTCTAAACCCCTGAGGCCCTTTCCACTCATCAATAAGCAGGAAAACTTGATTCAAATCAACAATTGCAGAAGCCGCCAAGCTTCATCGGATGTCTACACCCTAGATGTGCACTAAACGGGCACGGTCTCTAGAATGAATACAAATCGCTGATTTGAAACCACAAACAAAGCATGCAAGAAACAACAACGGCCAAGAGAAAAAAAAAAACCCTGGCTGCTCTGCTGCTGCAAACCCCAAGAAAAGGGAGGGAAACGCGTGTACACAGACAGACAGGCAAACAAGGCAGTTGGCGCTAACGAGAAGGAGAGACTTACGGGCAGTAAGACTTGGAGAAGATGACCAGTCGGTTGGAGGAAATGGCATCATCGACGAACTGTTTGGCGTCGATCTCCTCCGCTTTCACGGCCGTAAGCGATCCTTGCAGCAGCAACAGTACAAACAGCAGCAAAAACATGGCGATGGAAGCCGAGAAGTAGGAAATGCGCTTGGCAACAACATCCATGTCTGCACCGCGAGAAATTTCTCGTCAACAATAACCAGATCGATCGCGGCAAAATCTGCTACCACAAAAACCACAATTGCGCAACAACAAGACGGAATTCCGCATCCCCTTGAAACCCTAAGTCTTCGAACCCTAAGTCTCAATCTTCGTTTCCGCGTTCACACGAGTGCTAGGCGGGTATTAGACTCTATAATAACCGATCCGGCATTCTAACGATTTGAAACCCCCCTCCCGGTCCGGTTATAGAACCGGATAATTTGATGAACTAACCAGCAAATACCAACATGGAGTTTTATGTATCAAACCCTAAGTTGACATCATTGTCCCCCATAGACATCAAACATATTGATAACCATTGGTTTGAAGCTTTTAACAATTTCAAAATCATGAAACCTCTAGTTCACACTAGTGGGTGCCCGTGGCCACTGTGAAGTCCCCCGGTTTCTTTAAACTTGGTTCATGTTTTAGTATTTTTTTTAAACTTTTTTTTTAATGTGTTTTCTATTTTTATTATTATTTTGTATAATAAAAATAAAATGTTTTTTTTATTTTTATATATATTTTTATTTGGATGCAAGTTTGAAGTTTTGAGAAAGAAGACACACCTCATTCTTTTTCAAGTAGGGTTTTTCTTCAATATTTATAAACTTGATTTTTTCTTATTTTTTACTTTTTATTTGGTTTTTTCATTTTTGGAGATTTTGTTTGAAGCTTTTAACAATTTCAAAATCGTGAAACCTCTAGTTCTCATTATTTAAAGTGTCTCAAAACATCCAATGAAATACCCGTTGAATACCAACATAGAATTTTGAAACCCTTGAAACCCTTGCCAATCCAAGTTCATATTGATAACCACTAGTTCCAAGCCTTTTTAATACTTTCAAAATCATGAAACCTTTTGGTACCCATTATTTAAAGGCCTCCAAAACATCAAATGAAATAACTTGAAATACTAGCATGGAATTTTGAAACCCTCATTAAACCCTAAATTGCCTTCAACAAGAAATTGTATTTATATCCTAATCTAAAATTCCAATACATCTAGCATTAACATTCATCTTCACCAAAAGAAAACCCCCCATTATCAAAAATCAATTTTTCATCGTCTTTGATCAATGTATCCTTTAACATTAATGAATTCAACAAAGGAAAAGTATTTACTTCATTGCAACCCACACAAACATCATCCACCTATTTTTTGTTGATCATGATGAACAAGTTAAAATCTTCCACTCCATATTTGGATTGTCAAATGTTAGTGATCACCCCCCACAAATGTTGAACATCCTTTCAATCTCATTAACAACCTTGAGAACTCGATGGGCTAAATAAACAACATGTGGAAATTGATTATCATGTGTAGCCCAAAAATAAAGGATTTTCACAATCATTAAGGTTTATCTACGTAGCCCAAAAGCATGTGCAATTTGTTTTTCAAATGATTGAACAGATCATCATTGGAAACTAATTGTCCAAAAAATAAATCTTCATGAAATAATGGAATATGTTCTAAAGGAACAACATCTGTAAGGTTCAATTTTTTATAAACTTGTAGAAACATTGGCATGACTAGCTTCTGTATATTCTTTCACAATGGAACAAACAATATAAATTTCCATGTATTCTTGAATCACCTTCAAAATCTTGTGTCTTGCGTCAATGATGATTGCCATCATGTTGTGTTCCTTGATAGTTGAATATGTTTTTGTGAAAGAAAGAAAAGGTGCTAGAACTTCAATCGTGCAACCCAACATGTGGTTCAACTTCATAATTTGAAACTCCAAATCAAATGTTGATGAAAGGTTTCAATTTTCGAAACTTGCCTTTGCATGCTCTACACCAAATTAAATATTACAACCAAGCCACTAGATAACATCCAAAATCCATTGGATTGAGTCAATATGCATTGAATCATCACAAGTAATAATGCATTAATGGCAATCCTTATAGTGGTTCAAATTTGACTATTTAACACCTATGTTTGCAAATGGGTTGTTTGTCATTTGTTGTTATATCTTGATTACATTCATACATTCAAGAGTTTTTTGAAATAGAATGTCATGACTAGCAAACCTAGTTTTCATTGAGGTCTTCCATTTTCTTGGTGGAATTCAACATCCATTTACGTGCTTGCTCCACTCATTGGCACCTTTCCTTAATTTGTCTATTTAAGTATCAGTTATTTGTAGCTCTATTTGAATAAACTTCAAGTTCACATCTCATGATCCAAGGCAAACCAAGTAGAATCATCTATAACATACTAAGCTACTTTAAACAAAACATGACCCCAACATGTGCTAGAAAATAGAATTACCAAATCTAAGAGGGCATAATAAATAAAATTATAATGCTACATTCATGGTTTTTAGATTTTTTCCTTTGTCCTTAATAAATGTAATGGTTTTGTCAATCAACCCAAAATAACCAACAAGTTTTTCATTTCAACCATTGTAATGCCCATTGTACTTTCAACAATGCACATAGCCTTATGGTGACATGACATGGTTGCTAAATGAAATTGATAAATGAAATCACAAGAACAAAGGTATCATTACCACTATGTGACATCCACTAATCAAATGTTCTCATGCAAGTAATGCATCAACAAGTTTAGGGTTCACAAACTTGTTCATGGTTTTAGTAATTATGTTAGGTGTAACTTCACTCACCAACTACTAGTGTCTAAATGGGAATACAACCTTTTCACATTGGTGTAATACCAGGTGTTTCAACACAACATCTTTAACAATTAACAATAAACAATGACATATAGTAATGTATAAACATAAGTCTTCCAAAAATGTTTATTTCATTAGATTTTGTTTGATCTAGTGATAGAAAAAAAGGTTGGATGTTTTTTTTTTTAGATGCATGTCGCCCATCTTTTTCAATTTTGTGTAGCAAAAGTTCAACATTTTACCTAATGACTTCTTAATAAGGGTGTTGAGATTTTTTTGTGGTGGGTACATCAATTTTTTATATTGACTTTGTAGTTGTACAACCAAGGTTTGCCATGTGACCACGTCTTCAAGATGGGATGCCACTTCTAAGCCAAGGCTAGTACCTTGGTTGCCAAGTAGGGTGTTGATTTCTGTCGCAACCCTACTTTGGCCAAGTGTGGGGGTGAAGCCCAACACTTGGAAAAAGTGAGGACTTGGAGTCGTCCGGGACTCCCGAATGTTTAGAGTTCAACAGCATGACCCAAAACACTTTGCATTGGGGTGTTTTTGATGTCATTGAAAAGGTCTTGAAGCGTAGATATCGAAAATGGCCTCGCATTGGTCATTTGGACATCTGTCGCTCAAGTTACGGGCAAAAGAAGGGTCGGGAGTCAAACTAGTAGTTTGACTCTCGACCAGTAAAAGTCGGGATTCGACCTCTTCCCGACCTCCGAATGGAGAGTGCAATATGTCATTGAAAAGATCTCGACAAGGTCCACAAGTTTGGTTGAAACTTTGTTGCGATCCAATCTTGCAGTCGGGAGTTATGAGCTCCCAAAGTTTCGGGACTCCACCCGGGACAATTTCGGGACAATTTCGAGACAATTTTGGGACTCCAACTTGGGAGTCCCGGGAAAAAGAGCCATTTGGATGTAGCCTCGACGGAGCGTCGCAGAGTATACTATATGGGGGAAGGTGGTGGCTTCCCCCGAGTCTGGGCCGTGGTGTGTCTTGTGGTCCAAAGTGCCTGTGGCTTGTCCCAACACCCAAGGGTGTCCCAGAAACGTGAACTTTGTGGTTTGTTTTGACGCAGATTCAAGCTTGATCAACTAATACCTCTTCCTAATGTAATCCCTGGGCTCCCAACTCGACCCTCTACCCCTTTCTAAAGTTGGAAGCCGGGAGCACCTTCTGCAACTACACTTTGGTGAACCCTCAAGTGGGTTCACCCCGGGATTTGGGAATGCGTCAATTTCATCATTTTTAGAAAATGAAACATGCAAGTTGTTGCCATCACCATTCCCTTCAACCATGGTTATATACAAAACCAAAAATAAAATAAAATTTACAAACATGAATACACAATAATTCATACATCATATTACTTAATATCCTTTTTTAAAAAATCAATGTTTTAAGCCCATTGTTTTTTCAATTTGTATTATCATTCAAGTCCACAAGTCTTGTTTACCAATAATTACAAAATTTGCAATTTGCAACATGTTTATCTCATGTTGGAAATATTAAGCTCCATAATTTAACTTGTCCATGGGAATGTACATTAATCTTTGTTGGCTTCTTAAACAAGGCATTTTAATGGCCAAATTAAACCCAACAAATGTTAGATTTTGGACTTTAAAACCTTATTTAATCTAAGCATGGGATTTTAATAATATTGGATCTTTTATTTTATTTTATTCTAAAACCTTATTGGCAAGAAATTATTTTTTGAAAGATTATACGTAAGATGAATATGTTGATTGGAAAATATCTTTTTAAACCAAATAGGATTGACTTCTAGGACCATTTGCTAACCCATTTGTACTCTTATTTGTTTTCTTCATTGCGAATACAAATCTTAGCAAATATGTTATTAAAATGCTTACCTCGTTCCTTTGATTCAAATTCTTTTTTAATGAATTCCCAAATACATTGTGTTTTTTTTTTAATTTTTTAAACCCCCATTAATTGAAGATACCGTCCCAATAGGATAAAAGCAAAACAACTTGGCATATCTAAATCAATAATGACTTTACCTTTGGGACAAACTAGTTATTGTTTTAAAATATTATAAATAGTCCTTGATCAAACTAGTTAATGTTTCTAAATCCAAATCTATCATATCTGGTTTAATTAATTTGGTTATTAAAAATCTTTATTCAAGAAGGTGCAAATTTGGGTGTTTGTTCACCCTAGCCTAGTGAATGAATCTTACCCAAATCTTTTATGCTCAACGTTAAATGTTTTTTGATAGACAAAAATATAGTGGATTACACAAATTACGAGGCCAAAATGCAAACAAGTTAATTAATTATACAATTTGATTAGTATGTCAATTCTTTAACATTTCATATTCTATGTTTCAACAATGGTACATTTGCAGCATTGTTCATGGTATAAAATGCAATAAAATATTGACAATTGTTGGAAGAAGTTATAGATAGGGTTTTAATTTTTATTAGGTCGTTAATTAGTAATTGGTGCAAAATTTGTGATTCACCTTCCTTTCAATTCCATTGTAGCAATTGATCCATCCCCATTTCTTATCTCAAACCAATAGCAAGGGCACGTTCATGAAATATTTTTTTTTATCACCTATTTAGATGGCAAAATTGGGTTATTGAACGATAGAATGAAGTAAAAAAATTGCAAAATGTGTCAAGTGTGAAATGTGATGCATATATAATGAAACAAAACTTACAACTAAAGTTGTCCATTTTTAAAAGTAAATATTAATGTGTTGTTTTGGTCCACTTCAAATCACATTAGAACTTGATACCAAGCTTGGTTGTTGTCCAACAAAATACAAAGGGGTTGGTAGTTCAAATGATTGTGAAACTAAAATTGATGAATGCCAACAAAGAACATGGGTTATTATAAGAGCTCACATCCATTTTTTTAATTATAAAAAAGTTGTTAGGAGTTTGGAAGAGATTAATGTTTATAGGTGCAATCTTGCAAGCATTTGTGGTCACCATTTTCTTGTATTCTAACACCAAAATCTATTTACACCAAACTTGTTTCATGAACCAAAAATTCAACACAATTATTTGATGTGGTTACTTTGAAATGATTCAATAGTTATTTTAGACACAATTGACATTAGATGTGAGAGACTTTTTGCCTATACCCTTTGTAAAAGACATCACCTTTTATTACGATATAACCTAATCACACACAAGTGGTAGAAACCAAAACTTATAACCAATATGACAAGGATACTTTCAACATATTGTCATATGGAAATATATTTACAAAAAAATTCAAGACTATGGATTTGACGAATGAAATTAAGGTTTTGCATTGTCTTTTTAAAACAAGGATTTTGATTAAAAAATGATTGCAAGTGTGGTTCTTTTTGTATTATTTGCAAAACAAACAAAACAAAAAAGTGTGAGATCATTATTGTGACAAGACCTTGTGATTGATTCCATCCTTATCCATTGTACAAGTCCATTAACACTCCTAACCAACATGTGCTTATCATTTTGACAAAGAAAATTATTGTAAATAAAACAAACTTAATTGTGTATGATTTGTCACTTATTAGTAGAGCAAAGTAACATAACTTTCAAAAAACATGACTATCCAAGATGACCTAACCATTAATGTTTAGTTATAGGATTTTGAAATTACCATATCAAATATATTTTAAAAATACATAGGATTTGGTGATGGTGGTAAAAAGGTTTGTTGTGCATGTTTGGATTTTTTATATGATCCCAACAAACCACAAAGCTCAACATATTTTTTGGGAAATTTTTAGTTGTTGAGTTGTTTAGGTTTGATGTTTTCAAATCCCCCACTCAATTCATTTTATTTTTCTTCAACTCCACCTAAAACATACAAGAAAAATATGTCATTAAGTGCAATGTCCAATTAATTGATACCCATTTATTGACCTCTCCTCTTGCATGACCTTTCCCAACTCTTGATTTTAGCAAGTTTAAGTTTCAAAGTTAATTTCTTTTTAACTACCATTGTTAGAAATTAAAAGGTTTTGTTTTTGCATTTTGTACACCAAAAACATAAACTAGACTAGAAGACATTCACAAGGCATTTACGTTGCAAGAGGATGGACATAAACAAAAGAAGATTTTAAAATGGGGGGAAAAAAAAGTTGCTTGAAAACATACTACTTAGTTTTCACCATCTTTCCCTTGCCTTTAGAATTTGACATCTCAAAAATAACTTCAAGTTAAACAATCAAACTTCAACAAACTTTCACCAAAGGTAGGTTTGATGAAACAAAACAATATAGCAATAAACATAAAACATAACCCTAAACCCTAAGACCTAACCTTAGATAAATCTAAGAACCTACACCCTATTTACACCTTAAACCCAAACTTGAATAAAATTGCCTTAAGAACTATAAATCTAGTTTTAGACTAGGTTTTGAACACTCGTACAATCGTTGAACCAATTTTTATGGTGGGTTTCATTCCTTAAAACCTTTAGGTTAATTCTTGCAATGGGTTTTCACCTTTCCTAGAAATGTTAAGTTAGGTATGAAGACCTAGGCTCAACTAACATTGGCAAATATCAACATGCAATTTTGTAACCCCATGAAAACTTTACAAGCCCTAAAGTCACTATCTTTGCATCCAGTTCATGACAATATTTAGTGGATAATTTGATTTTAATGATAACCACTTGTTATGGGCATTTAATAATTTCAAAATTAATGAACCTTTGGTTTCAAGGTTTAAAGTATTTTTAAAACTTTTAAGATTTCAAAGAACTACTAGCTCTAGTTATTTTAGCCCACAAAAAAACCCAAAAAAATCATGAATTAATTTATTTTTTATTTTTTTATTTTTTGGAAGGCTACCTATTTTATCAAAAACATTATATTAAAATGGTTAAATATCACAATTGGTTCTTTTTAATTTGTGAAAACATTGGGTATAAAATCAAAGAATTGCATTGAAAATTAGAAGGGGTTTAGTGTTGTTTTTAATACCCACATGAAATTGGTTCACATAAGTGGTGTTCAATTTTTTGATTTGGTTGAAAACCTTTAAATCTGAGCTTTTAAAAAAAATTAAATCGAAATACCTCCTAATCATGTTTTAATAAAAAAAATTGGGATCGCAAAATCTTTGGTTCATTGAATATTTTCAAAATCAAAAGAGTTCTTAGGTCATGGGTTTGTGAATATTTTCAAAGAACTAGAAATTTCATAAGATAATAGGTAGTTTGGAGCAATGTAACTTGAAATTGTTTCTAGATTTTTTATAAGTTTGTGGTGTGAAAAGGAAGTTTCCCATCTTTGATTAAGTGTTGCAAACCAACTCATATTTTATCTTTTGTTAATCATAAAGTGGGATTTGATTTGTGGAGGCTACGGCAGCAATGGCACAAGTTATGAAAGAGCAAAAAATTTGGGATGAATTTTTCTTGTGTGTGGTTGTAATGGCGTTGGTGATGAAATGAGATTAGTTGACTCTACAAATAAGAACCAAGTCCTTGAAAAGTTAAACATGAACATTTTATTTTAATTGTTTTTGTTTTTCAAAAAATTGAAGATGTTTAATTGGTATGTTTCTTTTGATGATGGGATGAATGCCCACGTTTTTTGTTTTTTTGTAGCTTTGTTCATCTTTTCATCTTCAAATTTCACTGCACATGTGAGGAGTTAAACAAGAGTCTAAATGTAGTAGAATATGTATAATCATCCAATGGAAGTGATGAAAGGTTCTAGGGGATCATAAGGTTGATTTATGTGTGATTCATCTTGTTTAAGTTTAGTATACACGGGCTACTTTATGCATTGATGTACATGGGGTAGGTTGGGTACCTATTCATTTGGGAGCTTTAAGCATAATACCCAATTTTTGGGAAAGGTGATTATGGGTTCTGAAAATCAATAGTAATTTGTTAAAGAACATTGGTGTTGGCTTGTTTATACCATCTCCAAATTTTGTTCCAAGTTTGTTCATTTGCGTGGTTTTGTAGGTTGGATGGGATATGTAGTCACTATTTGTGGTATTTGATTATCAAAGTGAACATACAGAAGATCATGATAGCCTACATGAGAGGAAGTTTGGAGTGAGTTGATCCAATTAAATGCCTAAAGTCATGATGGAGTTTACATTTTGAAACATTAGTAGTAGGTTATGAATAGTTTGTGTGCAATTCAATTTTGAATTTATGTGAATCTTATTGTGTTCCAATTTAACAACCTTATGTTATGATGCATAAAATGTCTTTTGGTTTGTAATTGGCCTTCTTTTTGGTTATACATGGGTTGCCCATTGTGACACGTGTTCATTCTTAAAGGTCAAATATATGGTGACATGACATTTAAACGTTATTTGAATATTCATCATTATTAATAAATTAATAATATTTCAGCCATCCAATAAGATGTGAATCAAAATTTGACACATGTCCATCTGTGAAGGCCAATTATGTGGTGACATGTGGCAATTTTAAAAAGCCCATTGATTATTTATTTATTTATTAAGTAGGTAGGTAGGTAGGTTTTGAATAATCCAATTTTGTGTTTTGACTTAACTTTTAGGGTTGAGCCTCTTTCATGGTCCCATCCTAAATGGCATTTGTTACTTGGTTTGTGAATAAGACAAATGCACTTACTTATATTGTGTTCACACTTGGAATCAAAGGACAAAAATATATGATAAAAAATTTAGTTGCAAGTGCAAGCAATGTAGTTGCAACCTACATACAAATATTACATGGTATTTATGCCATATTAACTTAGTTTACCTACTAGCTAAATTAATTATATTATATAAATAATCAAACTTAACAAGTAATAATAATCTAATATAATGATAATATAATTAATTGGTTAATAATTAATATGATTATTTATTATAATTATAATAACATTTTAATAGTTATGATTACCTATAATAATTATTGACCAAGAATATTGTATTATTATTACTTAATTTAAACTAATAGATAAGTTAAGTTAGTAATTAGCCTAGGCTAAGGTATTTATAAACAAACTAATTTAGCCTATTAGCCATAAATATATTATTATTATTAATATTATAGTTAAAATTATACTTATTGAAGAATAATAATATGAATAATATAAATTTATATTATTAAATATGAATAAGTAATCATAAAGCAATTTATGTAACTTATTAGACACAAATATAATACCATATTTTAAAATATAATAATAAAATTTAAATAATATCTATTAAATATTAATAATGACGACATTATTAAAATTATTGATTAATAATTACTAACAATTAGTAATATTACACTATAATAACATAACCTAAGTTAACCTCCTAATTAATATTATTAATTATAAGTATAAGTATAATATTTTTTAATCATTATATTTGATAAGTTATAATGATCATATATATAGGTTAAACTATTTTTGATTAAATAAACATGGTTAGTTTAATTATGGTTAATTTAGCCAAAATTAATTTAACCTCATAATTACTTTTGCCATGGCTAGTTTAACTTAAGTTTACCGATGTTTTGCTTGGGGTCACATTAATTAACATTGATTTAGCCTTAGTATTAAAGTTATAAAACTATTATACATAGCTTAACTAAATATTTAGTTTATTAACGTAGGTATGTTTTAGCTTATATCATGATTTTTATAACACATGTCCATTTTTTACACTATTAGTTGCATGTTAATTGCACACATAATTGTATGACTCAAAAATTATCCAATACCAATTTTGTAGTTGCACATGATATCAAAATAGTTGCAAATCACACATAATTGCACATAATTGCATGATGATTGGTTGCAAAAGGTAAGATTTATACTAGTGTTTGTTAAGGGTCAAAACCGATTCTATGATTTTTGAAAATTGTTGGTTAATGGTGAATTGGTTCTTTGATGTTTTAGAACCGCTAATCACATGTATATAGCTTACCTTTAACCATTGGTGTTAGGTTCTAAAAAGGATAACCACCCAACACTAGTTCACTTGACATGGTCTTTTAAAGCCACTTTCACTTGACCAATAAGAACTTTTAAAGTACTTTTAATCACCTAATTTCCTTGGCATGCCCACCCTAGGATATGGATCATAGGATGATTAGGCGGGGACTTGAGCTTTCAACCATTTCAAGGGATGCCATGAGTCCCAACCATTTGGGTTATTGTCTAAAATAATGTGATTACTAATTAGATTAGTTACTGTTTATCATGTGACATGTTAAAGGAAATTTTGTGTAGAAAATTTATTGTTAATCATGTCACATGTTAAAGGAAATTTTGTGTAGAAAAGTTATTGTTAATCATGTCACATGTTAAAGGAAATTTTGTGTAGAAAACTTAAGATTGTAAACAAAGGGGATGGGAAATATGTGTGATTACGGTTTTGGGATTTTTATTTTTTAAAGAAAATCAAATTGGCCTTCAACAATTATCCTTCAATTGATCATGGAAATGCTTTTGACTTTAAATGCTACATGGAATGAGTTTCAAAGACACACAAACATGCACACACATATGTTGTTTAACAAAATTCATGGACTTGATTTTGAACATTTTGCCTTGAACTTTTTATTTCATTTTCACCAATTAATTTTCAAATTTAGTTCTACATATGGATTTTTTTACGAATCGATTGTTTCAATTATTATTTTTCTAGGGTGCATTTTTTCAATGTTTTTCTTGACAAATTGAAATACTACATGAAATGAATGTTCAAGACACATAGACTAACATATGTTGTTTAACAAAATTCATAGACTTGATTATAAAATCTGGTACCCAAAAATTCCAATTTTTTTCATTGTATGCCAATTAATGATAAAATTCATTTCCACCCATGTGTAATTTTCACAAGTCAATTGTTTTCAATTTTATTTTCTAAGGCACACATTTTTCAATGATTTTCTTGATTAATTGAAATATTACATGGAATGAATTTTACACACACACATTTGTTAGAAAATTTCATGGAGATGATTATGAGAGTTTTAATTGATTTTTTCATTTTATGCCAATTAATGTTCAAATTTAGTCCACATGTGGAATTTTTTGCAAATGAATTATTTTCAATTTTTATTTTGATATGATACATGTTTTAATGATTTCTTGAGTAATTGAAACAAATTGGTTGTCATATTAAGGCACACACATTGGACAATTTCACACACACACATAAACTTCATTACTTGAAATATCAAATGATCATTATACCCATGAATGGAAATTTTGGTGGCACATAATATTATTTTCATGTGTTTATTTGTCAAGAAGCACTTTCAATGTGCTCCAACCTTAACTTTGTGTTTATCTTAAAGATTTGGGTGGTATTCTTCTATAATCTCTTCACCCTAAACTTATTTCATGTCCTACAAGAGAAGAAAACATATGACCCTCTCTATGTACCTAGCAAAATTTACTTGGCCTTACAATCATCCTTTATGAACCCAAAGGCAATTGTTGACATATATTATGGGATTGCAATTGGACCTAAAGGACAATGTGGGTCCCCATGTATTGGCCAAGTGACTTCACTATGATTGGGTGTGACCATACACATCCTAACAAATGTTGTGTTCCTTTGTCATTGTGGTCAATACATATGGCATTAGTGATCGCATGGGTTTTTATGTTTCTAGTTGTCAAAATATTTCAATAATAATAATAATAATAATTTTAAAGCCTTGAATTGTACATTAAGTTCGAGTAGGTAGCCAAAAATATAAAAGGACGTTTATTTTTTTTACCTTCATATTTTGTTGATAGCCATATTTGGATAAATCCTAATATGGATGATTGCCATTTCAGCTACATCACAAAATGGAGGATACAAAAATAGTGGCTCTTATTATTGAATTATACACCCAAAAAGACGATTACATATCGAATGAATGAATCAAAGTCGATGAGACTCTTGCCAATGAATTATATGACCTAATTTTTAATTTTAAAAAATGTAATTTATAAAATCAAAATCAAAATAATTTGAAACCTAGGGTAAAGCCCCATAATTGGGACATTCCTAAAGGGGCCTAGGATGAAGAAATAGGTGAATGTGGCCCCTCATTTGGGGAAAGTTCCCAACTTGTGGTACGGTGTTACCCACAATAAAGCACAAGGCAAACCTTATCACAAGCCTAAGGGTTCGTAAAATATGAGGCAGAAGTGGTAGGAGGGATACTTGCAAATATAAGGTGCCCTCCAAATACACTTAGGAGCTTGGGAACCCTATGGGAACATGATGAGAACATGTTGGGAACAAGGGGGGTGGGAGGAAACAAAACTGACTCCATTGAAGGGCACCTTATATACATGAATAATAGAAAAGGGATCTCATGCCTACTCCTTGAAAGTGGAAGGGATGATATGACTTATATATGTGTAAGATTAACCCTATATTACCACTAATGGCCCTTAGATATAGGGTAGATATTGTGTTTAGATTCATTATAGAGTATGGTAGCTTAAGGGATTTTGGCCCCTTAGGTAATAGGTCTATTTTTATATGAGGATTTTTGAAACACGATATGTGAGAAAATCTTGTGATATTTTGTGAGAAATATATTCATGTCCGACCTTTGCATTCCTAAACCTTCCCTCCTTAGCTAGTCTAAAATGGCCCCAACAAAGACAATAGGTGACCAACAAAATTGTTATTGCACAAACATTGCATCATGATGTCCATATGTCAGTCCATATTCCATACCAACTTCCACTATTTTCTAAAGTATAAACCTTATACCATATTCAGTAGTACAAATGAAGACAATGGTTTTGGCTCACTCACAAGACTAGCATTGTAGTAGGGTGTTATAAGATCATATCATATTTGTGCTTCATTTTGGCCAATCTTTCTACCAAAGACTTCTTAAGTGTGTAAGCTTTGGATCCAATGAAACCAATAGGTGAGTAGATTGTCCCCATTTTCAAGTAAGGTTTCAAGCAAAAGTAAAAGGGGGAGTAACAAGGGCTTAGGATTTTAGGAGTTAAGGCCTCATACACCAATTATGAAGTGACACTAGACCAACCACATTTGAGGCCTCGATTTTTGATTAAAACCTCAAAGATCATCCTTTCAAAAAACACACACACACACACACACATAT
Organism: Sphagnum tenellum; assembly: GCA_963921925.1. NCBI lineage: Eukaryota > Viridiplantae > Streptophyta > Sphagnopsida > Sphagnales > Sphagnaceae > Sphagnum > Sphagnum tenellum. The sequence goes on from OY998155.1 coordinate 329,972, forward strand.
ATATATTGGGTTATTGTCATCCATGATTTATTTCACATTAAAAAAAAACAAGGACAACAAAAGACATCAATTAAAGCTAATATTACCAAGAACCTCTTCCTAGACAATGAATGAGAACACCCATGTTCATATAATGACTCTATCGGATCACTTCGAACAACTAAAGACAAACCACCAAATGATGCAAAAATGATACTTGGATTGTGCACATTTCAAGTTTCAATTCCAACTCCTCAAATATATGTGCTTTTGTAAGAACTAGTGACATGTGTTGTTGGGTCAAGTATGAACATGACTTTGTAACTACTCCAAGTGTGAATAACACTTTGAAAATAAAGCCCACTTGTTAAAAATCAATTAAAATTTTATATTTATTTCTAGTGACAACAAATACTCAAAAATTCAATATCTCCCCCTCACCTTAGGTCTAAAACTTACAAAATCATCTCCACCAAATCTTACTCATTTAAAGATCTTCAAACAACACCAAGAGCACATCCCAATTTGCCCCCTAAACCCCACCCAAAAAAAAGTGTTGATTCTATTGAATTCTCTTTGAAAATCTTATTCAATATTCAATCAATTTGCACCATAAATCTAAAGTATAAGCATTATGAAACCACATCAATGCACCCTCAAGGTGGTTCAAGCAATCGTGATGAAACAAACAAATAAACAAAACAAACAAACTACCTTGCTTAATAGTAGACATAGCATATTAACATGAAAGCTCAAAGTTTGTCTTTCTTTTAAATTCTTGATTTACCTTCCTCCCCACTATTGTGAATACACATACTACATACATACTATCATGTATGATATACCCTAATACTATCATGTATGATATACCCTAATATTATCATGTATTATATACCCTAATGTAAAAGTTGGGTTGGGCTAGAATAATAATGGATGGATAGCTTAAGACTCCCTCTCTCTTCTCTTCTCTACCTAACAAAAGTGAATGGATTATTATTATTGCTTGAGATGCACACAACAACCACCTTCCCACCATCACCAACACCACCACCATCACTACCACCATCACTTCTTGTAAGGTGGCAAGCATGAGTGATGAATTGGTTTTGTCCTCCCCCCCCAACTAAGGTTATATAATGTACAAGTTGTCAGCCTTTTGGATGTTGGGACAAGGTATTAGAAGAAAAAGAGAGCAACAAAACAACCCACTCAAACTCCTCCCTCATGATTCTTGTGCAATTGGGGGTCCACTAGAACACCCCCCCCCCCCCCCCGGCCCTCCCACCCCATTGCTTGGAAACTTCGAGTTGGACTATTATGGATGAAATGTCCATCCAATAATATATGACCTAAAATCTCTCTAAAGACCAATGCAAAAAAAAAAAATTAAAAAAAAAGGTTTTCAAAGTTTTTAAATAAAAGTATATTTGTGCAATTCAAAGTAAAGGAAGTGAAGTTTTTTTTTTAAATTTTAAAATTTATAAAAATAAAATTATAATAATAATAAGAAGCCAAATTCAAACCAACAAAAAATTAGAAGTGAAGTGAAATTAGTAAAAAGGATTTTTGAACATAGTTGGTAACACAAAGGGTATGATAAATACTTTAATATAATCCATCCATCCATCTACCTAGAGTGGTGCACTGGTAGCGGCATTGGAATGCACTTCCCAACAACTTTTCTGAGCAAATGTAAAAAATCATTTTAATTACCACCCATCCACCATCCATCCATCCACCAACGTGAATTCGGGAGGTAATAAATGCAACAAAATGGATGTAAAAGCGAAAAATAACGTCACCACACATCCATGCGCACTTTGCATCCAATGAACAGAGTACAACAACTGTATTACTTACCTACTGCGCATAGTACTAGGTACCCCAATTGCACGTACCTAGTACATAAAGTGGGTAGGTAGGTAGGTAGGTAGGTAGGTAGGTACCTAGTACAGTGCAGCCAGTCTTGCATCACACTTGCACATGCGCACCAATCATTCACATAGCTACCTACTACATTCATAGGTACCTATATTCTAGCACCTACTACTCGATCTAGGTACCTAGTATCTAGAGTCCACTACACTGTGATCTAGGTACCTAGAATATAGCACCTACTTCTGCGAACTAGGCACCTACTACTGCTACCTATGTACCTAGTACCTACTGCAGTAGGTACCTAGTACGTAACTAGGTAGGTACAACACAGAAGCCACCGCACAGTGTACTTGTGCATGAATGATTTGTCATAGCTACCTACTGGACTGTAGGTACCTGGTACCTACTTACCTACCTGGTACTGCGCCCTTCCTCCTCCTCCACCCACCCACCCTTCCTTCCTTCCTTCCTTGCTTGACTCTCGCCATCGCCGCGCTCGTCGTGGTGGTGGTCGTCGGCGGGGTTTCTGGTGCTCCGGTGTTGCTTGAATTTGTTCGGAGTAGCAGATCTGCGTTTCTTTGATGTCGGTTTCTCTGATTTTTTTGCTGTGATTTTCGTTGGTTGCGTTTGCGACTTTTTTTCCCTCGTTTTTCTGTGCTTTCTTGCGCGACCTACGCTGTGAAGGGTACGTAACCGTCGGAAATGTGCGTAATAACTGTCCTCGAGTTTTTTCCTCAGACTTTTTTGTCGTTGTTCCGGTGTTTTGTTTCCAGTAGTTGTAGCCTGCGATTTTTTTTGGCCTCGGATTTGCTGGCTTGATTCCTTCCTGAGCGTTTTTGTAAGAATCAGTAAGAATTGGTGTCGTCGTCGTCGTCGTCGTGGCTATGGCGGAGGTTCCTCGTGTGCACCATCAGCATCCGGAGTTCTTGGCTCCGGTGCCGCGTAGTGGTTGCACTGTTGGTGGTTTGCGCACTGGATGAGTGGAACACCACCGCGCCACGGTAGGGAAGGGTTTGGGGAGCAATGGGATCACCACCACCCGGGGAGCAGCGGTTGACAACGGCCACTGTGGAGCTGCATCAGCAGCCTCAGCAACAAGAGATCAAGCAGAAACATTGCGGCCGGGAGGAACAGCAGGAAGGACGGCAGCAGCAGAAGCAACCAAGCGATGCCGATAGCAATGGAAAGACTACGATCACATCTGATACGAGTAACGATGACAGCTACACCAAGATGGATCCACCAGGTAATGACTTCCCTGCAGGAATGCGGGTGCTTGTGGTGGACGACGATCGGACATGTCTCGTCATCCTAGAGAAAATGCTGCGACGCTGTGCTTACCAAGGTACGTGTGTATACTGTATGCTACATATCTCGATCTACATACACAACTTACTCCTCCCGTCTCTTCCCCGTATCTTCTGATTCCCACAGTCCAATTCCCGTGGTGAAATCGAGGGTTCTTCTTCTGTGAAGAGTCTCAGGATGCAATGTATGTAATGCACATCCTGGGATCTTCTGTGAAGAGTCTCAGGATTGCAATGTATGTAATGCACATCATTACAGTTTCTTGATCTGCAATTAGGTGTATCTGGCCTCAAGTATTTCTTCCTCTGCTCTCATTTTGGAGATCTGTAATGCATTGCCTGCTTCTAGCATTGCATATGGTATTGGAGACAAGTCACTTTCATTTCCACAAGCAATGCAAAACTATCACTCTAGGAAGCCATGGAGAAACATTTGTCCAGATTATGAAAGCAATAGTTCAGGTTTCTTGTACATTCTCCAGGGCAGTGAGCAAAAAATGTGTTTCCAACTGCTCTGGACGGCCATGAATCCTATTCTATGATGACCCACTACAGGATCCTGTATTGTATATTAAGGTGTGCTCTTGACACTTGTTTGTTGTAGGGTGTGTGTATCTTGACAAAGTTAATGATGCAAACTAGAGGAGGAATCTCTTGTTGTGATTTTTTCCCCTATGTAGATGGGTGCAGAGATTTGTTGACGGTTTTTTTTGGGTTTGTATTTCTTGCTAGTTACAACTTGTTGGAAGGCAACCAAAGCATTGGAACTGCTGCGGGCATATAAGGATGCATTTGATGTGGTGATCAGTGATGTAATTATGCCTGATATGGATGGTTTTAAGCTTCTGGAACTTGTTGGGCTTGAGATGGACCTCCCAGTCATCAGTAAGTATGGTTGCTATCTTGACCTTAATGTGCCTCAACAATTGTGTCTTTTTTTTTTCATTCGGAGTACATTATTTAAGAAATGTGTCTTTTATTTGGAGTTGTTAAGTTTGATTATTACCAAAGTATCAGCTTTAACAGAGCTCTATTGTGTTGCAGTGATGTCAGCAAATGGTGCTGTAAGTGCAGTGATGAAGGGGATTACACATGGAGCCTGTGACTATCTCCTGAAGCCAGTACGAATAGAAGAGCTTCGGAATATATGGCAACATGTGGTTCGAAAGAAGCGTAATGTCTCAAAGGAAGTAGAGCGATCTGCTAGTGCTGATGGTGGTGAGCATCAGAATGGGGAATATGCATCATCAGGCAATGATTCAACAGATGCAAACTGGAAGCTGTCTAGAAAGAGAAGGGAAGCAAAGGAGCATGATGATGATACTGACTTGGATGGTGATGATCCTTCTTGTTTGAAAAAGCCTCGTGTTGTGTGGTCGGTGGATCTCCATCAGCAGTTTGTTTGTGCTGTAAACCAGTTAGGGGTTGACAGTAAGTTTCTGCCTACCCAAAAACCTAAGATCTATTTCTTGGTTTTGAATGCTATGCATGGTGTGGATAAATGCAGTATTTGGTGCTGGAAAACCATTGCACTGTAGAGAGACATGTAGGATGTAACCCTTAACCTGTTGGAGAGCAATATCCAGTCTTATAGAAGGATTGCCTTCACTCTCTGCACATCTTGATGTATGTTTTCATTTTGGTGGGCTTCTGCAGTAGTCTTATGTGTATCTAAAACAAACATCTTTAAGTGGGTCACATGGGTTTCCTATTTGTGATGCAGAGGCTGTACCCAAAAGAATCTTGGAGCTAATGGGTGTTCAAGGTTTGACCCGAGAAAATGTTGCTAGCCATTTACAGGTACAGATTAAGGACAAGGTCAAGATCCAGTTGCATCCAGGTTGCAAACCCGGCTTCATAGTATTTGCACTACTTTTACTATATATACTAGATTTCTTTGTGCTCATTTAAGCAATGATGCACAGCACCTTTAGAAGGGTTTGAAGTTGGAAGCTGTTTGTGAAGTTTGGGAGGGTTACATGCATGTTTGCTGAGATGATTTGGAAGCAAGGTTTGACCAGTGTATGAGTGGAAGCAGTAATTGGTTATTTGGATGTTGGCTGCCCATAATGCCACAAGGGGAGCAAACTTTAGGCTACAATCCAGTTTTTTTTGTGATAAGTGTGTCCTCTTGCTTACTGGAAAGCTCATACCTTTCCAGGCAGGGATATTGACCACCTATGAAAGGAGGTTGTAACCCTACAGGGTGGCCTGCAGGGTGAAGAGCCCTTGAGTCAAACTTTGTTGGCAAATCAAGTGTCTGCCAGGGTCTTGGGGCACTTTCATCACCCATAATCTTGTGAAACATGGTGGGTGTTTGTCAATTTGTAGAAATACCGGTTGTACCTGCGGAGACTAACAAATCAGCAAGGTGGAGATGCAACCTTTGGTCCTGGCGCTTTTGATTTTAGCTCCTGTGATGGTGATTTTCAAGTTCTTGCTGGGGGCAGTGGGCAGATGCCTCCTGTTCAAACTCTTGCAGCCTTGCGGGCAGATTTATTGAGTGGGTCAGGAGCAAATGATTTTGGTGGTGACCTTGATACTGCAACTATTCTTCAGTTTGCTGATTTACAAGGTTCTGCTAATGTTGGAAACGTTGGACCTACAATGAGACCACAAATGAGCTCATCATCACCAGTAGGTGATCGGACTCTGTTATTCCAGGGTGTGACTGATCTAGACCAGCTTGCTCAACCCCACCGTGTTTCTGCAATCAGGCAGCAGCCAGGGTCAATAGATGAAGCAACAGCCCTAACAGCTAGTATCCAGCAGCATATAGTGGAAACCAGTGGACTTCAATCCTTAAATACAAACTTGCCAGGCAGAGCCCAACCTGAGAATGCTCTCATAATGCAGCTCCTTCACCAAAGAGCAGGTGCTGACAATACTGGTCGTGCAGGAGGTTTTCTGCCACTTGTGGGAACTGAGTTAGATACTAGAGCACTTTCTGATGTCTTGGGCACAGGGAGAAGGTTAATAGGACCCCCTCCTGGGAGCATGGTTGCAACAGTATCAAGTGCATTGGATGCTTTAATCCGACCAAACTCGAATGCCAATTACCTAGGACAAAGTACAGGAAATGTCCTTTCAACTTTTCCTCCAGCTGGTATGGGGACTGGACCCCGTGTGATAAATGAGAGCCCCAATGAGGCAACAGTGGAAGTGAGCTTTCTCCCATCACAGAACTCTGGCAATGGTTGTGGACAGATTGTGAATCAGAATAACATTAGATCAGGTTGGTCAGCATTGCAAACAGGGCTCAGTAGTTTCCATGATGAATTGGGGTTACCACAGGTTGCTAGATTCAGCTCTCACTATGATTATAATCACATTGTCACTGCCAACAATCTAGGCAGTGACGGAGGTGTGTCAGGGCAACGTGGTTCTGAATTGGTTTTCCCATCAAGATTAGCGGCAGACAGGGCAGTGATTGGGCCAGTGCACAATGGCAGTGGTCATTGTAATTATAGAGGGTCTGAAACAGCAGACAGCAGTGATAAATGGATGAGAGATGAAAGGAGAGCTGGCTCAGCTTACTCGAAGCTGGAGCGCCCATTTTCATCCACTGATGCTTCATCAGATGACCTCTTCAATATGGTCTTCAATAAACAGGTTTGTCATTGATTTTGTTCCCAGGAGATCAGTAATTACTTCTGTTGATCCAAATCTGTCCTTGTTGGGTATTTCTTTTCCTTATCTTGTTCTAACATCCGTATAAGAGAGGTACAAACAGAGACCATATTTTAAGATAAGAGTGCTGAGTGTGAGGAGAATTTTCATGCAAGAAGACTGATGCCTGTTCTGCATTTGTGCCACCACCAGCCACAAGTGGGGAACATGAACCTCTTGGAAGGCGATCTTGGATCCGATGGCTATGTGCTGGATGGGCTCTTTGTGAAGTGATGGAAAATCACTGTCAATTTAATGATTTTTCTCTTCTTTCAATCCATGCTGCAGATATACCAGACAGAGAGTGTGATTCAAAATATACACTCTTCATGCTTCTCTTGTAGTGGGTTCAGTGTTTAGTGCAGCAGCCTTGTCCCATAGGATTGTGGGGCCAGATTTCATGGAGGTTTAGAATTTGGTTTCAGGGCTATGATTCAAGGGGAAGAAAGATAGACCCACCAAGTTAGGTCTCTACATTTATTGCACTAAAAAGAACCAGGAGTGCAGCTGTAGTGTACATTGAGATGGCACCTCCTGTTTCTTCTTTGTAGTGCCACCCCCTTTGTTTTTCCTTCACTTCTGGACAGAGGGGATTTCCTTTACAGTCAAGGGATTTTACAGTTGTTAGAGCAAACCAGAGAATAAAAACTGAGAGTTTCATTTGATATCATCAAATTAGAAGAGATCGTCAGAGGTGGTGTGAAGGGAGTGGCAATTCCAATGGGCTCATGGACCCTTTTTGTAACTCCTGTTCATCAGTAAGTCCCACACCATCACCAGTTGTGACAGAATCAAATATGTCCACTGGGAATGTATTGAAGAATCAAATTGCCATCCATTGATTGATAGGCAGGCTTTCTTGAACTCTCTGTGTTTTTTGGCTTCTTTCTTTGACAACAATTCTTGGAAGTTAGGAATGAAGCGTTAAGTTCATAAATTGCCAACTACAAATCATAACTAGTGACCAAAATGGTCTAAAATTTGTTATGCATTCATCACATTTTTATCTAACCATAAACTCAACCTACATAGAGGCGAAATATATCTTACAATAAACTTCCAACATCGATTGGCCTAACTTGCTCATATTGCACAATTGAATTACATGGAATATAATCATTCCATTCCTTTTCAAGGTTGGAATAGTGGAATTATGCAACAACCATGATCCTAGTTACATCGTGTTCTTCGGCCTACTATTTTGGAGATCAAGTTGTGGACTTTACATAGTTCTTAACATGACATTTGAAAGTCTAAAACTCGTGCTTAAATATACTTAATTATGAATTTTGGTAAAAAATTAATTGATATGTAGCCAACTTGGTAACGGCTTACCATCACTACCGAAAGAACAATGGCATAAGCTTAAATGGCACAAACAACAAGCACTTTCACAAACACAAGGCATGCATAAGAGGCTTTTTTGTGTGGGACAAGCACACAAGCATGAAAACTTATCATTTTGGAGGAAATTGCTTGGATAATAAGTGCCTTGTTGTTCATATGTACAAACTCTATTTTTATTTTTAGTTTTATTTTTTAAAGCCGCTCTTGGAATTCTCACCTTTGAGAAGGAAATACCTAGACTCCAAGAAAATCTATACAAATATAAATATAAAGCTTACTTCATGTACATCATATCCTAAATGTTATGAATATTAATAACAACCATAATCTAACATAATTTTCCCTTATAACTTGAGGCTATAAGTCACCAATTCAAATCATCATCTAATTCAATGTGTTTGCATGTAGAATATTGGGTCCTTTTACATTGTGGGAAAAAACAAAAACTCCTCTAAGAAAAGGGCTTGATTTGTTTTCAATCAAATTGACCAACTAAACATCTCCCTTCAACCTTCACCCAATATTTTGTCTATAAAGGGAAAAACAAAGTGCAACAATGACTCAATTTTTTTCATAAGATTCGTTCTTTCTACTAGTATGTTGATGACAATCATAACATGTTGGGGGAACACCACTTCAACTTACACAACAAAATACACTTCATAAAACTGCAATCTAGACCATCAAAAGAACAACATTCACGCAATCCAACCTCTTTAAAATTTTCAATATATCCCACACACACATGCATACACTCACAAATACATCCACTTTTCTTCCAAATTAATAATATGAACTCAAATAAGTAATTCAACATACTCAAAGCTTTTCAAAACAAAATCACTCAAGCAATATATATATTAATGTATATTTTCTTTCTTTTTGGTTAACACAATATTTAACCCTAAGTTGGATGACCGTTTAAAAAGTCTATGACCACGAAAGTGGCTGAATATAAAGTGGAACAAAAGTTATAGTAACAAAGACCGTAACAAGTGTTCAAAGTTGTCATCCTACAAAAGACACCGATTCCTATCAAAATTATTAAGCACACTTTGAAAAGGTGCCCCCTATTATAGATGTTGTAAAAGGCCATTCGGGATTATGGGTAGGTGGGTTTGGGTTGTGGACACACAAACGACGAGAAGTTTTGTAAAAACCAAAACTTTGTTCTTCAATGAAGCAACAACAAAGAAGGTTGGAATGGTGAAGAGCACAAACTCATGTATACGAAGTACATGATTTTGTGTGCACATTTTTTTCAATTTTTTTTTTTTTTTTTTTCCCTTTTGGTAGTGTGGAAAGGTAGGGCATCCATGCATCTATTTATGGATGTTCTTAAATTTATCCTTTTTTCATTGTTGATGATGGTCATGTGAGTCCCCCACATGTAAAGGGATGTGAGGGGAACAATGGCAATTTCCAACTTTCCATTGCACAATGGAACATTTAAAGAGATATAAATAATGGCTTTTTGTTGAACAAAAGTCGTAATATACAACCAACCCCGCCGCCCCTCCCCCCAATTATTTTATGCTGGTGGAATCAGCTGGATTTTTGCTTTACTATTGTTGGCATTTGGCCCTTTTTAAAAAAAATCTTCTCTCTTTGTTTTCTTTTCAGGTGTTTCTTTTTCAATAAATAAATTTTAAAAATATTCTCACGACACTTAATTAGTTAATCTATTAAAATAATGTAATTATTTATTTTTTAAAAATTTCATAATTTGTAACAAGCTTCATTCATATATATGCCACATATGGTGGCAAGAAAGTAAGTAAAATAATGTACAATAAAACAAACAAGTAGTCAATATTCAAGTTGTTTAAAACAAGGTGTGTTTTTCTCCGAACTCTCATGGTACTAAGTAAACAACAACAAAAGTGGCAAGAATTGTAGCATTTTTATATATGGATACACGGCATGTGCATGTAGATTCGCAATATTTATTGCCTTGGGGGGTATCAACTATCAAACCCCAAATTGCCTTTTATTTCCTTTTACTTCATTTCAGGGCATTTGTTCAAGTAAAAGACATTGGCTACATTCCCAATAGAACTAGACCCAAGGATAAAAGGAAAAGGATACCCCGACTTATTTATTTGAACAACTACTCCCTTGGGCCTTATCCTATACTAAGAAGGACAAGGGTGTGAGATTTAAGTCCATTTTCTAGTCCACATTATATGACATAACTATCCAATGAAGATTATATAAATCTCAACACTCACCAAAGTATGTGTGTATTTGAACAAGATTTTCATAAGAATCCATTGCATAAGAATTCATTCCTAGACCTTGATGTTATGGAATGGCCTTGCCTTTAACCCCCTTCCTTATTTTAAGTGCATAGCCTAGCTCACCCTAATGAGCTTGCTTGACGCCTTATACAACTTAACATAATGGGCAAGTGAACCATTATGTTTGAGCCTTTAGTGAACTAGGACCTACACAAATGGACTCACATGGCACATGAACCCGACGTAAGCCTCAAGTGAAGCTATCACGTACATTAGTACCATGGTAAAATCTAAAGAACCATGTCAGATATGTAAACACACTTGGCAAAGAAGGTGAAACCTTCACCAAAATTGACAATTGTAGGGGCCTGCACTCCACACATACATGAAGAGACAACACATTGAGGTAGGATTTGGGCATAAATTTTTTTTGGCTCAAGCTTGGACCAATGTGTGAGTGACATTTCGAGTACTATGTGTGCATGTGTATAGATGAGCATGTTCCGTAGAAGGAATGCTTGCATTTAAGATGAGAAGTTGTAGATCTAATTAGGGAAGTTTTTAGTTTGAAGTTGTCATAAGGGGCATGTATGAGCATTGTGCTATAAGAAACTTGCTCTCTAAGATTTGTTTTTTTGGGGGAGGGGAAGGTTTTGTTGAAGATCTTTTGAAAGGGGAAAAGAACAAATATTGGGAATATTGTCAATTGCTTATTAGTTGGGTTTTTTGTTGTGTTTGAGAAAAAAAATCTTTTAAATAAATAATTAAAAGATCCCTCAAGGAAGTAAGGAAGGAAATACTAGGAAGTATGAACTATGAACTACTATGAATCAATGAACCATCCACTATTTCAAAGAAAAATAAAAATTCATATTGTTCACATGGAGGAAGTATTTTATGGAAAACAATTGGCCCAAGTTTCCCATCACCCAAGTTCCAACATCTCACATTTATTGAAAAAAAAACCCAACAAAACCCTACCAAAGTCACCGGTGCACATAGAAAGGGAAAACAAATGATAGATATGAACTTTGGGGCCGTATGATATTATTGGAAACAAAAATAAATAAAACTTCTTTTCTTTTTTTGGGTTCTTAAAAATCATTGTTTTTCCAAAATGTCAACTTACCATGTAGGGAAATTTAATGGAACATTGATTCCAAATCTACCAAATTTTATTTTTTTTTTCTATTTTTTTTCTGAATTTTTGTGCTTTCAAATTTACACAATTAAAAAATGCCCCAACTCCCCCCCCAAAGGAGAACTATCTTAGTTCCCGTTCTAAACATAAATGGAACTTAGAAATTAAATTTCTTTGTTTCAAGTTTGATATTTCAAAAACAATTTTTTTGGTTCCGATTTTGATTTTAATAATTAGAACATGTTTTGGTTTAGTTCTTACTAACCCACACAAAAATTGGCAATTGTTTGCCAATTAACTTATCATTAACCTTTCAATCAAATCACTTTATTCTCAAAAATATTTTTTCAAAAATCTGAATTTCAATTTAGGTTCCAATTACAAACCTAAATGGAATAAGATCATGGTTTTGATTTTTTTACAAAAAATGGAATTAGGTTTTGATTCCTATCATGGTTCAAAATAATACTCAATTATGATTCTATTATTAGTAATCAAAACTGAAACGGATGATTTTTACCAATGTTGGGTGATTTTGATTTTTTTTTAATTTGCCGATTCCAATGTTTAAAAATGGTTAAAAATTTGGCCTAGTTTTTTAAATTAAAAAAAATCAAACTTTTGATAACTAACCAAGGTATCAATTTTTGAACTTTTTTTACTATCTTGATTTTCATAAAGTTGGAAACAATTGCTTGTCTAAGGTGGTTTTCATAACCTAGTTATCAAAGTTCCATTTTTAAGTAAAAACTATGTTTCTTGTGTGTTAAATTTTTAAGACATCAAAAAAATTCAAATTTAGATGAAAATACAACAACAACAACAAAAATTCATAATTCCACAACTTCATCCCATACAAGAACACCTTCATTTTTTTCAAAATCTTCTTTTAAAGTTATATCCATTTCAATTAGTTTTATTAAGTTAAAATGAAATTTACTATCAACCTTAAGATCATTAAGTCAATATCAAATTTAAAATAATTGGATTGTAGATGACATCTTTGTAGATTGATAAGGATTAGATTTTTGAAAATATCATTTTCATTTCATTTTGTGATTCAACTATGCCTAAGATTTGGTGGGCAAGAAAACCGATAGTAGGAAACATAAATTCATGTTTTTCCCACCATTGAAGATGAAACTTTATATTTTTCACATCCATTTGGTATTATCTCAAAATTCACAATTTTTTTCACTAGTTCACTTGTGTTGGTAATCATTTCAAATATATTTAAATTACAATCTTCATCAATTCCTTAATTAGCAAAACCACGACTATTTCTAGATTTTATTGAAAGATGCAAATGGTGATGACACTTCAAAAGCATAGGATATAATGAATTCCTATCATATTCTTCAATAGTAATCATGTCTTGTTCACATTCAACAAATGAGGATACTAGATGAGGGTTTTTAAATGTAAGGTTTAACATGAAAGAAAAAGTATTGCAAGTTTCTTTTCTTTCATACTTCTTTTAAGAATGAAAGAAAATAACCCAAAATATTAAAAATGAATAAAATTTTGATGTTAAAAACAACTCATAAGTCCTTTTCCATCAAATTGTATCAGGATGGTGGGATTTCAATTTCCTTCCCATGTTTCAAATTCATGGATATAACACGATGCATTACATTGTTAAACAACCAATCACAAGCAAGAAAAAGCAATCCACAATAATTTAAAAGATGTGCCATGTTAAAGCCAATGGCATTCAACCAATCATCCTCAAAATAATATGTTTGTTGTAAAAAAAACCAGGGTGTCCTAAAATTTTAGATTATCGTAAATCATGATTATCTATAAAAATAAAAATAGTAAATTGGATTAACACTCACACTTTGAAAACAAGGTAGATCCCAAATTTTAACTTCAATTGATTTGATTATTATTATTTGGATTTAAAACATCGGCTAGATTGTTACAACAAAGTATGCAATGCATAATCTATGATCTATGCACTACCAACGTCCACGTCTTTGTTATTATTATTATGCACAAGCCCAATGTCCACAAGGAATTTACACTGTGAATTTTTAAAACTTGCTTTTACAAGATTTTTTGAGACTCATTTATTTATTTTATTTTTCATTATTTAGGGTTTTGCTTAAATTTTCTTACAAACTAGGATAATCATTTTTTAAAAATTCCCACAAGTTCTTCCATAATTACTTGATTCATAAATAATTCACATGTTTCATTCACATACTCTATTTTCAATTTCAAAAGATGTTTCCATTTTCACAAAGAGGAGTGGAAAAAATAAACAATTATATCTTCTCCAAGTCAGTTTGTAAAAAACCTATTTAAATCCAACACAATCAAAATGTAAACATTGATAAATGACATGATGAAAAGTTGAAAATATTATTCATTTTTCATTCCTTTCATCATCGTGCAAAAAAATGTGCAATTGTAAAATGCAATGTATAAAATAGTATGCAAGAAAAAACAAATGTCACTTGCATTAAAAATCTTGCACACAAAAAGCAAACAAAAAATTGATAATGAACTAATCAAGCATACAAACAACGAAAACATAAAACACAGATAGATACATATAAAGAAAAAACAAACAAACAATAAAGCTAACTCAAAAAGACAAGCAATAAATAAAACAAAATACAAAGAGAAAAATAAAAAACTTAACAATGAGGGCAATGAGGCTTGGATTGCCAAGTGAGTGATGCTTTGAGTGTTCTTGGACTTACACAAAGGTGATGGGGAAGTACCAAGTAGAGGAGTTAAGCTTGAAACAAGAATGAAGAAGTAGAAGAGGGAACAAGAACTTGAAAATGAACCAAAAATCATAAGAAAAACAAGAACAAAAGGTTAAGAATAAAATATGAAAAGCCATAATTGGGAGCAAAGAATAGGAGTTGAAAATGAAGGCAAAAAACAAAAGATCATAAGAATGAAGAGCAAGCAACAACAAAACAAAATTTATGAGTTGAAAATGAAAAGTAGGAATTGAGAGCAAGAAATAGACACACAAAAGATAAAAGTAGGAGTTATGAATGAAAAAATATGAATAAGAATGAAGGAACAAAGGAATGCATGAGCTTTGCATCATCGTCATGCATGTTAACAAACTTGCAAACACAAAGCATAACAAAACAAATGTAAGAAACACCACAACCACAAACAAACAAGAATGAGAACTATAAAAGAACATTAGAAAACAAGAAGCAAATAATGAAATCATAGAAAGCTTTGGCAAAGTGAAGCCCAAGTTCTCACTTGGGTCATTTTATTCATTTGGAGGTAGTGGCTTTGTGAGTTAGCCATTGCATGGCTATTGAGCAAATATTAAAAAACCTTTATGATGCACATACCCTAGTTGCTAGCTTAAATCTTAAACATTGAGCCTTGGAAAAGCCTAGCCTAGAAAGTTTAGTCATAGATCTTACTTGACACCCTAGATATTAAACCCTAGCTACATAATAAGCCCTTAGACCCTCTTAACTTGAAAATTGGACCCAAGTAAAGCCCTTTTGCCAAATTTGAGATCAATTTTTTGAGAAATCTTAAATGGAGCAAGTTTTTACTTGGGTCAAAATTGGTAGGGGTGGTTATTGATTTGGGTATCACTTAATTAAATCTTGTCATCTTGCCATTATCGAAGCTAATTTTGGTGGGTTGGGCTATTATCGTAGGTGGTGCAAAAAGACAATTCCAAACTATAAATCTATTAAAGGTCGACTCCAAACCAATCTTTTTTTAAAACAAACATTTTACAAGTTGTAATGTTTCAAAATAGATCCTAAAATATTGAAAGACAAACAAATCTTTTTATTTTTTTCAATGTCTTTTGAAATCTTTGTGGCCTTTTAAATTATTTTTATGAATCTTTGTGTCTTTCCAATTTCATACACATGTTTATATGTGTAAATTTCATACGAATGTAAATATGTGTTATTTCATTTGAATATGTTGAAATGATTTCATGAGATCATGACTTTTTTTTCTTTGAGATTAAACTAAATTCCAATTTAAAAAATTCTCATTTCAATACTTAATTCAAGGATTTAATCGCCATTTGTTTAAATGTTTTAATGTTTATCCACCCTAATTGCTTCCAAAATTTCAATGAATCAAAGACATGGGTGGTTAATTAAATTTTCCGTGGACGATAATTGGCCAATATTTTGTACAATTTGAATCCTATATATATATATGAAAATAACAAAGTTCTCAAATGAAAAACCCTTTTTTTCTTTTTCTTTTTTTTTTCTGGTCATTGGTAGTGTGTAGGTAGGAACATGATGGAGCCCAAGTGACTAGAGGATTGTTAAATAGTTGTGTAGTAAACATAGAAATCATGGTTGGCTAGAGAACTAAAACCCCCCAATGGCAAAAATTCTTCCTTATCCACCAATCACATGATGTAGTTCCAAGTACTCATATAGTGTGGTTGGTTGAATGTGTATATAACCCTAACACTAAAAAGGAAAACCTTGAAAGGAACACCAAAAATAAAATAAAATAAAATAAAAATCAAAAATAAATTTCTAGTTAGGTTATTGAAGTTCTCACCTACCTACCAATCCCCAACCTAGAAAAATAAATAAATAAATAAGTAAATAAGAAAGAAAAAAAGTACACAACAACCGCCCCCCCCCCCCCCCCCCCCCCTCTTAGAGGAACCCCAAAAAGAGCCAAAAAAGAACAAAAATTGTGTACCTGGGTAACGTAAGTAAAATACCTGGACAAATGTGACGTGTACCACATGGCCAAAGGCTCTTTGTGCTTTGGATTCAAACTGTGGTAGGTGGATAAAATCCAGCCTGTTTTTCCTCGTCCTATTAGTGGAAAAAGGGTTTAAATGCCACGACCCTAACTTGCCCCTTACTTTGTACTTTATTTATTATTATTTACTTATATTATTAGTTATTGGTATTTAAAAATTAAAATTAAAATTAATTTCTTTTCTCGGGAACCGACCCAATTTTGAAATGAGCGGTATGGACACCCGGAGTCCTAAATAGGGACCGGCCGGGTGACCGGACGACCCGGCCTGTCCAAATGGCCGGTACTTTCTTTTTCCTGCTTCCTACTTCGCCAGTTACGGACGCGTTGCTGGTAACAATTTCGCGTGGAATTGTCGTCCTTCTATCGTTCTGCGCGGAATTTGTCTTCCTTCCTTCCTTCGCTGCTCCTCACCCATCCCCGCTTGTCGTGCCTTCCTCTCGGCGTCGTCGTCGTCGTCGTCGCTCCTCCTCCTCCTCTTCCTCGTGGTTTTCAATTTTTCGTGTTTCTCTCCGCCTACATAGGAAACAGCTGATCCAGAGAGCTTCGCCAACGCTAGCCAACAATTCGAGTGACCGTCACGAATTTACAGACTCGGATTTGGACGATCGTGCACGGAAATCGAGTCTTCCAGGGCTTCAACTAGAAACAACTCTTCTCTCTCTCTCTCTAGCGCTCTCTATCTATCTCTGTGTTCTCTAGGTCTTTGTAGGTTCTTTCTGTGTTCTTGTTTCGTGCTGGAGCTTGCTTGACCTGTGCCAGGAATATAAGGTTTTGAAGTGGCTGTAGAAGCTATGAAAGTCGCCTTCTCTTAGGCGACGCTTCGCTTCTGCGGGAGGAAGAGCAGGAGTGCTAACGAGCACGGGCTGAAAGAAGGGATATTGGACCCAGATCGCAGTTTTGTTTTTGACATATGTTTGGCACACTAGGAAGGGAGATGAGCTTTTTTCCAGCCTTCGGCAGAACGACAAGACGAAACCTGGACCAGAGCCGTTCTCGCCGTGAAGAAGAAGAATCGGTCTAGATAGGGAACTGTATAGAACCGAGAGGTATTACTCTGAAGCCTACCTGCAAACACTCGTCCTCTTCTTTTCCAGAGACTTCAGCAGAGACTGGACGGAAGGAAGGAAGGAAGGAAGCGGTCGCTCGCGTTATTGTTGACAAGGAAGCCCCAACATCATCCTGTGTCGGTCTCATCAGCACGCGGCCGTGTCTGCTTGTGTTGTTGCGTGGTTCTGTTTACTTTCCTTCCCCTCTCTTCTTCTCTTCCCTTCCCTTCCATGCATATTGAGCAGGCTGTTGTGAAAGACCACGGCAGGAATTGCCGTAGGTCAGCTTTCTTGATGCCAATACCAACAATAGACCATTTCGATGGACTCCCAGACTCGCTTGTGCTCTTGATTTTCAACAAGCTTGCGGACATCAAGGCGCTGGGGAGATGCTGTGCAGTATCCAAGAGGTTCCATGCTCTTGCGCCGCTGGTAGACAACGTGGTGGTCAAAGTGGATTGTGTGATTTCTGGAGAGGAGAGTGGCTTGAACGTGAGAGGAGGTGGCAGTGGCGGTGGCAGAGGGATCTTCAGTCACTTGTTCCGCTATGTGGTTGGAACCATTGTCAAACCCTTGCAGGTATTGCAACAGTTTCTGGGACCCAAGAAAACCATTCTTGCTGAAGTCTCACATCATTCACCTGGTGAGGTTTTGAAGAACTTCAAGGAGATTCAAAGCCTCCGGATTGAATTGCCTGGGGGAGAGCTAGGCATTGAAGAAGGTGTTTTGCTCAAGTGGAAAGCTGAGTTTGGGAGCACTCTTGAGAGTTGTGTAATTCTGGGAGCTGCATCTCTAGTCAAGATTGACAAGGAGAGGAAAGAAAATAAGCCTGATGGAGGAGCAGCAGGTAGGCCATGGTTTCTGAGTGGAAGAGGGGAAGAGATGCTGTTGCCTCCTCCTCCTCCTCCTCCAGCTGTTGGGGATGATGAGGAGGAAAGTGAAGCTCCAACTTCTTCTCCTCTTGCTCCTCCTCAAGATGACAGTGGCAGTATACCAGAGTCTTTCTATACTGATGGTGGGCTCAAGCTAAGAGTTGTGTGGACAATAAGCTCATTGATTGCAGCATCTGCAAGACATTATCTCCTTCAACAGATCATTTCTGATCATCCCACACTGGAGAGCCTTGTTCTTACTGATGCTGATGGGCAAGGAATGCTTTGCATGAGCAGGGAGCAACTGCACGAGTTTCAAGAGAAGCCTCTGGCTGCATCTGCAACCTCAAACAGGACTCAAGTTCCAGCTCTCAACATGAAGCTGTGGTATGCACCCTACTTGGAGCTTCCTGGTGGAACTGGGTTGAAGGGAGCCACACTGGTGGCCATTCGTCCAAGTGATCACCCAGCGCGCAAGGAGGCAGAGGGATTCGTCGCTGGAGCATTTGAAGAGCCATTTCGATCAGCTGCAAATCTCTTGGTCAAGCGACGCACATACCTTCTGGAGATGAATTCCTTCTAGGATTCCTTTTTTTTGCCCTTCCTTCTGGCTCACCAATATGTGACTCCTTGATGGGCAGAGTCAACAATCAGCTGCAAATCTCTTTGTCAAACAATACATACCTTCTGGAGATGAATTCTTTCTAGAAATCCTTTTTGTCCTTTCTGGCTCACAGAGATGTGACTCCTTGAGTGGGAGTCAACAGCACAACAACAAAAGCAACAATGAGACGCTTTCCTGGCACAAGTTGTCTCCAGGAGTAAAGTGGTGCAATGGGAAGGTATGTAGCAGCAAAGATGCCAGGATCAAAAGCGGAGAAAATGCAAATGAATAATCCAAGGTCCTTTGTGGCTTTGGTCTTTGCTCTGGAGCATGAATGCTATCTCAATTAAGAGCTGAGAACTTTTGACATGTGAGGACAGTGGTGACTTGGGAGGAAGCTCAGAGGCTTGGACAATGTACAAACACCAGAGAAGACAAGCAAAGGATTCTCATCATCACAATGCCCATGTAACTTGTGAAATATCTAGTACAGTTTAACAGACCCTTTTGTTGCTAGAATCTCTGTTGCTTGAATCCAGTCTTGCCTTTAGACACACGAGGTGGGCAGTGTCTCTCATTAGGTTTCTCCTTTTGGAGTTTGCAGTTTCGTATGTTGACCCAGGCATGCAAATTTTTTTCACCCACAACTGCACTCTTTTATGAACATACTAGGAGCCCTCACTATTGAAGCATAGCTTAACTGCTTGATTTTTAAAGGTTTTTATAGCTGTGGCTTCAAAGCATGTTACTGGCTTTCTTTCTTTGCTTTGTGCTACAATCCAGGTTATGGAGATTTATTTGCTGGAGTTTTCTGCACTTGGCAAACCAGAATCTGTGCAAGCTTTTGGGTATGTTTAATGTAACATATTATTCCTTGATATCGAAGGTCGTTCTCTTGACCCCAAAGCTTTGTTAACTGTATTTTCATGATGCAATTTCCGCATGCGACCCGTGTTGCACTCTGTGGTCTCCTTCCAGTGTAAGTTGTGTGTTGGGTACAATTGTGTGCTGGTACTCATATCAGCTTATATTAGATTGTTCACATTCATATTATGTATTTCAAAGAGTGTTGTAATTTGCTTTCTATGTTTGTGTTCATCTCTTCTCTCATGCCAATCAATTTGAGGAGTTAGTGTTGTTGGCAAGCATGAACCTTTTTTGGGGGGTCTTGGCTTGATGTGGTATTTTGGTTTTACTTGTAAGTCATTTAGGATTTGATAATACACTTTCTTTTGATGTCTATGGATTTAATTGAGATTTCATTTGCATATCAATGTATCTGAGCTTTCTGCACACTTCCAACTATTTTACCTACTTGCTTGTTTTGTGGCATGTTCTAGTCTTGTGATGCATGTAACATTTTGTGTAGGGTGAAGTCCCAAGGTCCGAGGCATTCTCAAAACAATGGAGCATAGAAAACCTAAGGGACATAGGTCTAGGTCAAGTCTAGATCAACAATGCATTTTGAGATTGTACAACCCCCCCATTTGCTTTACCCATTGCAAAGCATGAGGTGAAGGTTATCATGAACAAACATATGTAGATTATGAGGTGTATGTACCAAGGGGATGGTTCTTACACCTACTCTTTGAGAGTGGGCAGGATCTTACACCTACAAGTGGGTGTAGGACCCATTGCACAATTAAGGAGTGCTAGCCATTATATCCCTCATCTTTTCTAGGAGGGATATTCATGGATATAAGGTGCAATCTGAATTCATTACTAAAACTTCTCGGAATTTCTTCAAGTGGTTTATTTCTCCCGAGTGCTTTTGGCATCATGCTAGAGATACCTTATACATGTATGTGCATGAAACCACTTTGGATGTTATATGAGGTTGATAGTTTGGAGGGTTTGGCACTTAGATATTTGAGAGGTAGTGCTACTCAATGATGTTCAAGGTTTTGATCCCTACTCTTTTTCACATTTTGGCATTCCTTTTTCACAATTTACAAGAGGTGGTCCATCATCTCACAATATAAGAAGGCATGTGCAATGAGATTGATTGCCTCCCTCTATTGGGTGGGAGAAATTCTTTTCTTTTCTTTTGAGAATTTTTCCATTTAACAAGAGTTTTGCTCCCCACCTTCCCCAAACTTATTGTGGGTGTCATTTGTTTGGTTATTGGACTCTCAATAATTGGTGGTTCAATAACTACTTATCTTCCTCCACATCATAGGTTCATTGCATGCCCAAGTAGCCAAGGTGACAATCATTGGCCATTTTGGAATTTTGCAAGTTGTTTTGAATCTTCAAGAGAGAGAGAAAGAGAGAGAGAGAGGAGTGTCCTTTTTTATTACACTTTGTCCCATCACCACTTTTTTTCCCCTTCAAAAATCTGGCATTTACTATGGTACATTTTAGGCTTTGCCATGTGCTTCTTAACATCATGTAAGCCATAAACGACACATTTTGTTCAAATGGGGTAAGTTCCACCAAAAGTTTGGTCATTTTGGAAAGTGGGGGTGCATCACAACTCACTTTTTAATCATTCATTCTAATTACCTTATTTGAAAGTCCTAGTTATTTTTCATTATTTTATTCAATTTTTGACATTCAAACTATTAAAGGTTTGTTTGGTCTCATCATATTGGTTTCAAGCCTTGGATGTGTTGATCTAATCTATGAGAATAAATTAATATTTTGTCATATCCCAAGCATCTACCTCAAGATGTGATGTGGAGGATTTGGGACATGGATGGAAGCAATCCAAAGTGGTGAGGGATGTTATTGCAATTGGACCTAGGCCTACATCTATGTTCATTTAAAATATATTCTCAATTTGAGTATCCTTTGTTTTTATTGGCACAAGACATTTAGGTAAGTACTTCACATGAAGACTTAAGAACCCAAGGGGTGTTTGCTCCCTTTGATCTTGTAGTGATTTCATGAATGGTCTTGTTGTCATCATCTACAATCATCTAAAGAATGATGAAAAATAAGTTCATACTAATACATTCTTAAAAAGTTAAAACATTTTGATTGCAACTTTCTCAATCTTGAATGTCTTCCTTGTTTCATTTCATGGAACAAAACACCAAGCATGACAACTTTCAAGTCTTGCACTCACATGAAATTCATGAAAACAAGCATTGCAAAAACACGTAAAAAAAATTGTCATAAATTTCTTGATGAGTCAAGACAAGTGCTTTTTAAAGCAAAAATTCGTCAATTTTGGATTAGGTGGAAAGGTCCATGAAAACTACACTAAAAAAATTGTGGGGAGGGAAAGGTTGGGGGAGGGGATGAACATACTATAATAACATCACTATACCACCATGTGATTTTGTCATCATGAGTATATGGCCTAGCCACATATTGCTTAAGGCATAACCATGGTACAAGGTACACATCATTATCTATAGTCCTAACTTGTTGTGAAAGAGCCAAATGATGAACATCTAACCACCCATTTCATCTAATGACCTCCTAACTTTTCTTACCATGTTGTTTCATTCTTTTGAAATTTAGTGATAGCTAATGTACTCTATGTTTTATTAATTTTAGTACCTAGAAGTTTTTGGGCCCTAGCTCGTAGATTTTGTTCATTAATGTTGTTACATGTAAATGTAAGCTTTGTCAGAATTGGAAATTGTAACTTCTATCTTGCAAGTTTTGTATTTCAAACTCCATTAACAATTCAACAAGGTTGAGGCTTAAGGACTTGAGAGATTTGTTTGAGCTGAAGCAAGTTATAAATTCTTATGGCAAGCCTTGAGGTATGTAATGGTACATCAATGTAGGGATAGGGTGGGATTGATCATTAGGGGGGAGGGAGGGGGGTGAATTTAGGGTTTGAAAACCACAGTTGATATGAATTTTTAAGACTATGAGGATCATAGACTTAAAAGCCATGAATCAAAACTTGGAACCCAAGAGGCTTCAATAATAACTTATAGTTTGGAACCTTGTTTATGTTTCATAATTCATCGATTCCAAAATGTTAGCACTTTAAGCTTTTGGATTAGTGCCAATTCTCACCTTTTTTTCTCACTCATGATCTTTTGATATGTTGATTTTTTTTACACTTCTTGTTTTTGTTTCATTTATGTGTTATTTTTATAATTGTTTCATTATTTGTGGATTGTGTTAAGTCTATTGAAGTTTTATTGCTTTGTCAATTTGTATATGACACCCAAATTTTGCTCACATTTTAATTCAAATTCAAAATTTTTTTTTAAAAAGGTAACACATTTCCAAAAGCTTGAACCTCTCCCCTTACTTCATGAAGTTGAGTTTAATAAACATGGAAAACTTCAAGTTGGTCCAATGCCCACTAGACCTAAAACCTTAGATGCTTAAGATCAAGTTATTCTTATTATGATGTTGAAGTTTTCACCCTTGATGCAAACTTAACTCCAATGAGTGTTGAAGCTTTTTAATACTTGCCCTTATTGGGAAGAAACCCAAGAAAGTAGCCAAGGTAGATGTGATAAAAAAAATTAGAATGTATGGTCAATGAAAATGCCATGGGCAAAACTTGTATTTATGTTGTTAGAAATCTTTAAATAATTAAATGCGAAATGTGCACTAAAATAGAATGTAAGTTGAAATTGTTGGTACCAAAGTGGGATTCTTTTGATAAACTTGTTAAGAAAAGGAAAATGAATAAAAGGTAAAGGCACTGGATTTGACATGTGCTCATGCCAAAAATAAAACAATATATTTGTTAATGAATTGTCCATATTTTTTGTAGCAAGTTTAAGGTGGGAGTGATCAAAGTAACAAAAAGAAATTGATTCACTTTGCATAATTTCCATGCTACTTAACAAATGAAAACCCATAACCAATCATGAGGATTTCAAACCTTTCTATGACTTTTTGAAGTTGAAAACAACCCCAAGAAACATTGGATTGACACAACATGGTGGGAATTGCTGAGCATTTCGAAAATCAAATCTTAGCAACTAGTAAGGTTGTTATTCATGGGGCCAAGTTTGTTACACTAACGTGTGATGATGTTACTACCAGCAATAACTACTCTTGGATTTATGTGCATGGTTATTGTGTTCAAGATTAGTGCCACATCCCAAATTTTTAGTAAAACACATTGTAAAAGGATCCAATATCCATAATTTAACATTTGACTTGGTATGTTTAATTGGGTGTATGTTATTGATTGGGTGTGTGTTATATTGACTGAATAATTGTGATTAATTGCATATTGCCCATCAAACAAACTTTGTTGTTGTTCATGTAATGCTAAATTGAATATTTGCATTGGCACTTCTTCATCCAAAACTTGGTTCGTCCCATGATCCCAAGTCATATATTGGAATGCTATTCATATCTTCAATTCTAGAGTGTAAATTACCAATTTGTTTAGTGAATTGGACATTTGTCACAAACCTTCACAAACTCCTTGATAAAATTTGTCTTATCATGCTAAAAAAATGATGTTTGATTTAAAAAGAATGTAAGCTTCACCAAAGTGCCCAATTTCATTGTGAATATTTCTTATGATAGAAAGTCCATCCTATGGTTTAGGGTCTACAAGGTTCTATAAGTATAATATATCTTCCTACCAGTGATATATTGCATCATTTCTTTTTTGGTTATTTTAACATCAATAGGATAATGTTTATTTAACTGCAATAGCATGCCAATGAACAATTTCATGCTCAATAGATCCTCCCATATTTCCATGTGACAGTCCTATTGATCTTCTTCTTGATTCTTTTCCTTTTGGGTCTTAGCTTGATCAATCAAGGCTTGTGTTTCATATGCTAGATCCCAACAATTTTGCTATAGATCTAATTTGTCCTTATCAGCCTATTGTTTCCTTCCACCTTCATCTTGGTAAATAACTAGTTCTTTTCCTTTCTCTAAAGCTTTTTCATTATAATTTCCTGCATTTCCTTCCATAATAGTGAACAAATTGATGATTGTTTCCTAAAAATTGGGAATCTCCTAACTAGTGCCACCCAAGTCTTGAATCTCATTGCCAAAATCTTCATTAGCTTTGTACATTCCCACTATATTTCTACTCAACACATATTCATTAAAATGCTTAACATTAGTTCAATGGACAATCTTGAAATGAAAATCGTGAAACATTGAGATCCACCTCCCCCTCCCCCTTTGCCATATGCATCTTAAACTATTGCAAGCCACTTTAATGGTTTGGGGTCTATCCCCAATAGAAAAGATTGTATAATGAAAAGATTATCATAAGTGCATTATGCCCCAAACAAGAATGTAGCATTCTCTTTCCATCAAATGAAACTGCTTTTGTATTGGGGACAATCCCTTGCTGGCATAGGCTATCACCTACTCTTGTTTTTCCAATTTTTGTGACAGAATTGCTCATACGCTTCTAATGGACCAATCAACATTTAATATGAAAGGTTGTGAAAGATCAAGCATGGTTAATACCGAAGATGCCATGATTTTTTATAAAAAATTTCAAAAACACCATGGTAGATGGGTGTCCAAACATATTTATAGTCCTTTTTAGTTAGGCCAAATAACAACTTTACAATCTTGGCATACCCAAGAATAAATCATCTGTAGTACCATGTGAGTCTTATCAATGCCCTAACATTTGTAGGAATTAAAAAACCTTCCATAGTAGCAACCTTCGTGGGGTCATAATAGGAACCTTCCACACTCACAACATGACTTTAAAATGTAATGCTCTAAATTATGACTACAATATTAAAGGTCATTTTGAAAAAGGTGACACATAACTCCTTGACTTTTAAAATACTTAACACACTTTAGGTTAACATACCTATTAAGTTAACCTATGTATGTAGGCTATTTAGTAAAACCTACTTCATAATGTAGGCTACCTTATAAGTTACTTAACTAAACATAAGAAATTTATTACATATAGTATGTTTAAATATACTTAAAATAAGTTACCCTACTAATAGGTTAGCTTAAGTAAGCTTGCTTAGGGTCCTAGCTTTAGGTTTTTTTTGCCAAGTCAACCTAGGTAGCCTCATTACAAAATATTTTATCAAGTTTGTAACCACCTCAAATTTGTGCAACTACATGCAATTATGATGCAATTATGATGTGACTAAATGCAACTATGATGCAACTAGATGTGATATAATTATCCTAGGTTTTTAAAAACCAAATAATGCCTAAATTAACCTAGGCTAGGTTAATAAATAGTATAGGTTGACCTAAGTCAACCTAGGGTGGCCAAGGTTAATTAAAGGCTTTGTAACTTTGTGTTAAATATAATTTGTATAAAAAAATGTGGTAGTACAATGGATGAAAACTTGAACCCAAAAGTGAAGGTGAATGGTTCAAGTTTTCATTCTTGCAACCTATGATACTTAGGTCACTTCGCTTGGGTTAGATAGCCTAATTTAGGTTTTTTGGGCTAAGAGTCTGACATTTGTTTTTAATCTAAACCACCTAGCCTATGTTAAGTAACCTAGGTTGCCTAACAATATAGGTAGCTAGCCTAACTAGTTTAAACTAGGTTGATTTTTGGTTACGCTAACTACATAGGTTAAATTAGGTTGACGTTTGGTCATGTACAATGTCTCATAATATGTTTATAAATTTTGACACATGTCATCCATCCATCAAGGCATCTTTTGTAACACTTAATCAAATAAAACGATTAAGTTGAAATGACATGCACTTTACACGTCATACCAAGGCTAATGATAACATGGAATTTCATTATTGTTCTAAAAATTAAAATTTTAGTTGTTAAAATAATTAGGCTTTGCAATTTAAGGTCCCTTGTAACTAAATGGGTGAAACGACGTGGGTTTAGCAATTCATTAATCATTAATTGCATATGTCCTTTGTGACCAGTATGCAGTTGTAAAGGCCAATGCCAAAACCCAAAATGTGTTATGAATTGCCATAAAATCTCTTGTTGCCATTTTTTGTCACTAGTAAAGTGACATTGTAGGTGTATTCTAATGAACTCTTGCCCAAATGCACTAATGTTTGTATTTGCTTATTTACTTCAACTTCCTCCCAATAAGACAATTTGCATGGGGTCATTTGACAAGGAGGCAACCCTTATGTGTCAATGACATGTTCTTTGACAATTTAATAACTTAACTCACCTTTGTGCCTTGCAAAGATATCCTAAAATTCTTTTAACATATCCCATAATACCTTAGTTTATTTTCCTTCATAAAACTACCCAGTTTGATTTTAGATTTGATTTCAATTCACATGTTAATTGGGTGTTCTAATGTGCTTCCTTCCTACATCATTACATGGAATAGATGAAACGCAAGCTCTAAAGACTTGTTTGCAAACTGATGAATTGTATGTAGATGAAGCAAAAAACCAAAATTTCCAACTTTTTTGTTTTAATGATTGTTATGATGACTATATTTTTGAAAATGAAATGAGTGAATCAAAAGATGATGCAAGTGATAATCCCAAGGGGATTTTGCCAATAAGTCACTCAAAGCTCCCAAATACTTTGGTTATTCATTCTTCACATACCCTAACAAAGATTCCAAGCACATTAGACTTGAGCCGAACATCCCCCAAATGGTTAGCCCCAATGACCCCCTTGAGCCTTTCATCATCTATTTATTAGGTCCTTATTGATTCACTAACCCTTAATGTTTTATTCCACAACTTCAATGCAATGGAGTTCATGAAGCTAATGGTAGAATTTACACACAATTGAACTTAGGAATTCTTCCCCAAAACTTACAACAACAATTCTTACACAAAAATACAAACAGTCAAAATCCAAGCTTGCTTAACTTTCTACACCTTCTAATATTTGTTTTCCTCCACCACCAAAGTGCCTTGCTAGCCACTCCACACCATCTTCATCTTCAATATATAAAAAAATCCCAAAAGCAACATTCCATCGCCAATGCTTGATCTAGGTGTTGACATTATATGAAGAACAACAAACCAAATTTCATAACATGCAAACAATAAAAACACAAGAAAATAAAAAAATGTCAAGAGGCAAAATATGGTTCCTTTAATGTTCATGATCAGTGACTCCCATTTTGTTTGTTGGAATATAACCATTTGTAAGGCATCTTTGTTGATGACACATAAACTAAATTTTACTTATTTTGTTTAAAGGGGCCAATGGGTCATTAGTATATTTTGGTAATCAACAATGCAAGGGTTTTGACACAAGATTTATCTTCGGCATTTCCTTAAATGAAAACCAAACATGGTTAGTTTGGTTTGGTTGCAAGTTGTTGAGAATTTATCCACTTCCATCTAAATGTTGTTCACAAGATCTTCAACAATTGTGATGATTGTCAATGTCCACCCAATTTTAACAATGGGCATTTCACATGCCCAATTAAAAAATACTAGCAAATTTGGAATTGAAAGGGATTGTTTCTATGTTGCAAACAAGGGGCGAATTCCAAAGCTCACGAGTTTTTAAACCATTGCCTACTTTTGGTAGCTTTCCAAATTATTTGAATTTTTTTGTAGTCAAAATGGTGATCATCCACAAGAAGATTTAGCCAAATCTGGCTATAAACACAAATATGATTTAAAAAAGAAAAATATTCATATATTGTGGGATAAATACTATAATTTATAATAAATATGGGATTTTCCCCACCAAATAAATTCTTTGCTCCCAACTTAACAATTGTTTTCATTGGTTCTAAAAAAGGGGAACATAACCTTTTGTTCAAAGTTTTTAAAGCTTTTGATTGGTTCTCCCTTCGTCTTTCATGATGCATAACCTTTCCCTCTTCTTTTTTTAGCTTGCATACATAATTCCAATAAAGAATGATTAAGAATTTTCATTCATCTACAACATGGTATGGAACTTTTCATCCACCCACATGAAGGTTATGGAGTCATGATCAAACCTCTAAACAAAAGGTTTATGTCTAGTAACTAACATTTGTTGGTTACCTAGTTTGTATATCAACAATAAAATTTATTTTAAATCAATTCAAGGAACTTCAAAAAGCTACATACTAAATAACATTTATGGAAAGGGGGGCTAGCAATGGGTAACATGTCCCTAGTAAATGTTGAACCACAATAACGGCGAATGAATTGTAGGGGACATGTTACTCATTGGTAGCCCCTTTCCATAAATGTTATCAACATAACCAATAACCTTCATATGTGCGGATTAAAAGCTTCATAATCTTATTATAAATGGATGAAAAATTTCATAACCTTCTTGTAGATGGACCAAAAAAAAAGGGAGAAGTTATACATTGTGAAAAACAAGGGGATGGCCAATCATAAGCTTGAAAATGTATAAATAGAAATGATGTCTATGACACTGGAAGAATTTAAGTCCTATATATAAAATCACTTCTTAAACAACTAGTGGTCCTCAATAATTAAAATAGTAACTATGAACCATATTTGCAACTATTTATGTGGCAATATATGTAGTTATAATCAAATGGTTCTCACAACTAATGGATGAATAGAATGGATGATTAACATAATGTGGGCATGTATTTGATTTTGTATACATTCAAATTAAAGATGTAAAGTTGTTAAAGTGACTAACCAACAACAATGACTATGACATGATGTAACATACGACATTATGATATGGCATATGATATTAGAAAGATTGGTGTCTTATGCAACTACCTACTAAACAAATTGTAATATTATTTAAGATATGATGTGAAAAAATCATGTCCATCACTTTACATTTAACATGTGTAATTTTGCCACATGGTATAAATATGTAATCAAATTAACATAATTATAGTCATAACTTAGTTGTACATTGTTACTTAAATAAAAAATATAAAAAATAATAGAAATCATACATCATAAAATTTAATAACATACAATCATAAAAAATTTCATAAGTAATTTGGTAATCTCAATAGTCACATATGCATTCCATGAAAACACATGTCTATATGAAGTTCAAGTGGAATCAATATTTAGCAATTTATAAAGATTTTATATTTTGTTTCATTATTTGCACAAATGGCATGCATACATGTATGATGGTTTAATCAATGATAATTAGATTTATTTAAAAATTAAATAATGTAATATTTATTTGTATGTTTATAGTTAAAATATTTACAATGAAAATTTTGAAATGAATATTTGAAATTTATTTGATTTATGTACATCTGAAAATATGAAATTATAATTTGAAACAATTATGGAATTTAAATTTGTATTGAATTTGATTCAGAATCTCAAATTTAATCAAAATTTTAATTTACGGAAAGAATATTTACAAAATATTTTAACTTAATTATTTTAAAAATCCTACCGTATGAACCAAATATTTTTTTAAAATATAAAACTTGAATTTTAAAAAAATTGGATTTAAAAAAAAATTTAAATAGAATCATAAATTATAGATTATTTAATCTGTAACTGAAATGAAAAATTTTAAACATTAAAATTGTATATTTACTTAGGATATTTTTTTTAAAAATTCATAATCTAATTAAAATGTTGAATTAATTTCATTATAAAATTACATAATTAAATAATGATATGATACTGCATAATATTTCAAATATACATGTTTAAATTAATGCATGACATAATATATCATAAGTTGAAGTATTGGTTGGATAGTTAAAAGAATTTAATTGGTTTGTGGTCTTGGAGATGAATGCTCAATTCCTTCTTATGACATTATAAACTTGGTCCTAAACGACTATAACATGATTACATAATTCTATTTTGAGTGTGAATCTAGGTGGACATTACACATGATGATTTTTGACATGACATGATACCATAGTCATTTAATCCAATACAACTATAAATCCAATTCTAAACATAGTCAATAAAAAAAAAATCCTATTAGTGTGAGGTTACAATCTATTACATCTAGATTGCCCTGTTCTAAACAAATCCAAAATTGATATGTCAATGATTGACCTCCAAGAATCAGCTATGAAGTTCCAACCTTGGGAACCATTAATTGTAATATAAAAAAGGAGTTGAATTTACATTAAAAAAACACATTTTCCTCAAAAATTCCCTAATTGTTTGATTGAAAAAATGAAAAACAATGATCCCCAAAAAATCTCTATTTCACCCCCTATTTTTTGCACATGCCTTGGTAGAAAAAAATTGATGGCCACCCATACCATCATATTAAAAAGTTCACAATCTATATGAGTTTTAGGTCAAGTGCAAATTTCCAAACTTTTGGCCATCTCCACGACATATCTTGGCTAAACAAAAATTATGTTCACCCATCATGCTCTAAAAAGAAAAATTCAAGATTTGCAAAAAACCTTGTTCAATTTTCGAAAACATCACCCATATGTTACACATATTTTCGCTTTAAAACAAATATAGTGCTAATTCATCATGCCTTGCAAATAAAAATTAAAAATTTCATGATTCACAAAAAGCCTTGTTGAAAATTATAAGCCATATGTGGTGGAAGTAGTTATTCACTTCAAAGTTTGTAACAACTTGTGTGATTTAAGAACATCTTCTTTCTCACACCCCCTATTTGGGCTTCTATTAGTTGTGTCTAGCATATCCAACACAATGTGAATTATTTCCAAATACCCACCCATTAACATGAAAAAGTGGACAACATTATGTGAAAGACTATTTAATTGTCATCACTTAGGCTGATCATTATGGCTACCCAATTCAAAATAATACTTTTCTTTTACTAGCTCTTGTAGAGGGGCATTACATTCTGGGCTTATTTAGAGACTCAAATTGAGCTTCACATTCACACTATTTGATTGTCATAAATATTTGCCATTTTACTATTGTGGGTGGTGATGTTCTAATGTTCCATGGTCATTCATTTCAAAGTTTGTAACAATTTGTGTGATTTTAAAGATTGAGTGAGAGAGTTCACGATAACATTTTACTTTTGTCATCTTTATTATCTTGCCTTGGGTGAACTAGTGTCTACATTTATGTGTATTTGGTGAGTTATCCCCATAAGGTGGAGACTTCAAATGCATGTGTTGAACTCCTCACTTGGTGTAGGTCACATAAAAAACAAGCTTTAAGCATGTGAGTGTCCCCAACCCAAAACATTTAAGTTTCATTTCTTGTATTGTGAGTGTTTTGTGTATGGTGTTGGTGTTGAGGGCGACATTCGTTGATATGATGTACCTTTGTGTTGGAAAATATTTATTTGAAAAATGCCTTTCATAGGTTTAGACTCCTCCCAATCTACAAAACCATTAATATTTTGAAGAATTTATAAAACAAAAGCTATTCACTTTTATATGATAAATAAAATGGATGCATAACATGCATGATATATAGGCTCAAGATGTAGTCAACAAATATTTATATTTCACACACAATTGTAAAGCAAGTATAAAAAATGCAAAAAGAAGAAGAAATAATAAACCAACACATAAATGGCAAATGTTAAATGTAGTTCTTGGAAAAGACTTAACCTTGGTGCTATTGGCTGATTACATTGTGTTTACAACCATTATTCACTTGGTTTTTCAACCCCAATTTAAGTGCCTTGAACATGAAAAAAATTATTTGTTTTTTCCATAAATGCACCCTTCACATAAACTCAATCACACAAAATATTTTCTTTAACATTCAATCCAATTAGATGGTCATTTTGGTAATATGTGATAACATGGCATGATTAGTATTACCAAATATTTGGTGCTAGATCTTTGAGTCTTGTAATGCTTTCATAATTGGGTTCCTTTGAATGTTTATGAGGTTAATTTCACTTGGTGTAATTTATAGTTTATACAACTTCCCAAAAAAGAACATCTTTGAGAACATGTTAGCTAAAAATTAACAATGGGATATTCCACTTGATTATAAGTGGTGGTGAATATGTAATTGGTTGCCTTTTTAATTGAAAAATGTTACTTCTTAGCTATATGAAATATACAAGAACTGTTTAATGCCAAGAACCCAAATTTTAGTTTTCAAGGTAATAAACCACATGCATTTATATGTCATATCTTTGTTGGTTCCTCCATTAACTAACTAAACATCTTCCTTATTAATCTCACTTCATCGATTTCATCATAAGTAGGAGAGTCCTTGAAAAATATTGATTAGTGCTGGTGATGAAAATTGAACATTCCATCACATTAGTTTCATTGCTAGACTTTTCATCCTTTTTTTTCTTTTCATGTTTCCTTTGCCAATGTCCTTTTGTCGATAAATTTTCATTTTGAATTTGTCAATTTTTTTCACAAACTTCTTTTAATCTTTTGAACTAGGTTTTGATCTACTCCCATTGGACACACTAACATTTGCTACATACAAGACTTGATCAAGCACAACTATTGTGTCATTTTGGTCGATGAACATTTCTTCCTTTAAAAAGCAAACCATCAAGTTGTCTAATGCTTGCATATTTGGAATAAAACAATCTTATTTTGAAACAATATTTTGAAAAGCTAGCAAATTACATGTGATCTTTGTAATGATTTTTGTTTTTGAAATGACATTCTCATCCATGTCATTAATAACTTTTTCCATTTTCTTAATGGTTGTTAGGTGACTTGTCATACCCTACTTTTTGGTCATTTGGTACATAAAAAAAACTTATGCACGAGAATATGCAAATTCTCTTGATCATTTTATTCATAGATATTGTTGACATGCTTTCACATATGATGGGCTATCATTCAGTGGATGATTTGTTCAAAGTACTTTGTGTCAATGCTATTTAAATTAGTACTTTGTGCACAACTATCCAACATTTCCCATTCATTTGCATGAAAAGCCTCATCAAAAGTTATTCCCAATTCTTGTTATCTTTTTTTACTTAAAAACAACTCCCATGTGATATTTCTAATTTTGAAAATTTGACTTGTTGAATTTCATTATATATGCTACCTCAAGTTTTTTGACTTTCTTGCTTGAACAATTGTGAGTTGCTTAGCAAAAAAAACCTTTTTTAACATAGTATTGTTCCTTAGCAAATTGGTGCAATATTTTAGATACAATTTTTGAGTGCATTTATGAAGTAGACCTAAAGGTTGTTAAATTGTGTATTTAAGAAAAAAAAAACTTAAGTAGAAAACCTTGCACCAAATTCAGACTTTACTATGGGTTTGATGTTTCATAAATTTCAAGTATATTAAGTGTTGGTAGGCACCAAACAACATCCACAAGACCCATCTTAAAACTAACGAATTTTATTCAAATGATAAATGTTCAAAAAAGAAACTAATCACTTTTATACATGTAATAAAGTTGATCATTTCATCTTGTTTTGCATTCAAAAGAAATATGAAACATCATTTTATGCTATAAATTTGCATTATTTCTTACTTAATATAATTTCACTTGAACATGACACTACTTCATACATTTGGGTAATTTTGTTATTACACTTGATAAATAAGTGTAAAACAACTTGACCAAGCTACAAAAGGGTGTGATCCTTGTAGTAAACACCAATGTTGGAGCATTTTTTTGAATTTTTAAAGAACCATTGGTCCCATTTTATTTTATTTTTTGAAAATCAAAGAACTTTTGGTTTTGATTTTTTGAAAACTTCAAAAATCAAATAACCTTCTAGTTTCAATTTAATTTTTTAAAAGACCTCCTTAGTTCCTAACTTGTTATTTCATTGCTAGAGAATAAATAGTCATATGTAATAGTTCTTTAGCTTAAAAAACTTTACCTTACATTAAAAGCATATTGCTAATTGCTGATCCATTTTTTTGCATTTAATCCATATGTTGAACAAATCAAAAAATTGCATCATTGTTGCAAGATTTGCATGCAAGCATGTGGATGAAAGAGATTAGGATTTACTTCCTATTCCCACTCCATTATGATTTATGCATGTACCCTTTTGAAGTATCGATTTCCTTCTTATAATGATAAAGTAGATGTACATCACACTCCATGAATAGATTACTTGGAACAAAATTCAAACCTCAAAACAATTTGTTCAAGCATGAAATCAAATTTTGCTTGTAAGACCTTGGATTTTTATCTAATCTAATGGGATGAAATGCACATTTTTACAGTTTGAATCATTATAGAAGTGTGCTAGATTGATCATTTGATTATTATATTTTATAAAAATGACTAAATTCACAACATGAATTCATTAGATTTGTAGTTACTTTATAGCAAAAAAAGTTTCAAATTTATTACAAGCCTAGTGCATCCCAAAAAAAAACCTAATATAATAATGAAAGTGACAAGGTAAATGAACTATGATACCAATGCAACAAAGAGCTCAAAAGTTTCATGTTGATAGCACAATAAAGAAGCCACCAACAATCAAACCTTTAGGATATTTATTCCATGATTGAAGCTCAAAGGGACATCTTATTAAAAGTATATTGCAAACCATAATTCCATAATCAAAACTTGGTGAGTCAAGGCACGTGCCTACTTATGTGAAAGTTGATTTTAGATTTGGGTAGAGTAGCAACTTTGTTATTCCAACAAAAAATGTTTTAAAGTCTACTTAATAATACACAAAACTACAAGTCACAATCCTTTTTGTGTTGGAATTTCATTTGAGTCATCTCATTTGTTTCATGTGAATTTTATTACGTGACTATGATCCATCATATAGAACAAATGTGAGATGTGAAAGGGCCTAACAAAGTATCCTACTTAACAAATCCCATCAATTTTTTGAAAAGGGAATTAACTTTGCTTGTGTATTGTCTCTTAACTAAATCAATATTATGTGTAAGAAAAGAGATGGACAAAGTGTCAGTCCACATTACTTTGTCTTTGTGTCCATTAGGTGTAAAGGTTTTGTGTAGTTTAAGTAAGGAGTGTTTTTGTCCATCAAGTAATGAAAAAGAACCTTGGCACCATGTTCCTTGCTAGTACATTGCACATGTTTGAACAATGGGTTCCATGTTTGCATGCAACATGCCACGCATCTAGATTTTGAACGTTTTCCCCTATGAGCGTTTCAACCAAAATTTTCCCTTGTGTGAGTTAATGTGAGATGCTACATTTAAGCACAATGACACCTAGGGTGAACACAAATGAAACATGTATAATCACAATAGTAAGAGGCATAAGAAATCAACAGAAACCAACCATCCCATTTGAGCTTGTTTTCTCTTTTGCAAGCTCGAAACCAACCATCCCATTTGAGCTTGCATTCTCTTTTACAAGCTTGAGCTTGCAATAATTGTTACATTCGTTGCATCAATGTGTATCAATACAAGACCACACTTTTCACAATAGGTGAAAGCAATCTCACCCACTCCATTTTGTGTCCATTGTAGATTCGAATGTACTTAAATGAGATCAACTAAGAGCTTTAATAATAGTTTTTTGGCAATTCATAGATACCTTAAACCTAAAACTCAAAAGAATGTGCATCAAAAGCTCCTCTCACATCTAAAATGCAAAGAATGATCCTTCTTCACGATAGTTCCAAATTGATCTTCAAATGTTAAAAGCTTTGAAATTTTGCTTTGAATTCTTTATACCACAAGGTTTTCTTTTCATCAAACCTTCGACATTTTCTACAAGTTTCAATTATCTCACATTTTCACTCTTGCCTATTAAATGAATATATAACAAGGTTGATAATGGGAAAAAAGGTTTGTTTGTGTTTCTAATAATTGCCCAACACTTGTAAACACCACCATCACCTTAGTATAACCAAAACTATTGAACTCCAATCAACTCCATTGGGCAAATTCAAGCGACAATTCATTCCCAATGGAAGAATCAAATGTAGTATACAAGAATATAATAATATAATAGTTTATGATATCGTAGTTTTATATAGCACAAAGTTTATTGTTTTTAAAAAAATTAATGTAAGTAATATTATAGAACACTATGGTTAGTGGTCTTGATTTTTTTTTTTGGACCAAAGAAATTGGGAAATCTTTGGAATTTTTTTGGCTTGTGTGAAGTCAACC
This sequence comes from Sphagnum tenellum, assembly GCA_963921925.1. NCBI lineage: Eukaryota > Viridiplantae > Streptophyta > Sphagnopsida > Sphagnales > Sphagnaceae > Sphagnum > Sphagnum tenellum. The sequence continues at coordinate 366,581 of OY998155.1, forward strand.
AAATTTTGCTAGTTTTTGGGGGAAAACTTGCAAATTTTTGGATATCATTGAATTGGGGGCCAAAAAAAAAAAAAAATAAAATAAAAATGCTATTGTATTTCCTTGGCAACTAGGACACCAATTTATATTGTTTTGTAGAAATGCTGAAATTTTCCCAAAAAAATGTTTTTACACCAAAAAATAAATAAATAATTGTAAAGGAAAAAAAAAAATAGAGAATATTTTTGGAACCAAAAGGGAGTATTCTGTCTTTCCGCACGGAATCTTCAAAATTAAAAATTAATTATTTTTGACTGACCTATGTTAAAGCTGTCCCTGTACTACTATGACTTATTTTAATAAATAAATAATTAAATAAATAATTGTGTTCTATGCTTTTGCAGGAGAGAGAGAGAGAGAGAGAGTGAATGGGGGGGGTGTGTGTGAAAATGTCATTGGTTTTTCTGTTTTTTTGGCTGACTATATAAAGCCAAAAACCTATATTAAAAATATAAAAAGCACTGGAGCATTTTCAATAGCCAAAAACATTCCACAAAAAATAATGAAAAAATCGTCAGATATTTTTATACATGGTTCTTCAAGTAGGTAGCCAGAAAATATTAATAGAATATATATATATATATATATATATATATAATTTTACTTTTGTATTTAGGTTGTAACCAAATTTGGCTAAAAAAAAAAAAAATAGAATGTATATATTAAAAAGTTTAGTTTTGTATTTTAGGTTGTAACCAAATTTGGCTAAATCTTCCTGTGGATCATCACCAATTTGGCTATATCACAAAATTGACCAAAAAACCAAAAAAAAAAAAACACAGTGTGGGTGTTTTGCAGAGACAGAGAGAGAGAGAGAGTGTGTGTGTGTGTGTACACGCGTGTTTTGCAGAGCGTTTTTCTTGTGTGTTTTTGCAGAGGGAGATGGAGAGAGAGAGAGAGAGAGAGAGAGAGAGTGTGTGTGTGTGTGTGTGTTGAGGAGAGATATGGAGTGGAGGTGGGAGAATGTTGTGAAACAAGAACAAAATACATTGTTATTTTGAAGTAAAAGCAGGCAGGGGAATGAAGGGAACTAGGAACGGAAGAGAAGAAATGGTACATTAGCTCTGAGAGAGAGAGAGAGAGAGAGAAGAAGAAGAAATTTATGGCACAGGGCTTCTTTTTTTTCTTCTTATTTTTGAGCACTAAGATGATGTCGGGCACAAGTATCATGTATCATTTCTATGCACAAGTGCTTTTGCCATACCGTCGTCGTGCTTTTCTGCTCTTGTCACTGTTTCTCATCATGCTAGGATGCTGGTGGAGAACTTCAACTCTGCTGTTGCTTCCTTTTTCTGATTCGCATCAACTCCTTCAGGATTGCGGTGGTAATTCCGCAACCTGTGTGCCACTAGGAGCAACCACAGCAGCAACAAGGGAGGGAGATACGGACTCTCTAGACTCCTCCTCTTCCACTACTCTCCTTCTCTACAAGGTACACATACATTTATGTAGATTTCTAAGGCTTTTCTTTCTCACATTGTTGTTGTTTCACAAGAATGCTCAAGGTCTGGGCCAACAGATTGTTGTTGTTGCTTCACAAGAGTACTCAAGGTCCGAGCCAACAGATTGTTGTTTGCTTCACAAGAGTACTCCTCTGAGCCAAAAGATTGTTGTTGCTTCACAAGAATGCTCTTCTGAGCCAGTAGATTGTTGTTGCTTCACAAGAATGCTCTTCTGAGCCCGCAGATTGTTGTTGCTTCACAAGAATACTCTTCTCTCACCTACTTTATACATACGTATATCGTGGCATTTTTTTCCTGCCATGCTTTTTCTCTTCACATTCTTCACTTGTGTCAGCCTCCTCTTGTATCTCTTTCTGAACTTCTCCAGTTTGAAACATAGCTTTCTTTTGTTTCGTTCTTCTTCTTGGCTTCCTTCTTGGTCTTCTCCTGTCTGTTTTAGGTTATGTTTTGTTGTTGAGCTAGGCAATATCATGGCTGAGAGCCATCTTGCTGTTACAGCTGCCGACACTGCCTCCACCATCTTGTGACACAAACTCAAATCAGTGAGTCAGTAGTACATTGTTCGCCGTATGAGATTGACCTTCACACACTGCCAAGAGCTGACAGAAGTTGGTGGCCATGTTAGATTACCTGGTCACTATGCTGTGCATGTTGCTGTTGAAGGTCTTTGAAAATGTGTGACTATTGTTGTTGCTGTTGTTCAAACTGCTGAACATCTCAGTTTTTTTCCCCCCCCCTCCCCCTCTCTTCATTGCTTAGCATTGGGTTTACTCATTTCCTGACTTGTACATGAATCATAAGTGTGGGAGATGTTCTCAGTGTTTGTGAATGTGTTGTCAAAGTTTCATGCAGAAGAATCTGTCATAAGCATTGTCTTTTTGTTTGAGATTGCATCCATTTTCCTCCAAACTGAGTTCTAGAAGTGTTGGTGAATATACCCAAGGTCTGATAAACAGATCATCTAATGTTTGCAGGAGAGCCTCAAGGTCAACAATGGTCAAGGCCAGGAGGTAGGTATCAATTCAGATGATGAAGCAGATGGTGATACTGAGAGTCCAGAGCGGGAACAGGTTGCTGGGTTCTTGGATCCCACAGATGAGCCCGAGTTAATGGAGACAGTGGATAAACTGCGGATGGCATTGTCAATGGAAATCATGGAGAGTGAGAGACGAGCACATGAGGGTGATGCTACAATTACCGGAGACCCCTCCGCCTTGCAAAATTTGTATGCTTCCAAGATCATGGATGAAATCAGGTCCATGTCACTTGCTCCTCAGGGGCGGAACAAAGAAAACAAGGATGTTGATGGCGGAAAGACTGAACCAGATGGCAAACAATTGAGCTCTGAATCAAGCTGCGAGGGAAAATATGTATATGTGTACAAGCTGCCTTCGCACTTTAATGAGGATTTGGTCAAAATGTGCAACTCCCTGGTCCCATGGTTAGATCTTTGCGAGTATTTTGAAAATTCAGGGCTTGGACAACCTGTCGAAAAGACGAATGATAGTGTTGGTACACAAGTCCTTGTGCCCAAAGGCCAGTGGTTTTATACCTATGAGCACGCACTGGAGATCGTTTACCACACCCGTGTGCTCCAGTATCGGTGTGTAACATCTGACCCAAACCTTGCCTCCCTCTTCTACATTCCATACTATGGGGGTTTGGATGTGATTCGCTGGCATTGGGCTCCAAATGCCACAAATGAGAAGCGGGATGCATTAGGGTGGCAGCTTGTGGAGTGGCTTGAGAGTCAGCCACCATGGAAGCGAAGTGGTGGAAAGGACCATGTGCTTGTACTTGGGAAGATTTCATGGGAATTCCGGCGACAGGAAAAGGGTAATTGGGGCAGTCGACTGCTTGAGTTTTCACAAATGCAAGAGGTGACGAAGCTGCTACTTGAACGGAATCCATGGCATGTGAATGATGTTGGGGTTCCACCCCCAACTTTCTTCCACCCAAAATCTGGTGCTGATGTCCAGACCTGGTTATCGCAAGTACAAACATCAGGGCGGACTGGTTTTGTGAGCTATGCTGGAAAGGATTCTCCCACTGACACCTCCAACATCCGTATGGTGATTGCAAGGCAGTGCCGTAAGGAACCAAAGCTTTGCAAGTTCTTAGAATGTGAACAAGATCATTGTTGGCAGCCAGCAGCAACGATGGAGCTCTTTCTGAATTCCCACTTTTGTTTACAGCCACCTGGAGATACTTCAAATCGTCATGCCATTTTCTATTCTCTGATGGCAGGTTGTATACCTGTGTTATTTCATCCCTGTACTGCATACTTGCAGTACCCTTGGCACTTACCCCAAAATAGCACCTCTTACTCAGTGTACATCCCAGAGAATGACATGAGAAAGGGGACAGTGAATGTGCTGGATGTGTTGAAACACATTTCAATACATGAGCGTGAAGAGATGAAACAACGGATTGTGGACAATATCATCCCTGGTCTTTTATATGCCAAGCCTGGAGCTGATCTTGCTCCACACAAAGATGCTTTTGACCTCACCCTCGAAAATTTGCTGTACAGAGTTTCTCACTTGAACGAATTGGAGCAAATTGCTCAGAATTAGGTACCTCATTTTCACCCTTTGGATCATTACACCTCTTGACAAATGACATGAACAGAAAAAGAGGAAGTTCAATGCACCTCACAATTCCGTCTCTTTTCACTGTCACCCATTTACTAGATGCTAGAACTGTAACCCTACACCCTAAACCCTAACATCTTTGGGGCACGGGAGCTATGTTGGATAACTTCTGCTCACTCTGTGCAGTTTCTGGGAATTCAAGGGGTTGGTTATACATCCCCCATCTTCCTTTAGGATGTCTAAAGCAGTGGTTCCGGAGATCCTTATGTGCTTGAGAACTTTGCACCAAGAATTTATCAATGTTTTCAAGCTTTGACATACCTACTAGCTACAAAGGCTAAGTTTGTTTTATTTGGAAGAAGATTTCTACTGGGATTTCATTCATTATCGTCCCCAATTTTCTTCTGTGCTTATGTGGCTAATTGATAATAGTACTATGGAGATTGCATTGCCAATTCTCGAGGGAGTTGACAATGGACTGGCAACTGAGAGGGAGCAAGCTCTCAAATGTGGTGCATCTTGAAAAGCTTAGGGTTTAGGTTTATAAAAAACTCTTTGGGCGAGGTGCATATGATCTGGAAGTTTTAGGGTTTAGAATTTTAGATCCCGCTAGTACTCTAAACATGGTTATTTACAATATAATGAATACAGAGTTAGTTCTAAATAACCATAAACCTAAACAAAATTTTGAAACAATTGTGGCTCTGCAATTAGTGTTGAATGTGGTATTTGTATTCAATCTTTGATATTTGGAAGAATACTAGAAGAAACAGCATTGAAATGAATGAAATGATAAAACACAAAAGAATGAATCAAATATGGAATTCCAAAAACATTCATTGGGGCTTTTCTTCCCCAGACACAAACAAGTTAGAACCCCATTCAAAAGGAATCAAGGCTCCAACAACAACAAATAACAACTAACAAAAAAAAAGAAAGAAAAGAGCACTAATATTATGCAATAAATACCTTTTATTTCAAATACTTTTAACTATTGTCTTATTGTTTGATGGGGCTCCTCTTTTGTCTCACAAAACAAACATTTGAATTTATGATGACAACAATACATAGGAAGGCCACAAAAAGCTACTTGATGTCCTCATTGCTATTATGTTTACTTGTTGCATACACAGCACACAAAACACATTGAAAAATATTTTTATACAATTCAATAATCTGCATTGTATTTTTGAAACATTAGAGTTGTGTGCAAAATTAGTTGTAGTTAGGATTAGTAGTACCTCAATTTTGCCAAAACCCATGATGTGAGAACAATAAATGTTGTGAAAAAAATACATTGTTATAAAACTCAGGTTTAAATTCCTTTTGCCAACAAACTTGTTGAAATTGTGAGTTTCGCCTTAGGTCATGAGTTTTCTTTAGGAAGAATTTGTTACTATCACCACAGAAAAAAACATGACCACCATAGTCTATTCATATTTTAAATCGAAATAAAATAACCACCATTTCTGGGTTTTTAAAAGAAAATTCAAAGAAATGTCAAGTTTCATTAAGGAACCCACCACCCAGCAATTCAAGGTCAGTTCTTTGACAATTTGTTTAGATATTTTTGGAGAACCGCAATTGCTGGTCAAAACCAGTTCTTTGATTTTTTTCTGAACCAATGGCGAAGAGTCAATATACTCAGCCTGCCCTCTCTTGCCAGTTCTTTCTTTGAAAAAGAGTGAACCGCACCACTAACATTTTTTCTCATCTAGATGTAAACCTTATTGAAGGAAAAAGCTTGTAATGGGTGTAAATGGTTCTACAGTGTTATTACATTAGAAGCGTGACTCTGATCATTACCTTGAGGAAGTAGAAGAAGAAGAAGAGAAACCAATTTGAATGGCATCATCTTATGACTCCAGCCAACCCCGTGGCAAAAGAAATAGAATACAGAAACCATACTTACAAAACAGCAGGTAATTTGAATTCTAGTCACTCCTCAAATCAGCTCTCAGATAAATTTTGCTGCTGCCTTTTTTTTTTTCTTTTTCTAGGTTGGGTCACTTGCTACCAAAGCTTCATCACCCAAAATCACAAACCCACACCTCTACTATTTGCAAGGCCATACACGACAGCAGTTCTGGATGGAGAGTACACCTGGAATGAATGGGGGCGATCATCATACCATCCTTCCTGCAACATACAAACAACCACATTCGTGAAGTTAATAACACCACCCACATAAAACAAACATCACCCACCATGATGCATGACAGAAACCACCTGCAGACAAAAACAGGAATGCTGTAGCATTGGTTTTTCCAGTATTTCCAGTACTCACTTGGGAAAAGAATGTGGAAGAGTGATCTATCCTGCCAAATCCTCCAAACTGTCTTTCGTCACTATCCAGCACCACCTGCAGTTATTCCCGCAGATGTGGGAGAGAGGAACCATATGAGACTCCATATGTCCCCAGAATAAAGAAGTACGAAATTTGGAAATGTATAGTATACACAACAGTACATGTATCTTAAACAAAACAGTCAGATGTATTTTATGCATAACAGTAGACAAGAAAACAAAATGCCTTTTTAAAGCATATTAAGGTCTTTGGTTTTTTCTACATGTACCCTGTATTCTCCTGGTTTGATGCAGCCTACTCGGTAATCTGTGAAACTTTTTTGCCAGTGGAAGTTGAAGACAAACACTAGATCGCCTTTCTCAAAAATGATCACCTTGTCACGGTCATCCTTGCGAGAGATGTACTGATGATCTGTTATCATGAACTGGTGGAGACAGAAAGACACAAAGCACAATAAAGTACATGCAAACAAACATTGTATAGATCCCAAAATGCAAACATTTCTATGTATCTATATCTCTATATATATACACAAACTGTCAAAACATGAGTAGAGATGATAATTGCAAGAAACATACTCCAAATTTCTCTTCAAGACTATTCATGGTGCTGTCGAAAAGTTGTAGTCCATGGTATCTAAGGAACTCTGCATCACCCTGTACACACACATTCATTCCAACAGAACTAACAACTTCAGTATAATTTCAGCAACCAGAATCTCTCATTACACATATGTTAGATGCAACACAGAACTTGAATCTCTCATTACCCAGATGCTAGATGCAACCCAAGAACTTGATCTTTCATTACCCATATGCTACATGGAACACAAGAACTTGAATCTCTCGTTGCCCAGATGCTAAATGCAACCCAAGAACTTGAATCTCTCATTACCCATATGCTACATGGAACACAAGAACTTGAATCTCTCATTGCCCAGGTGCAACCCACAACCCAAGAACTTGAATCTCTCGTTACCTGCATGCTAGATGCAACACATTAACTTGAATCTCTCATTCCCAAGATGCTAGATGCAGCAAAAACTTGTACATCAGAGTTTGATCATACAAACTCATCAACAGAAAATTACAAATTTGAAGCAAAATGGTGGCAACTGCTGCTGGCCTACCAGATCAAAGCGGCGGCGACATTTGTCATAACTGCCTCCATTACCCTTGACAAACTTCCCAGAGGGCAAAGTCTGGTCCCATCGTGGGAAATCTATCCATTCTGTGAAGTTTGAAAAAAACCATGAAGATCTCATCAGAGCAACCCTCGGGGTCTACCTTGGTCAATAGAATTGGTAATCAAATTATTCAGCAAAAAGAAAATAGATCTCATTGTAAAAGACATGAAATTGCATCAGCAAACTAGCAAACCAGAGGTTTGCTCAGTAAGTAGGATTGGGCTTGAAAATTACTCAGCAAAACAAAAGAAAGAAAGAAAGATCTCATTAAGGGTTTAGGGTTTAGGGTTTGGGTAGAAGTGCAGCAGTCATTGCTGAAGATTTTTTTCTTACCAGGATGACCAAATTCATTGCCCATGAAGTTCAAGTAACCTTCTCCACCTAAAGCCATGGTGATTAGCCGAATCATCTTATGGAGTGCAATGCCCCGGTCAATCACAGGTGTGCTAGGACCATCAACCGCCATGTAGTGATACATATCCTGAAATCACCATGAGAGGGCTTGTACAGCTTGTTTTCATGTTGGGGTTGCATTTTTTTCCAAGTAGCTTAAGGTTGTTCATCTCTAAGCAACACAACTGTAAGAAGTGTACATAAAAATCAAAGAAACCCAAAGAAATGACCAAAATTGTAACTTGGGTGGCAATATAAAGGTCTACCTTATCCATGAGCCAAAAAGCAAGCGTCTTGTCACCCACAAGTGCTTGATCATGGCTTTCAGCATATGCCACACACTTCTCCAGCCACCGTCGGTTTGTGAGTGTGTAAACCACATCACCCATCTGCCATTCCTCATCTTTATGCCTGCAAACCTCTCCCCATAAGTTCCCAATCCCTCATAAAATGCAGTATAAAACCCTTTAAAATAGAATAAATTTTTAAATATATAAATTTATCTTTTAATTAGAAAACCTTGTAAAAGATGGCTAGTTACCCATTCCCTTGTTTGATAAAAGGTGAATGGTAATGTGTAAACAACATTATTACTACCCATCTCCCATCCCTCATTCCTATGTCATGTTGAGATCACCACGTACAGATGGATGGAAAGACAGACAGAAGGGACACTCAAGATGGAAGTTTTTACTTCTTAAGAAGTTCAATCCATTTATCTGCAATTGCCATCTGGAGCCGATAGTCAAATCCTACTCCACCTTCATGTACAGGGCGACAAAACGTAGGCATGCCACTCACCTGCAATTATCATCTCTCAAGAATCATCAGGACATTTGTTACATTCAGCTTTTTTTACTTACAAAGGTGTTTTTCTTTAGTGACAGGTGAGCTTTATGATCATTCTCTCTCTACTTATGCAAAAGGAGAACAGTAATAAAGGTACAAAAATGGAAGGTGGGTGGGTGGATGGGTGGTGGTAGTAAGTACATCTTCGCCAATTGTGATGACATCAGGATAGAGACCATGAAGCATGTCATTGGCAAGCATCAAGTAAACCACAGCATCTACATCAGTGGTCAACCCAAAATACTCGCCATAGTTGCCAGTAAATGTCATCTGCACATTGGGAAACACTTTGACAGCATAAGAAATGAACACTCTTCCTTTTTCTTTCCCATAGGGGAAAAGCCATTTCCATGTGTGGTGGGGGGCACCATAGCAGAATCAGAGACATTGGGTGTCACAAAAGACCGAGAGTCCATCAGTCAGGCACAACAATGTGGAAGATATGTAGATATAAACAAACATTCATTCATACCATTTCCCATGTGCAAAAAAAAAGAAAAAACCGAGTCCATGTATATATATATGTATGTATGTATGTATGTATGTGTATATGTATCAGAGAAGCATTTAACCTGCAACCCATGATGTGTGTACATCATGGAAGTCACCCCATCAAAGCGGAAACCATCAAACTTGTACTCTTGCATCCACCACCGCAGATTGGAGAGCAAAAATCTCAATACCTGCAGAAGAAAATCACATCAGCAATAAACAAATAAATAACTAGGGGATATGGTGGACAGAAGTGGATTTTAGCAAACCAAGTGTGGTTTTGCAATGGTTTTTTTAATGGTTTTTGTTGGGTCAGGTTGAAATGGAAACCAAAATATATAAATAAAATGGCACAAACCTCCCAATTTCCATAGTTGAAAAGCCGGGAATCCCACATCCAGTGATACCCACGTGTTCCTGGGTGGAAATAGTGGGAATCTGTTCCATCAAACATGTTCAAGCCATCCAAGACATTGTTCGATGCATGGCTACACACACAATCAACAATCCCCACCAAAAAATGTGTGATAAGAAAACACATAAATCTGAACAATGTCTGGTAAAAATACTGTATAAAAAAACACATAAGGGAGAAGAGTAGACAACCTGTGAACAATGTCCATAAGGACACAAATGCCAAGCTCATGGGCACGATCAATGAGACTCTTCAGCTCATCAGGCGTACCACAACGGCTACTCACAGCATAGAAGTTGGTGACATGGTATCTGGGCGACACAAAGTATGTATGAATGTTCTAGTCAGTAACCCAACCAACACTTGCAATTGTCACAGTTACTTCTAAGGATGACAAGGCAATATCCACAAGCAAACACCACAAGCATATATACTGAGGATGACTGTAGTGAACAAGAGAGAGAGAGAAAGGTTCAGACCCAAAGCTGCCATAGTAAGCATGTTCTTGGATAGCCATGAGCTGCACCGCATTATAGCCGAGCTTCTTGATGCGTGGGAGGACATCATCCCGAAACTCAGTGTACGAGTTCACTTTTGGTTCCTGACAAACAACCATGAGATAAATTGCTTGTGGGTGCTTCTAAAACAAGGAGCAAGCAAAAGGATTCATGGCAGTCTGAAAACAAACAATGAAGGCTGGCTGCCAAGAATGACTTCCAAGAGTAGTAGTCTCTGTGCCTTTGCAACCAAAAGAATGGAAAGAGTCAACTGACAATAAACACCAGAAATTTATATACAAAGAGGAGATGACTGACTGACAGACCGTGCTACTCATGCCAACATGCGCCTCATATATTCGCAATGATTTTGGTCGCTTTGGGTTGGGGTGCTTGAATTGATAGAGTTCCTGCCATCACAAAACGTGAAAGAGGCTTCTCAAACAAACCCACATGTGGGACTCCCACAAAACTAACAAGCATCAGGAGGAGCACAAACAAACACCCACAAACATATTTCAGTATTGATTTCCAGTGAATCCTCTCAGATTGTCAGAAATAGAGCAGCCTTGTAGGTATCAGTTGTACCCTGACTGTCAGCTTGCAAATTGAGAGTGTTAACTGGTGGTTGGTTACCTCCAAAGGAGGATCGTAATAGATGCCATTGTATGGGATTTCTCCAGGCGCTTGCACTGCAAACTTTATCCATGCAGGTATAGCATCTTTCTTGCCAGAAGGTGTGTCCATATGTATCTGGCACTCGATAATATATATTCGCAGATTAAAAAACAGTATCATTATGTATGTATATATATCAGGAAAAAACCCCCTTTCTACCTTACAAAATTAGCAGCTTTGCACAACAAACTCCATAACTTCCCGATACATACATACAGGAAAAGAAGTTCAAGAAAAAAATTACTCACAGTACACAGCAAAACGCGCACCCTTTCAGACATCATGCATGACTGACCTTCACTCGAGAGCCGTTTGAGATAGCGGGTGTGCCATCAGCATTATTGGGCAAGAAAGTTTCCCATATGCCGTCATTATTCTGCAAAAGAAAGGAATCAGGAAAGAACAGATTATCTTTTCCCCTGCAGCTATGAATCTCATGAAGCTAACTTACACATTGTAATACAATTCACAAAGCACACTAGCTCCCCAAACACTTACAATAATAGCTGAGGAATTTAGTAGGAGGAGAATTCTGTACCTTTACCAACACATTTGCAATTGGATTCCAGTTGTTAAAGTCTCCCATGAGTGACACACTCTGCACAAAAAACCAAAATGAGACAGAAGCCAAACCAGGATGAATAAGCAGTCATGGGTAGATTCTCTCTCAAACAAGATTCCTGAATGAAACCAGAGCACACACGGACCTTAGCTCCTGGCGCCCATTCTCTGTAGGTGATGCCTTCAGCGCTGTCCACATATCCCACAATCAAACAACAAAACACACATCTCACTGAAAGAAACTGAGTTCCCATCTGAAGGAAAGAAAGAAAGGTCACAGTGTGTGTCCATCCTGTACATTTTTATCAAGCTTGAAAGAATGACGTGTTATGGGATTGATATCACTTAGAATGTACCAATGTTCAAAAGAATTTCTGAACATTTTTGGGAAAATGGATGGATGTCATACCTGCGATTGAATCCAAATTTCTCATAGCCTCTAGAGAATGCTTCAAGCCCACCTTCAAGCTTATCAATGTGCTCTCTCACTGATTTGTACTGAGCATATCTGTAAGACCGTAACAAAGTGGATGATTACTTGCATCAATGTGGATATGCATGTGCTCTCTCTCACAACTTCTCGAGACAATAGTTTTTTGTCTTTCCTTTGGGTTTGGCTTTTCTTCAAGTGCATGTGCTTGATGAGTCAGGACACTGTTTACCGGTATTCAAGATGATCCTTGTAACTCAACAAGTGTGGGTCTTGCTCATATATTTTCTGACCATCTCCTGGTGGGGGAATCACATTTGGAGGCACAATTTGTGCCTTTGTGGTCATCATCATTCGCTCCTGCAGCTTTGCATTCTCCAGCCTGAGCACCTAACAAATTACACAATTGTGCAAGTTTCAACACTTCTTCATTCTCTCATATGTGTGTGTGTGTGTGTGTGTGTGTATGTAGCAATTTTGCAAAGAAAAATTCTCATGGATTGTTTATTCATGAATTGCTGCCAGGAAAAAAAAACACACATGAGAAAGGATCAACAATGAACTGAGAGATGGGATGGGAGTCAGATCACCTCAATTTGCTCTGCAATTCTCTTCGTTTCCTCCTCAACATCCTCAACAACAGCTGCGATATCATCAGGGTCTCCTGCTGCCACTGTATCACGAACCGTTGCTGTTGAGGCTGCTGAAGAGTCTTTGGAAGATGCTGCTTCTGCCTTAGCTGCAAAAACTACATAAAATTTTGATTTATGTTTTAGTTTTATTTTTCAAAACCAACAACATCATTTGCAACATGATTGCCCTGCAACAAAACCCCAGCTTGGCAACTCTGTGCTCTCACATGAAAACAGTGCTCCAAGACCCACATCTAAAATGCCAGTTATAAAACTTCATAAACCAATTTCTTAGGCATTTTGGGTCCTGAAAGAAGCCCTTTCAAGCTCAGTATTAGGTTGTGCTCGAGGAGGATCCACATTCTTTGTGCAACAACATGCCAGCAGTAGCATTTGCTGCCTCAAATTTTTGCACTAAAAAGTTGGGAGCTTTGGATCCTACCTGAAAGATTTGTGTTCCGCTGTGTTTTCCTTGTTTTGGCGAGGGGGGCTTCCAATGATGAAATCCTCACAAACCGATTAAATCTCGCACCAATTTTCTCTGTGGCTGCAACAATGCCACCAGAAACCCATATCAGGAAAAACCAAAGCACCAAAACAGAAAACCTGAAAATCAAAATGTGAAATCAGGAGAGACTTGATGATCAACAACGACGACGACAGCAGCAACAACCCAACACAACCTAACCCATCTTCAAGCCGACAAACTAAATTCCACAATAATCAAGTAAGGCCTAAGAATAATGGATTTGTCAATAAAAATACCAAACACAAAAAAATGAGGCTGAAATTGTTGCCAAAATACTACCAAGAAAATGGGCGTGGCCGGAATTCACAATGGGGCAAGATGCCAAGCTACTATTGGACACAATCTTGTATGGTGGTGCAGCGAAACTCCATGCCATTGCTCCTTCCTCCCACTCTCTCCCACCCTCCCTCCGCACTCCTTTCTTCTTCTTCTTCTTCTTCTTCTATCGTCTGGCTCTCAACTGTCTCTTTGTCTTCCTCTCTTCACTTCACAATTGCACAATAGACTTTGAATTAGGATTTGTTTCAACATCAAAAAACAAAACTCACAAAAACATCATGTTGGGATTACAACACTTGCAACCCAAATCTCATCACAACATTTCCAACAACCCCAAATCTCATCACAACACTTGCAACCCAAATCTGACGACAACATTCGCAACCCAAATCTCAAAATCACAACCCTTTTTTTTTGGTTGCAAACCCAAGAAGTCTAAGCACAACAACCATTTTTGTTGCTTGCAAAAAAAAAAACCCAAATCTCAAAATCACAACAACATTTTGTTGCAAAACCAAAATCTAGTTCTAGCCTATAAATGTGAAGAAGGTATTGGGTAGTAATGGGGCTAATAGTCCTAAACACCAAATCTCTTTTGTGGCATGATGGCTGTTGTTATTGCAAAGAATATGTATGGTCAGTTAGTGTGTTTGTGTTATGATGCGTTTTTGGGTTTTTTGTTGTTTTCTTTCCATTGTGGAGATTACACAACCCTGTACCTCTCATTTTCTTATACCATTCTCACCAATGGGTGAGCGCCAGCATATTCAATGCCAACTCCTCCTCCTCCTCCTCCTCTTGCCCTACTTCCTCTCATCCTAGCCCTCTTTGGGCCAGGAGTGAACCAAACAATCATCCCTAGTAGTACCCATGAGAGATGGATGGTAGGTGGATTGCAAATCACTTCTCATCCATCATACCCATGAGAGATGGATGGTGGGTGGATAGCAAATCACTTTTTCATCCATCATACCCATGAGAGATGGATGGTGGGTGGATAGGAAATCACTTTTTCATCCATCATACCCATGAGAGATGGATGGTGGGTGGATAGGAAATCACTTTCTCCATCCATCACACCCATGAGGGATGGATGGTGGGTGGATAGGAAACCACTTTTTCCATTCATCACACCCATGAAGGATGGATGGGGTGGATAGGAAACTAGTTTTTCATCCATCATACAAAATGAGGGATGGATGGTGAGTGGATAGGAAAGTATTTTTCATCCATCACACCCATGAGGAATGGATGGTGGGTGGCCCTAGATAACCACTGTGGTTAGCTCAGTTTCTATATCTACTACTTACCTTCTACCAACCCACCACTAGCCCCTTTGCCTATGCCCTAACCATGTACATGTGTCTAGTTACTTAGGAGCCTATCTATACTCCTACCTACCAACCCACTTGTAGTAGGACCTTCATGGGATAGGTTACCCAAGATAAACACCTGGAGATACTTACTTGTGGGGTTGTTTGGTTAAATAAGTTTCTCTTTGGTTGTTAGGGCTATTGTAGTTTTGATTTACAAACAAAAATCATTCTTCTCTTCTCATGTAAATCATGAAACAAGAATTAAGGCCACTCCACCCATAACCCCGCTCCTTGGCCCTCTTGTTAGATACCTTACCGTAAGGTCAATTTCATCATTAAATAAGCTCAAAGTAATGAAATGAAAATTTGTGAAAATATGACATTGAAAACTATCATAATGATCATAGGCTACACTCTGAATAATTCCACTATTCATATCACAATATTATAGTAGATGATGGAAATATATATCATTTCAAAAAAATTTAAAAGAATTCATTTTTTGGAAAAAAAAATTATTTGTTTTGTCAAAGTGAGAGACTATTTAACTCTCACCACCTGGGCCAATCATTGTAGTTTGCCAATGTGAGAATCCCAAGCAGGGAGGGGGAAGACAAACACCCTTTATTGTGAGAAATTAGAAAATTATATACATGGGGGCAGATGGAAGTTCCATCTAATGAAAAAATCTCAAGTCAAAACCTCCTTAGAGAGCTAGATCATGACAAAGTCCTCTTCTAACCTTATGTTGACGAGTTAAGAGATGTGCATCAACATGGTTGCAAAGGGCCTGTCAAGTGGCCATGTCCTTTTGGATTGTTGAAGTCCAAGCCATGTTGAGAATATGTTCCAAGGAGTGATGTGTCTTAAATTTCAAAGCAATCTAGATGAAATCTCAAGCCAAAACCTCCTTAGAGAGCTAGATCTTGACAAAGTCCTCTTCTAACCTTATGTTGACGAGTTAAGAAATGTGCATCAACAACGTTGCAAAGGGCCTGTCAAGTGGCCATGTCCTTTTGGATTGTCGAAGTCCAAGCCATGTTGAGAATATGTTCCAAGGAGTGATGTGTCTTAAATTTCAAAGCAATCTTATATATAATTACAACATGTGTGTGCGTTTGTTTGTGCGTTCGACGATGGTTCCGCGTTTTAATTGATTGGCGGAACCGGCCCCGACAATCGGATACCAAGATCGAAAACCAGCCCGGACAGTCGGATTGTGCAAACTAAAAATCCCCCACAAAAAATCGTTTGTGCCTCTTGCCGCGTCGTGTGTGAAAACCAAGACCCGGACAGTCGGATTCCGAGACCGGAAACCGGCCCGGACAGTCGAATTCTGCAAACAAAAAATCCCCCACAAAAAATCGTTTATGCCTCTTGCCACGTCGTGCGTGAAAACTAAGGCCCGGACAGTTGGATTCCGAGACCGGAAATTGGCCCGGACAGTCGGATTCTGCAAACAAAAAATCCCCCACAAAAAATCGTTTGTGCCTCTTGCTGCGTCGTGCGTGAAAACCAAGAGGCGGAATTTGCAATGCATGTATCCTGAAGGACAAGTTTTCACTGGGGCCAGTGCATTGTCCATGCTGAGAAGTTATGACAGGAGTTATTGAATGGGAGTTCTCTCTCTCTGGGCAGAGAAGAAAAATACACGGGAAATTGTTGAGAATTTATGAGAGAATTTATGAAACAATAGTGAATGGGAATTGTTGTAGATGGAAATGAATGTAATGCATAAATGATAGGAGGAGATTAATGGGTGGGTGGAAAAGTGGCTGTCTCTTGGAATCAACAAAGTGCATGGAAGCTTGAGCAAAGAGAAAGTTATAGGAAAGTTACAAGGATATAGCTTTTGTGGATTGATTCGACAATGTTTTCCAGGATCATATGGAGTGGATGTGATTTTGCAGGGTAAAAGCTTTATTTAATTATTTCTTTTGAAATGGGCCTGACATAATTTTGGGTTTTGAACAATTTTTGCATGTGTTATGATACCATTGCCGTGATACCAATTGTTCCAAATAGTCTGGTCTGCTGATTTATTGGTCCTAATTGTAAGCTGGAATTGTTGAATCTATGCTTTTGCAAATTCCATGAACAGATTTCCAGATAAGGAATTGGCCAGAGAGTCTATGCTGATTTGCTGCTCCACACTGGAAAATGGTATATCAAATCTGCCAATGGCTAAATGATGAGTTATATATTGATCGGAAGTTCCAGAATACTATGCAAGTGAGCCCTTAAAATTAACAAATAAGGTAAACCCCTTGGGTTTGAACCTTATGTTTTCTGAATAAAAATCAGTCTTCTTGGCCATATTTAGTGAAGAGGAAAGTTGATATATAATGTTGTTGATTCCATGACCCATTTGTTCTTTTGGGTCATGGAGGCTGCTTCATGGGTCAAATTGAGTTTCTTCTTTTTCTTTTTTTTTCTGAGGGGATTTCACCACCACTGGGTTTGTTTTCCACATAAAAAAGATAAAATCCCACTAAATCAGATAAAAGAGCAATGTAGAGAGCCGATTTCAACCCAAGTTAAAAAAAAATCCCACAAAATTAGAGAAAAGAACAATGTAGAGAATTGATTTCAACCCAAGAAAATAAAAAGAAAAAAAAGAAAAAGAACCCAACCTTCAATCTGTAAGACTTGCTCAAGAATTAGAAAATCAAATCTGTTATAAGGAGGGGGTTGTCGGTGTGGGTGTGGCTTAGGTGTGTCACGGTTCTCGAACTTTGTGTATAAATGCAGAGGGCTGAACATCAGCAGGCAGTCAGGGAACGAAATGCCTTTGCCAGAAGTGCTGCCAGGGCAGCCCAGTCTGTTGAACAACAACAGGTAGTCAGGGAATGGCATGCCTCTGCCGAGCGTGCTGCCAGGGCAGCCCAGTCTGTTGAACAGCAGCAGGTAGTCAGGGAACGGGGTGCCTCTGCCCGGTGTGCTGCCAGGGCAGTTGAGCCTGCTGAACAACAGCAGGCAGTCAGGGAACGGGATGCCTCTGCCAGGCGTGCTGCCAGGGCAGTCGAGCATGCTGAACAACAACAGGCAGTCAGGGAACGACATGCCTCTACCATGCGTGCTGCCAGGGCAGCCCAGCCTGCTGACTAGCGACAAGCAGCCAGGCGAGGGGCTCGCGCCGAGCGAGCTGGGAAGCAAGCCCTCCACACTGCGGATGAGGTGGAGGGGTTGGTGGTACACTCATTGGGTGCCATGTCACATAGGTGCACACATTGCAATGCACTCCGCTTTGAGCACGAGAAAAAGCGCACCACTTTGTCTTGCGGCGGTGTATTGCTGAGTATGCTACAAGATCTGCATACATCATTGAGCGTGCAATTCTTACACCTTTGAACGAAAATGTGGATGCACTCAATAAACTCATCAATGACACATATGCATTCACAAAGCACGATGGCTCGCCCGCACAGCACCGCATGTATTACAGCGCAGATTATGTGATGCATGGGGAGCAACATGGCATTTACCCCACTAAGTTCTTGAACACACTCAATTTTCCGGGCGTACCACCCCATGAACTGCACTTGCAGGAGGGTTGTCCCATCATATTATTACGCAACATGACCAACGGCTTGGCTAATGGTACTAGGCTCATTGTCATTCAACTCATGCAGCATGTCATTGAAGCAGAGGTGGCAACAGGTCCTGCAAAGGGCCAACGAGTGTTCATTCCACGGCTAAGCATCACACCTTCAGACACAGAACGAATGCCTTTCACTCTGCGCCGACGCCAGTTCCCTGTGCGCCCTGCATTTGCCATGACCATCAATAAGGCGCAAGGGCAGACATTGAAAATGGTCGGCATTTTCCTGCCCAAACCTGTATTTACACATGGCCAGTTGTATGTGGCCATGTCGCGCATTGGGTGCCCCGAGGGCGTGAAAGTGCTGGTTACAGATAGGTGGGAGAATGTTCATGAAGATGCACCTGCCGTTGTGTATACTCGCAATGTTGTTTACACAAAGGTGTTATAACATGATCGTGCAAACAATAAAGTTTAACAAAGCGTTTGGGGTGGCTAGAGTGGCATAGCCACGGGTTACCCACTAGTCTAGATGAAGTGCACAACAAAGGAGCAATGGATGCCACTTGGTTGATATGTGTAAGTGATTGGGGCAATGGCAAGAAAGGGGGAGTTTTTTTTGCCTCTATGAAATTTCAACATTTCGATTGACTTGTCGAGTAAGCCCACAACTTGATAAACCCAAATTGGTGTTGGTTCAAGGCAACACCCCATAAGGCTCACCTAGTCCATCTTGTAGTGTGTCTACCATGTTGGATAGATCCTATGGAATGGCCTTCACAAGTTTTTTTTCTTATGTCATTGACTTGTTTCTTGTGGTTGTGGATGCCTATATATGTAAGTTCCTTCCATTGTGATTTGTTTAAGGTCTCAGAAGTTGATTATTTTGAAGCAACCTACTTTGCCAAAGCTCATTGCTTTTGGGGTGAAATCAAATCCAAAAGGGTGTCTAATGATGTTGTGTATTGTCACATTGCTAGAAAGCACCTTGTGCTTGATTTCATCTGTTGCCTTCAACATGGATTGTGTGACATTGTGTCGAACATTTGCCTAAACCACCATGATTGAGTTCCACAAATCCAAGGTTGTTGGTTTGAAATGGTCGGTCATGAAAATCCACAATGTAGCTAAGGACAAATCTTTACAACAAGGCTTAGTGGTAAGGATTTGTCATTTTATTAATAGTTTCCATGGTTTCGAACTTGAAGAAAGATTCCAATGAATGTCATGGAACTTCCATATTGGCCTTCAAGCCCACTAAATATAAAGCAATGTCATCTACAAATAATCAATTCTTACTTATGCATCTTCCTAAAAACTTAAAGCCTCGGATTCCATAGCAAGGATTATCTAAAAGGTATCTTAAGACATTTGTTGCCAAAATGAACAAGTAGGGTGACTTTGGGTAACAATCTTATACTTTTCCAAATGGGATAAGGGAAATGTGATCCCTACTTCTCCATTCACTTTAATTAATGAAGTTGTTTCCTAATATTATATAAAGACCCACTAGGTCGAGGTTGAAGTTGAAGGCTATTAAAGCTAAGAACAAAAAACCTAATCAATGTGATCAAAACATTTTTTCAAAATCCACAAAAAATTGTGCCAAGTCTTGGTTGTTTTCCTTAGTCCATGCCATGGCTTCTTGCACTAAAAAATGTTGTCAATGATGGTGCATCCTTCCATGAATCCCATTTGATTGGGACAAATGATGGATGGGAAAAACACTTACAACCTTCACACAAGAACCTTTAGTAAAATATTGTAAATGTTTATTAGAAATGTGATCAATTTATCTTATCAATGAATTTATTGTCCTTAAATTTTTAAATTATGATGATGATTCCATGGTCCAATGTGAATGGCATCAAATCCTAATTTTAAATGTGTGTGATGGTATCAAGAAAATATAGGGTTATGTTATATAGTTTCTTGGAAATTTTTGATGGCAATGTCATCCTCTCCTAGCAACTTAAATTCCAAAAATGTGAAGATTATTTTGAAAAGTTCTTCCAATGTGATAGGTTGAATGAGGATGGTGTTCATGGACATTATGATTTGAACTAAGACATTTTCCCAACATTTAGTTATAGCTATTTGCACCTCCATGGTGATTAAGCCCATGTTGTAGAAATTTTGGTAGAATTTTAAGACGAAACGTGAGAAATTCTACTCATGTTTTTAGTTCCTTTACATTATCCATTAAGCCTTCGATAGGGGTTTTGTTGTGGCAATTCCTATGCACATGGAAGGTGTGTGAGCACATGTCACCAAAATGGTGTTAGTTGGAATATTTCGGGGTGTTTGTTTAGTAATCAAAATCTTGTTGCATAAATTTTATTAATTTCAATTGGGCCTTAAAGAGGATATGTTGGGTTTCCACACATTATGGGTGTTGCAAGCAAGTTTCTACTAACAAAACCTTGTGAGAATAATACCAAAAGGTTTTGCTTCGCTTCATCTTACAAGCCTTAGCCATGGTGGTGTTGCACTTCTGGACTTATGCAAATGCATTTTCGATGCCTTCCACTTGGATGTTTTCACCCATGGCACATCGCCAAACTTGAAGCATTTTTCCTTAATCTTCCTTGTTTGTGAATAGTTGTGTGTCAAAGAAGGGGTTTGGGCATGTGGATTGTAGTAGGTCAATTCAAATATTGCTTGAAATTGAATAATGGTTTGAAATGTTATGAAATGAAAATGGAACATTTACAGCACATTCGTTTCAATCCACCTAAAATGTACATCGATCAATCCATGAAATGACCACCTCATTGGCCTACCAACCATTGTCATATGTGAATAATTTCACATTGAATTTCCTATAAGAATTAGAAAACCAAGCATCTTACACCCCCGAATTTGAGAACAAAATAATGTCAATTTTACATCTCAAGACATTGCATGGTGTGGTTCACCCATGCATTTACAAAAACTAAACATTCCTTCATGTTGAAGTCACCTTTGATGAACCAATGTTCTTCCACTAAATCCACCTGTAGGATGCACTGCTAAAGCTAAATCCTTTCTGTTGAACTAAGGCTTATGTGAACATTGATAATGCACAATTTTTTTTTTTGGAATTAGCTACAGCATGAAGTATCAGGCATGCCTTTCAACTAAAATTCCTTGATTTGTTATCATTGAAGTCCATTGTGGTGAAAGCAAAATTGTAATCCCCTCCATCATGCACTTAGAGGCTTCTTGCGTGACGTTGGAATTTGATAAAGTTGATTTACCCCCAATCTCCAAACTAGAGACCAAGTTTCAACATTCTATGGTCTTGAAGTGATGTTCTTGCAATAGGACGATTTACAAGGTGGGATTCTACAGTGCATCCACATTTGGAATGGTTTTTGTTTTTTTTTACCATTGATTTTTTCTAAGACTTCAAATGTTGAATGTAGTTATCACTAATGGTATATTTACTAGTAATTTAATGATCATGGATATTGCTTGTGAAGGCAACCATTGGGTTGAAAGATCCTTTGTGTGGATTGGATTTTTCCTATGAATTTATTTTTAAAAAAAATACAACCAAGGAATCCATAAGGCCCTTCTCCCTTAAAGCTTGTGATGAGGCACTTGTATCCATTATAGGTTCTAATGTTTTCATGATGTAAGGGATCTTGCCAAGGACTTTAGTTGCAAACTATTTTACCAACCTAATCACAAGATGTTGTCAACTCCTTTTGACTAATGGATGAACTTCATCCATTGATGTCACATGACATCAATAAAATATTCAATTGTAATTTTGATAATGTTTCAACTATGTTAATTGAATGTTTAACCAATGATGTGGTGACATGTGGCACGCCCAAAATGTTCCACCATTGATTAGTCATAGTAGAAATTAAGTTGAAAAGTGAACTATGTTGTAATTATATGGTCAATGCATTTGGCCAATGGTGGGATAACACATGTGGTGATTTAATAGGGTTTGGGATGAACCAATAGTTAAATGACACATGGCACATAACCTAGGCCTTTCCATGTATGTGGTGCTTCAACATAGGCAACCATTTAATTACATGGGCAAAGGTCAAACTTAAATGTAGGCCCCCTAGTCTAGGCTTAGTTTAAAACTAAACCTAGGCACCTAAATTAGGTTTAGACATAAATAGCCATGTAGCTTAAGCTAGGGCTAAACCTAGGCATTAGGTTAAGCCTAAACCTAAATCACAGATAAAATCCTATTTCATTTAATTTAACGTTTAAAGTTGAGCCTTTTCTATTGCTTCATGAAAAATGATTATTACATTTTCATGTACTATTTTGATTCTCCATCATCCTAATGTATTTTTTTAATATAATTTGGATTATTTAAATGGAAGCCAAACAACATAGGACAAACAATTTAGTCGCCACCTTGGAAAGACAAGCCTAACCACACACGTAGGCTCACAACTAAACATTTATAAATCTTTTTCATTTCTTGTCTAATTTGACTGATGTAAAAAGCTATGGGAGCACCAAAGTAAGCTCTACATTATTTCGTTAAGCTCCAAAAGCAAGGGAGAAACATAGAAACATAAAAAATGTCAAATTCAGATAATGTGTTTTTTCAAAAAATGACCCATTATTTTCAAATGTCATATCTTCTACATCTTTTATTCATTTTGCGTGATCTAAAGTGCTATGGGCGCACCAAGGTAAGTTTTACAATACTTGTTTAAGCTTCAAAGGCAAAAGAAAAGAACCACAAAAGAAACAAATGTACTAAATTTTAATATGTAAATTAGGCCTATGACTGAAAATTTACCCCTGCCTACTTTCAATGCCCATATCTTCTTCATTTTTAATATATTTTGAATGATCTAAGTGGCCACGGGTCCACCAAGTCAAGTTCTAAAACATCATTTTGAGCTTGAAAAGCACATGAAGGATGTCTTAGGATTTTAAATTCTTAATAGCTTAAGTGTGTGGTGGTCAACTAGTTTACCTTAGTTGTAACCTTGTGATAACATAATCACAATGTAATTAATTACAACCTTGTTGCAACTAAGTTACAACCTAATTTTGATTAGTAAAACCAATACTTAAAGTAATAATAGTACACATAGTACACATTTCAACTTGAAAACATTGTTGGCACCAAGAATATTCAGTGGAATATTTGGCAAAATATCACCTAGTTGAAAATTGCTTTCAACTATATACTAATTTAGTTGATGAGTTGACTTGATTGGTAGTTATTATTATTCTATTTTAAATCTTAAAATTCCAATTGTAATATAGTTGCAAATCAGGTTTAATTGAAAAAAAATTGGTTAAAAAAGGGGGGTTTTCTAATAAGGAAGTAGGCAATGCCATTTGGCCATGTAAAATCATCATGTGTTATGGATTTTTTTGCATTGACTTGTGCCCACAAAATCACCTTATGCTTGTCATATATTTGTTTGGTAATATGTTTAAACTTAATTGCATGCAAATATGCTCTCTCAAAGTTTGAGACATTCATGGAACATAAAATGACAATCAAGCCATAGAATCGGGATCACATTGGCCATGTGTAGGTTCACCATTCATTCAATTGTGTGTTTTATGGTAGAACATGAGTTCACACACCTCGGGCTATGTGTATAGCCATTTGACCAAAAATATGGCTAAACAACTTCATTTGTTAAACCTCCCATGGGTTGTGTTTCCACGATAATCCTTTGAATCATATGCACATTCATACTTACAAAATATTTGGTGTAATGAAGATCCTATGTTTTGTGACAGATTACTTAAATGGAATGGAAAACAACAGACATGGAACACAACATTATACCAAATGTGGCCGGGGTGGTTATTGATGGTGGGGTGGGGTTCTTGACATCCATTTTTTAGAATAAGTTCTTATGTTTGTTCCATTCCACTAGGGTTTGCATATTGCCTCATTCACCTTCCAAAAAAATTGAAACACATGCATGTGGTATGTATGCAACCTCAATGGATCACATTTTGTTTACACTTCCATGTTGTGCACCAATTGTCCACACCAAGTCCACATTTGAAAAATGTGAATGCAATGGGTTTTGGACTTCAATAGAATGTGACTTTGGAGGGTGTTTGATGTTAGAAATGGAAATATGTCAAATTCATGTAGGAAAACCCCCATTGTAATGTTATGGTTTTCCACAAAAAAATACCATCATATTTCAATTAAGACCTTGCAATTTTTCATGCACTATTACATTCATCACACAATCTACCATATGTTAAAAAATGTGAAAAAATGAAAAGTAAACAAAATCAAATTCAAAAAGATACATGAGCACGCACTATGTCATATTATTTACAAACCCAAATATTTTAAGCCTTACAATTATTGATACATACTAACATTCATCTATAAACCTTGATTGTTACTTAAAACATTCAATATTAACGAATAATAATTACATAAGCAAAATCTGCATGAAAATCTATCTTCTTGCACAACCCTACCAAAGGGAAAATTAGTATGAAAATTTTAAAAAGCATGAGATGAGCATGAAGTGGATTTATCTTTGAGAGGTTCAAGGAATTGAAGTTGGGGAATACAACTATCTTCCAAAATAGAATAAAAGTTTGCATAATTGGTATAATGCACATTTTTTTTCCATCAATCTATGCACTACCTACATTGTGTGCACATGAAACTTTCATCGTGTAAGACTCACCTTCATTTATAATACATGCTTACATCAATCCCAAATTTATGCAATACTTCATAATAGTTACAAACCATTATATCCCTAAAAAAGAATGTCATAGTGGCACATAATTATCCCGACCATAAAAATCCATCTTGTGCCATGGCCTTATCCACAAAAAGGAAAAAAATTGAAAGTTCAAAATCCACATGAAATGACCATGAAATATACTTACCTTTGAAAGGTGAGAATTGAGGTTGCAAAATATATAGTTCTTTCCCTTAATAAAGGAAAATTCACCCAAATATTTCAATGTTTGCACAATTGGTATTTTGCACACATTATTCTTTTAATAGATATTGCAATACCTGCATTGTGTGCACATGAAACCTTAATATCAAATGACCATGTGATACTTCATAAACCCATGAAATATCAAATGACCATATGATAATTCGTAATATTTATATATACTTTGATATTATAGAACAACAAGAAATCAATGATACATAATAACAAAACCTAAATGAAATAACTTTTGACATAACCATATTCACACCCAAAAAAAGTTTGAAAATACTCAATAGGTGAGTATACTTACCTTTGAGAACTGAGAAGGGAGTATTGAGACTAGAATTCATGTCTTTCCTCCAAAAGAAGAACAATGAGATTGAATTTGAAGGTTTTATTTCATTTCCAAAATTTTCCTACATCCTACCTAGATTTTTGTTTTTTGTTTTAAAATTATGATGCAAAGGGGATAAATTAAAAACACATTAAACTATCACCAAGATGTTGGAAGCATGCAACCAACAAGTTCCAATAGTCAAGAAAGCCACCACCCAATGCAATATCCACATTTTGATAACTATTATCCTAATCTTGTTGACCCATTACAATACTTGCATCTAGGTACTTTATATAAGTTCATTGGAGTGTTTCAGTTGGCACTTTAAAGGACAATGACTAAGAGATGAGTCTATGCAATACACACATTAGGGGATTTTATTATATATATATTTTTTGGGTTTACCTACATGAATGTATGATTGAATCTTCACCTTTGCATAATATATTTGTGAATGATTTTTGCTAATCCTTTTACGCTACCACACAAACAAACAAAAAATAAAAATAAAAATTTATGGTTCACCCAATTATATTCAAGTACACAATAATCTTTGAAGAAATTTTTATGGATAAGCTATGTGGTAACAATATTGTTTAATTTCAAAAAAAGAATTGATATTTTTTTATAACACCATTTTGCTTTTCTTTATATGTAGATTGTAATGCATGTTTTATATTTCATTGTAATATTCAAGAGAACACACACACACACACACACACACACACACACACACACACATATCTTATAATTTTCTTTGTTTTTTGAATCTCTCAAAACATAGTCCCCATTACATTAAAAGGCATGATAAATTTCCATGTAATTATGAACCTAAAAATGAATTTGATAAATTAAATTGATTGAATTTTAAATCCAATTTCTAGAGAAAGATGTATACTCAATTCCATTATAGACTTTATCACACTTTTTTTAAATGGAAATTATTTCACGTTTCAACCATAGACAATGTAAAATTATATTAATGTTCATAACTAAATAATTGAAAATTTCAGCATTGAAATTGTTTCAACTACAAACAAAATAAGATGATATCAAGTTTGAAATTAACAAATTAACAAGCAAATCCAAGTTTTCAGAAAAAAAAATGGCCTCCTAAGCCATTATAGGTTTTATATTATTGTTAGCATGGAAATTGTTTCAACCACCATGAACATAAAATGAAATCAACTTATATATTTAATAGTTCTTTCACAAATCCAATTTTCCTAAAACAAAAAGTTCCTCAATCATTATAAGCTTTATGATATTTTTCAATGTGCAAATTGGTTTTATTGCATGGAAGATAAAATGGAATCAAGTTTGGAATTAGAAAGTTGAGTTGGAAGTTTGGTTTTTATGCAACAAAACCATCAACCATTAAGGGTTTTATTACAATTATGAATCTGGAAATTATTTCAATCACATACAACACAAAATATATTAATTTTTTAAAATTTAAATAGCTAACAAACACATTTAACTTTGTCCAAAAATTTTAATCCACAATCATTATAGGATTGATCAAAGTTGTCAATATGAAAATTGTTTTGTCCACAACCATCTTAATAAATAAATAAATAAACCACACATCCACCTTTTACACAACTAGGCTATTATTTACAAATATATATACAAATACGAAACAAAGTATTTTGTAGGAGTTATGAATTAAAATTCAAAGATAATGAAACTAAAAAATAAATTGAAAGTGAACAAATTGATTTATTTCTTACCTTCCAATTTGAGTTTTTCCAACTTTTAAAAGAAAGAGAATAGTTTCAACATTCTGTTGAATCTTGCCCGCCGCCCCCCCTTTTAATAAACCTAACCTTCATTATAAATATTATAAAAATGGGTAGCTTGCAAAGTCATAAATGTTTGCCACATCAACCAAACACAAAATCTTCCCTTGACATTTTTGGGGGCCTATTTGAGGTTGAAAAATAAAATCGCGTAGTTCTTTCTACCCAAGGCACTAAATTATTTAATTGCATTATATATATATATTTACAATAAATGGTGTAAAAATGGATATTGAAGGCTAGGGGTATTGATGACTAATACCAAAAAAATGCCCCCCAATGCAATACCCACATTGGGATAATGTTGTACAACTATTTGCAATACTTGCATTTTCACAATTTTATGCATTTGACATTAATGTTGCTCAAATGTAGCTAGGAATTTAGGAAGGAGGGTGGATAAAAAGGTAAAACAAGGGGTGTTTCACACCGTGGCCTTGCCATTTAAATTTAAAAGTATCTTAAGGCAAAAGAAAAATTATAGAAACTCAAATATTTCACCATGCAAAAATATAACCTTCAAAAGATGCTCTAAAAGAAACCAAAAAATCCTTCAAGATATCATAACTTTGTAACTAATCTCAAGCTTCAAACACAAGCCAAAATATCACCTTCCAAAAATCCTCAATATAAAAATAGACCTATTATTATTACCTAGGGACCAAAATCCCTTAAGCTACTACTATACTCTATAATGAATCTAAACACAATATCCCTTGCCTTGGTAGGCAAGGCCAAAAACAAGTGAAGTGGCATGTGTAACACTTGAATTCTAAATATTCTCATATAGGGGTGTGCAATACCCGCATTAATCACACATGCATGGCCACAAGCAGGGTTTTTCAAAGAATTTAAAGTAGAAAAAAACCAAAGGATCCTTCCATATTCTTGGCTACCTATTGGAACTTATTGTAGAAATCTGGTGATTTGAATTTTTATTTTTTTTGAAATTTGGCAATTTTGACCATTTCTCTCAAAATTTTCAAATGTTAAAGTGAAGAAGATTAAAAAAAACACAGCTACTTTTCATAGAATGCAACAGAACACTTGAATAGTAGAATGTTCTAGAGAGCTTCTTCAATAGTAGAGTGTAGCAAAACATTTTTTTAAAAAAGGTTTTATTATGTTCAAAATATTTAAATCATGGAAGGTGTGCCAACTAGTGAGTTCCTTGCTCTTGTGCTAGATGAGGGGTCCTAGTTCACTCGTGTGTTTGAAGTCACTCATGATGTTGTGGAGAGAAGAGGTTTTGCAAGGAAGCTTAATTGAGAGAGTGGATTGAGGAGAGCAAAAAGTTCCATGTGAATGTGTGAGGAAAAATATTGGGAATATGATTGCAAGTCCTTTAGGGAGAGAAATTGGATCGAATTCGTAGAAAAGCTCAATGTCAAGTTCTCCAGTGACATGCAGAGGACATGGAAGTAAGTACGAGACAAATGGTTGAGGATGAGGGAGAAGTATCAAGAGGAGAAAGCCAAGTAGGGAGAGACCAATGTGGCACCCTCAACATGGACTCCATGGTATGATATCTTTGACAACATTTTTGGTGGTATTGCTAGAATCACGAGTGTGCCAAATGGGGTAGATCAAGGGGTGAGTGCAACATGAAGAGGTGAATGTGTTGTGTGACAATCAAGAAACAATCCCTACCACTCCCCCAACAAAACCCCCTCATCTACATCAGACACACCAAAGACCAAAGTAGCAAAACAACCCCATTGTTCTGGACAAGTGAATAAAAGCCTTAAGAAGAAGAAGAAGAAGAAGAGGAAATTAACTGTAGGTGACCGTTCGATTGCAAGTGCCATCACTGAATTCTTTGATGGTGTCAAAGAAATTGAAAAGCTAAAGCTATAGATGACAAAGTGAATTACATTGCAAAATTTGGAAAGTGAGAAACAAGGCAAGGAGATGGTTTTGTAAGGCCAACTACAAATGGTTGCATTATTTGTAGAAGTCCTTAAGGCCAGAGGACTTTCTAGAAGTTCTAGGGAATTTGTTCTGGTTAATTTGAATCATGGGTAGTTTTTTTTAAGGAATTTTGTTTTTGTTTTGATTTATGATGTTCATGTGAACTTGGTTTGGTTTGGATTTGAATTGGATTTGAATTTGCATTGAGAATTGAAATTTGATTTGGAGTTGATTTGTGTTCAATTTCAATCCCTTGAGGATTTAATAAAAGACGAGGTTTATTTTAAATCTATGTTTGGTTTGGATTAAATCTAAAATGGTTAGTAATGGACTTGAATTGGAATTGCAATTGGTTAGGGTATGGATTAGTTTGGAATTTGATTTGGATATGGCTATGGTTTATTTTGGTACTAAAATTGGATATGGATTTGATTACAATTGGTTTGGTATCAGAATCAGAATAGGATACGGACATGGATTGGTTTCAAACTGGAGTTGGATATTGATATGGGATGGTTTGGAATTGCAATCGCAATTGGTTTGGGAGCAGATTGGTTTGGAATTGCAATTCCAATTGGTTTGGGTATGGATTGGTTTGGATAAAAAATGCAATTGTTTGGGATTGGAATTGGATATGGGTTCAACTCAAATTTGAATTGAAATTGGATTATAATTGCAAATGATATGGATTGGATTGGATTGGTTTGGATCGAAATTGGAATTGAATGTGGATATGGGTTTGGTTTTGATTGCAATTAGTTTACAATTGGAATTGAATGTGAATATGAAATTGGAATTGAATATGGATTGGTTTGGATTTCAATTGGAGTTGGAGTTTACATTGAATTGATGAACATTTAAATTGGATTCAAATTATTAGTTTGCAATGAATTGGATTTGAATTGGATTAAAACACAATACAATGTCAATGCTATGCATTTGGGTGTTCAATCAACCTTTTGTTGAAACAATTTCTCTTTCAACCTCTCTCCTTCAATTGTTGCATGTTCTCTCATCTTAACAACATGGAGCCTCATGTTACCAAATTCCACAAATGGATATGTAACACCTATTCAACTAACCCTGGGTTTAGGCCGATTCCACAACTCACAATAATTATGTAGCCAACAATAAGTAATAATGATATTTGGTGCTCTATTTACTTTTGAATTGAGATGCTTCAAAATTTGTCACCTGTTTTTTAAAGTTTCAAAAACATTTTCAATAACCACTCTCCCTAAATTCATTGCACTATAATACCTTTTCTTGTCTTCATCTTGTGGTGATCTCCAATTATTTTGCAAATATATGTGGATAGGATATGTAGAATCTATAATCAAATAAGGAGTGCACTTCATACCACTAACCTCCACAATTGGTTCTTGCAAAATGTCATGATTCCTCAAATCCTTGTATAAGTTGGACCCCTTGAACTATTTGTTGTCATGCACGCCCCTAACTTGACTTGCACAAATATTCGAAAAGATTTTGTCAGCATTGCAAACCCATTGCAAAACAGTTGAGTGCGTTTTTTTCTTGTTGAAAAAATTGCATGTTGCAAGGATGACTTTGCAATTGGGACATTTTGCTAACAAAATGTGTGTTCCATCAATTGCACTTGCAACATTTGGCAACCTTGTAAGTGCCTTGAAATTGCTAATGATGCTTTCCAATTGTGCACCATCCCGAATGCTAATACATTGATTAAATAGTTTTTGCTTATCAGTGAGGATGTCACAAACTATGTTAGGTATTTCCTTGTAGTGGAACCTCCCAGGTTTTAAAAACAATCTGCAATATGATTAGGGGAAATACCATGGGCAAACCTATAAACCACAAGTGCAACAATTTTCCTGATCTTTAGCCAGGGCTGAACTTGATTGATGCATTTCTACTTCAAATAAGATGTCAACATTTGAACCAAGTTGTCAAAAGCTTCTGAACTCATCCTATAAAACTTCATGTATTTTTTATGACACATATCCTCTATTGCTCTCCACACAATGCACTCCACATAAATTCCAATTTGTTTCTTGCTTAGGTTCCACCCAAAATGTATGTGGTGTGTGATTTTTCCTCAACACAATCAACCACAACAAAAGCACAAAAGAGAAAAAGCTCATGAAGGTTTATTCATAAAATCTAATAGCTGCAAAGCTTTTGATTTGTAATAAACACTAATTCTCAAGCTCATAGTCAACAACATCCATACAAGGATAATTGTGCCACCATGGAAAGAAAAATCCAAGAAAAAATTTATTCATTTTAAAACATACTTTTTTCTTTGTGTTTCATATTATTTTCAGAATTGTTGAAATTTTCAAAAATTATTTCTTTCAAATCAAAAAAATAATATGTGAACAACAATAGTGAATATTTACCAATATTCCATTTGTTGAAATGATTTTTTCCAAAATTAATTAATTAATTAATTAATCAACAGACATGTGTTGAAATGGCCAAGGTACTATTGTATGGTTCGCCCATGTGCATGACATGATGTGAATGGTTAGGTTATGAATATTCTTGGTTGTTGGGGCCCACTTGTGTCCATTAGGGGTGTGAAATATTTTATTTTTTCATGACACATGTGAACAATGTGTGCATGTGACTATTGATAAAACATTCATCCATCGACATTGATGTCATGAAAGGCCACATAAGAAGTAGCATGGTGTATTGATCACTAGGTAGATAGGTAGGTAATAAGGGGGTGGGTAGTACATATGTAGGTTGGGGGGGGTGAGATATGGTTGGTAGGTAGGTGAGGAGGGGGGAAGGGGGGTAGGGCAAAAATGGAACCTAAGTATGTAAGTGAAAATGTAGTCAAATTGGACAATAGAACCCGTTAATGAAATGGCATATTTCTTACCCAAGTCTGGTTTTTCAGTTTCAAGTTGGATTTTTATTATTAATAGTGATTTCTTTGGTGGCAGACTTTTTGTGAGGTTTTTTTGATAATAAATTCCAAAAAATATATATTTTCAATTAACTTCAGAAGTACTCTACAATTGGCGACCTAGGTCTAAATATGGCTGTTATCTTTTCTTTTTTTGAAAAAGTAGTTAAAAAAAAAACCTCAAAAACTTCAATTTTTCATTGCTTTCTTTTGGTTTTTTGAAAAAATTAGATAGCCAAGGTGCAAAAACTCACCACAAAAAAGAAATTCCACATGCTATTTATTGATAACCTATTTAATAATTATATATTTCAAATTATTATCTGCTTTAATTACTCTAATTGTTACCCCTCCTTGGAAGTTGGGAGGAAGGCTTTTAGGTTGCTTCTAACCATGGTAAACATCTTGTCCCATGACTAAACCAGGGTCTCGGAGTCCAAATTTAACATTTCTTGGGTGAAATATGGCCCTTAAAAAGCCTCACTCAAGAAGGTGAAGGTACTCGTGTAGCTACAGGTTCACCTAGGAGAGAGCTTGGAAAAGTCCTTGAATAGGACACACAAACCATTACATGTAGGGTAAGGCCTAGTAGGAGTGGGGGCATTCCCAAAACAAGGGACAAGCACCCAACAAAAACACTAGGTTTTGCTAGCTTTGAAGAAACTTTTAAGACTCACAAAACTACACTAAGACTCAAACACCTAACTTAGTACCTAACCCAATTGGGTAGATCTTGGCCACCCTCCCCCCCTTTTGTGCATGTGTGAACACAAATGGGAAAAAAATGGAGGATAGATGTACTAGTGGAAAATGTGAAGCAAATGTAGGGGTGGCATCTAGAGAGTTGGATGGTACCCATGGTTGCAAAATCTCTCCTTCTTAAGCTTAAGAGCAAGCTTAAGCTGCACCTAGAGATATCTTCACAATAAATCAAAGGTACTTATAGAAATGTTCTTTCTTATGTGTTCACATACGTTGTGTTATCTCAAATTGAAATTGATGTGAATGCCAAGGTCACAAACAATGTGAAATCAATGATGATGTGGGTGGTATATTATCATTCATGGTAGTGACATGTTACAAAAATGTCAAACAACTCCATGGGAAGTTACATGTCCAAGAAATGACCAATTAATTTATTATTTCAATCTACAAACCTTGTGTTGCCTTTTTTAGCCCTTTCATCACCCTTTGCAAGATTTCATATTTTTTTGAGTAGTATTGGAAAGTTTCAATGGTGGTTTTTCTCAATGATATGATGGGTCTCGTGTTTGATGATGATGACAAAAGAACAACTTGAAGGCCTTATATATATATATATATATAGATAAAAGTGAGATGTTTCTTTATATCTATTTGTATTTTTATTTATAGTTTCAAATCCAAAAATAGTTAACATGATGAATTTTATTTTCTAGACATTGTTAGATCAATAAATGTTGCATAACTTTTTAAAAATAAAATCATTTAAAATGATAACAAATAGTAAGTTCAAAGAAAAATAAAAATAAAATGTGACCCAAATTCATCCTTTGATATAAGAGAAAGGAAACTAAGGCAACTAAATTAGGAAAACCTAAATATAATTGTATTGATGAAAGTGAAATGTGATGAATCTAAAGTATAAACTTTGAGTCAATAACAAACAAACGGAAGACGATAATAACCATAGTGGCGAACAATGGACATTGAGAATATCTACAAAATGGCCCTAGATCTACAAGGATAAGTGTTGGGCATTGTATGGGGATTTCAAACAAATCCATGATTATATGACAAGAACAAGATGCAATGAAATGTATTGGGATTTGATATCACAAGGTTAGATTCACCTAAATTTGCCAACACACTTTAATCATGAAGTTCATGAAATTATAAATGCTTTTATGGGGCATATACTAATTTTCACACCACCATAACGCACAATGAAAACCATGTTTATATGCTATTTTTTGAAGTTTGTTAAAACACATTCAAGATTTTGCTTCAATTGGACAAACTAGTTTTAAAATCAAATCTCCAAAACATGTGGACAATGTGCATACATTTTATTATTTTGGTGTATGTTTGAAAAGTTTGTATGAAAACCTATAGACTAATCTTCTAAGGGATATTGTCTTTTCAAATGAAACTTTTTGGTACCACCATGCTAACTAAGTTATGATCTAATTGCATAAGGTAGTCCAACAACATCTCCTTGTCAAAATTCAACCATATCTCCAATGAATACAATTTCAATGTCATCTCTTCCGTTTTGGAATTTGACAAGACCCGCTTTTAATTTGAACTCCAATAACATCCCATGTAGAAATGATTCCTAAGGAAAATTTCAAAAGTCATACCCCTCCATTTAAACAAGTAAGTTTAGATACATTAGTTAAATTATTAGGAAGTACTAATGCAAAGAGGAAATCATGTTTTGCTCACAAGGAAATGGTATTTGAACTATTGAAAATGGAAGCAATTTGATTGTTTAGTTTGAATTGATTTGATCCACATAACCAACTTATAAATTGCAACTAAAAGAATGAAGGTTCATGAATTGCTATTGTAAACAAAATCAAAATATCTCAAAATGTGAAATCAACAACAAAATCATACTTAACAAAACATGGTTAAAACAATCATTACGTTTATTACATTCATCTAGGACATATGGCTTTCTTCAAAAATGTAGATGAATTTATAGTCAACAAAAATGGAGGTGTGGTTCATAATATTGTGGAGGAATTGAATGTTAATAGAGATGCATTAGGTAATGGAAAGGATTGAATGACAATACTAATTCATCATGCAATTTAGATATGTGATCTCAATAACTTTGCTCATGACATTTTTTTGACTTTGTATAGCAAAGTGATGATGCATGTATACTTTTCCAAGACAAATTGTGTGTACACGTCAAGTAATTCCCCAATTTAACTTTCAATTGATATCTTGGTTGTTCATGTCCTTGAAGTTTTTCATGGTCTTTTCAACAATAAAATCTTAGTTATGATTTCTACTCCTTTCAAGTAGGTCAAGTGGTCCTAGCAAATATTGAACTTTGTGATTTATGATTTCCATTAATTGATCAATGTTAATTTCCATTTGATCATGAATCAAAATATGCAACAAATAATAACATGTGAAGACATCTAGTATTATTGCAATGTGAATTTCAAAAATTTCAAGTAATTTTTGAAAGGGGTGCTTTAAGATTCCAAAGGTGTTTTCCACTATAAAGCAACCACATTTATGTTTCATATTAACAATATTTCAAAAAAAATGGTGGCCTCCTTTTTTATAAGGAATCATTAGCCATAAAATAACATGAACCCTTTAACACTAGATACATATGGCGGAATGTCATCTTGACAACCCTCTTGTGGGTCAAAAAGGACCATGGAGTTGTGTTTTTTTGAATAAAGTCCAAACAATAAAAATACACAAAATGTCTTTAACAATCCCAAACATACCAACAAATGTGTTTGTAAATTTTTTTTCCATAAATAACAATAGTTTGTGCAACCACAAAATAACCTCCTATTTTATGAAAATAATAATTTTTAGAAATGAGGTTTTGGTAATTAATAAGATTCACATCTTGGTTAGGTTTTTTTGAGAAACATTTTATCAATTTCCTTTGAAACTACAACTCTATACACAATCTAATTATGAACATTTATAAACAATCCTAGTAATTAGAATTATTATTCATGTAGGTAGTGAATGTTATTAATGGACAAAATATACATTTCTAGAAAAACATGTACACAAGAATCTCATTATTCCTATGCATGCATGTTTAAAGTAGACACAATGTATAGATTCAAATTCAAAAGATTAGAGGAAGACTTTGTGATTGTTATTGCAAATAAATAATAATAACAAAAGATTCAAACTCAACTCCTTAAGTAGGTTAGGTGGTTCTTACTAGTAATTAAAGTAGTTATTTTACACTAATTCAAAACATGGAGCATTAACTAATAGTAATTACTTGTTAAGGGTATAACTATGTTGTCCTTATTGGACATTGTGGATAGAAGTGGAGTATCAATGTTTCATAGGGTGGATAGAGGAATAGCAAAACATAGTATGTGAGTTGATTATGACTTATTTGAAGTTTGAATTTGGGCTTATGGTGGGAACTTGAGGAAGATTTTTAGAGGAATTTTGAAGATGGATGAACATTAAGGTTATGATCATGATGAGAACATTGAGTAGTTTTGGGAAAGAAAGAGAGAGAAACTCATGTTAGAGTTAGAGATCAATTTTGATGAAGAAAAACACTAATATTAGACTATAGTTTTGTTTCATGTCTTTTGTTTTCCAATATGATATGGTCTGATTTTATTTTTAGATCACTGCATTTAAGTAATAATTATGCAAATGTGTATTCTATAATGTATTTTGTGTTGAATTTTACTTTTGATTTCTATAGTTGTTATTGTACAAACTCTGTATGTTTGAAAATAATATGTGAAGTATAGAATTCTAGAATAAAACAATGTGAAAATTTCAACATTTACCATTTGGTGACCATCCCCGAGATTGAATTTGGGGTAGAAAATTCAAGATTCTATGAATTTGTTTTTGTTTTGGTTGTTTTTTGTGCAAAACATGAAAAGGTTATTGTGAGAGATTTTTTTTTTTTTTTTTGGTTTTACAAATTTAAAATTGGTTAAAAAGTTGTCTAGATTCATTATGAACAAAAAAATGTTGTAAGGATTTTAAATTTTAGCAATTGTTTTTTCCAACAAAGAGTGGTATAATGGGGATAGACATGAATTAGATGGTGACTTGAAGTTTGTAGAAACAACTAGATCAAATTGCAATTCAACAGAATAAAATAGAAAATGGAGTAAAAGAAATATTATAATTGTTGAATCATATAGCACATTTTCACACTCCAAAGAGAGTACAATATATTATGTCAAGAATACCTATGATAGAAGAGTGGCTTACAAGGTACATGATGTTATTGTAATAATTATGGAACCTTGGGAAACATTTATTGGTGGAGGAATGAGGTGACCTAGTATCCAAGACATTGAACTAGAAGGATGGGGAAACAATGCAAACAAGGTTACCCTTGCAGATTTGCAATGAAAGGTACAAAAAGGAACATAGATGAGTTTGTCATCTCGAAGACATGGTAATTTGTATAGATCCAAAGAGATACTATGTGTCCATGATACTATGTGTCTATGCCTAGCAAAACATAGATCAGCCAAGTGGAAAAATGTCCAACTACCTACCAAAGTGCCTATTTAGGTTTGGCACTCAATTGTCAAATAATTATTTTAGTTTTTCAAATTCACTTTAAACAATAAAAAGAATAAAAGAAATATTGTTTAGGAACATAACATTTTTAAAAGGTACATTCACACTTGGTGTTAGGGACTAGAGTTGAGACCCCCTTAACACCATGCTAGTCATTAAGGACTTACACCTACTTACTATGAACATTTTATGTTAAGTTAAAACATTCACTTAGCATTAAGCTATCACCCATTTCATCAACATCAGGTGCCATGTAGGATGCCACCTAGATTTTTCATTTAACACTGACTGAACATCAAGTGTGAATGCACCATAATATTAGTTATTGGGAGTACTAAGATACCAAGAGAATAACAACAAACAAACAAACAAACAAACAAACAACAACAAACTTGCAACTGTGAGATCACACACACACACACACACACACACAGACACACACCCTTTTACTATCATTGACAAACATACCAATGATGTGAATTGCTGACCTGAAAATCATTGAAGGCCCTCCCCTCCCTTTGTCTTCAAGCTCCCCCTTCCCATTTCCCTACCCCACCCCACCCAACCCAACCCAACCCACAAGCTTTTTTTGGGTCAGAGTCTGTTGATTCTGGATGGGCCAACAACAGAGACTTGGATAATAGTGCCTGTGGAAACACTTGTGCTTATGCTCTTCTATCATCATCACCTCTCAATTTGTTGTTGCATCATCACATTCTCTGCATGAAACCAGTTATATTAGTAGTAGTAGTAGTACATCAGGGCACAGCTTGATTTTGGTATCAGCTATTATTATTATTATTATGAGTTTGGTGGTGGCTTTTATGTTTGTGAGAGTGAACCAAAAGCCACCAGCAAAACCATCATCCATTGGAAGCTTTTCTTATTTATACTAACTATTAAGTTGTGGATGAACCCCAACTGAGTAAGTTGACATGTTGGGTTACCACATACGGTTACCTACTGGGTAGATTGTATAGACATATGTAAGATATTATTACATCATTTACTAAGTAAAGTTGATGAATTCTAGATGTGCTCTACATAAGTAAAGGGCTAATGGGTTGATGAATTTTATAGATGTGCTGTACATAAGTAAAGGGCTAATGGGTTGTTACGTAGGTGGTTAACAAGTAGGTCATATAAAACACAACCGATCTAATCACCATGATTAGATACAGAACTGATACCCAACAGAAAACTGCTTGGTGATCACTTACCCATCCATCCTTCATGGTGCACTCATGGGTGCTGGTTCACTCTGGCCATTTAGGAACTCTCCCTTCTTCAAGGTTCCTCTAGCTTCCTCTCTGTCTCTGCAACTTCTAGTTGCTACCCAAAACAAACAACAAAGTACTAACTATACCCAAGTGGTGCAGCAGCATCATTTGTTCTCTTATTATTTACTACATACTTTCTGTAGCCTATCTGTCCCCGAAGAGACCCAGATTATCCAAATTCAGAACCTGGCAGTTGAAGAAATTGTGTGTTGCCTGGCCACTCTCGGTAGTTAGAATGCCCATGCCCACCACTCCATAATACACAGGTGACAAGAATCCAGATTTAACGAGAAAATCAACAAGAATCCATGTTTTACTTTCTTCGTGGATCTCCTCGACAAAAAAAATTTAAAATAAAAATAAAAGGGGGTTTTGATTTTAAAAAAAAAACCCTTCTTGTTGATGAGTTTAGTGAACTCGACCAAATGCCACTCATACGTTGTACATACGCATATAACAACATATGTATGTTCTAAGGCTGCACATTGAAACCTTAACCCCTAAACGTCGAAGAAAGACAATATTATTACATTAAAAAGGGGACCAATTTTTGTCCACTGTGATGTTGCGGGTATAATGGTTTGTATGCTTTAGATAACCCAAATGTCCATAGCCTGATCTTGTGAAAAAAAATGTCAAAAATTAATTAATTAATTAATTATTTTTCCAATAAAGTTATGGCTACATTGCTTGGGGCACACCGTTTGCCTAACGGCTCCACACCACCTCGTTGCATGTTCAATCAAACTAGTAATATACCTAGTCAAAAATTCACAAAAGGTTAACTCACAGCTGGTGAACACTCGGTCGAAATGTGGAGGTGGTGGAGGGGGACCTAATCACATTTTTTTCCATTGATTTCTCCCCAAACCTATAAATGATATACAATCAATCTATACACGTGTATACATATATATATGTGTGTGTAGTACAATGGTGAATTCAATTATTCCAGTGTTCCAAATTTTTTTTTTTTTTTTTTTTTCCAAAGATTCCATGTTGCAAAAACAGAATATTCTCACACCTTCTGAAATATTCTTCATCATTTTAAGGGTCAAGAAATTTTGTTGTTTGAAAAACCCAAAAAAAAATAAAATTCATTTAATAAAGAAAATTTCAACATTTTTGAAAATTATAATATAATCAGTTGCCAAGCTGCCAAGGTAGTAGTACTAGTAGTAGTACTAGTAGTAGCATAAATGCCCTTTATTTTTGGGTGTGCCAGTCAATCAGACAAAAGAAACATTGTAGAGTATGATATACTAGACTTGATTCCAAGTACACCAGATTCTTTCTTTCTTTCTTTCTTTCTTCAAGGAAGAAGCAAAAAAAAAAAAAAAACCACTAAGGAAAGAAATCACAAAGTAGTAGCAATCAAGATACATTGCATAATGCAAATGGTTTGGCCCCCCACAAACAAAAGGAAACAAGAACTCACAAAAACCACCCAAGTGAACATTCATTCCCAAATTGGAAAACTAGCTTGTTGCCTAATCTCTCTCCACTTCCCCCATAGACAGAGCAGAGCTCAACAAATGACCAGAAAAGCAAGGAAGGAAAGGGACAAAAGTAGGTGGCTGTGATTCGCAGACAATTTGCAGGTTAGGTAGTAGAGAGAGAGAGAGAGAGAGAGAGAGATACTTAATGACATGTTTGCATCAGGCTGCTGTTGCTGTTGCTGCTGCTCTGACCACAGATATTGTATCATCAGAGCACCTTTCCATTATTTTTCTTCCCAGCTAGCCTACATGTGTTCACAATCACCTCACCATAGATAGCTCTGGTGATGGAGGAGGAGGAGGAGGAAGAGGAGGAGTTGGGAGTCAAACTGTGACTCACTCACCACAAGGTGACGTGATATCTGAGAATGCCTTCTCAGAGGAGTTTGTAGCATTGATTAATTACATATTTTCAAGGTAGTTAGCCTACAACAATGCCCCCATGTCATCATCAGTGGAAAGCCAAGGCCCTCCCGTATGTCAGTGGTTTTCCATCAGTGACTGATTTGATCGGAGTTGCATGGCTGACCACATCATCTTAGTGTATCGAGGATCACAGCAGCAGCAGCAGCAGCAGCAGCTTAATGGGTGTGTGTGTGATCGCTTCTGTAATTGTGATCAGAGTAGCCTGATGAAAAGCCATTCATGGCTCAGTTATGTAAGTGTGATCACAACTGCCTAATGGAAAGAGACGCTTAAAGACAAAAGAGAAGGAAGTGACTGGACCCAACATAAATCTCCTGATGCTTTGTTGTGTTGTGGAGGTTGTGAGAGGTTAGGGACTTGGGGGGTGACACTCGGAAGGCAAATGGGGCTCCGAGGAAGAGATGGATCACACAGCGAAACTCTGGGGTTTTTGATCTAGACGTCACACAGCAGGTGCGTGTTTTTTTTTTTTTTGGGTGGTCTTTTTTAGTTGAGTTTTTGTTGTCAATGCAACAGCCGTTGCTGCAAGTCTTTTTGCATGATCTGAGAATTTCCATTCCTCAGTAGCCACGGACGCTCAGATTTCTGAACAGAAGTATGGAGAGTTCACAATTATTTATTTATTTATTTTCTGACGAGCAAAAGTCTGGAACAGGAAAAAAGAGGAGGAGAACATGGGGTGTTCAAGCTCAAAAGTGGAGAATGAAGAGGTAGTTGCCAGATGCAGGGCAAGGAAGCGATTCTTGAAGCAGGCAGTGTACAGAAGGCATGTTTTCGCAGCTTCTCATGCTCAGTATATTGTGGCATTGAAAGGAGCTGGATCTGCTTTCAGACAGTTTGCTGAAGGAGAGGTGAAGGATCCAGCAGCCTCCTTATCTTCTGCTGCTGCTTTGTTTCTCCCAGAAACCCCAACCACTTCTCCTCCTGTCTTTGAGCTTGCTTCTCGTCCAATGCCATTGCCACCACCACCACCACCACCCATGTCTCCAACTATCTCATCACC
This sequence comes from Sphagnum tenellum, assembly GCA_963921925.1. Lineage (NCBI taxonomy): Eukaryota > Viridiplantae > Streptophyta > Sphagnopsida > Sphagnales > Sphagnaceae > Sphagnum > Sphagnum tenellum. The sequence continues at coordinate 408,122 of OY998155.1, forward strand.
CATCGTCCCTCCTACCCTTCTTCCCCCTCTGTCTCCTCCTCATCTGGAGCTTCCAAGTGAGTCTCCTCTCCCTCGAAAGAGGGCTTCTCCACCACCTCATGCTTTGAAAAGGCCAAACCCTGATGCAGTAGTCCTGAATGGAATTCCGAAAGCAGACCCGAAGAACCCAATTCGGGCAAACAGTTCTCCAGGAACTACTTTGACAATGGAAGACAAATTTCTCAACCCACCACCACCACCACCTCCACCAGTGATCAGTTTCGAAGACGAGGATTGGAGCTATGTTGCTCGAGCACCACCACCTCCACTTTCTCCACCTCGAGAAGGAATGCCACCTCTTCCTCCACCGGCCCGCAGTAGCTGGCAAGACCATTTCCTTGACCCCTTCCGCCCATTACCATTTCCTTCCTCTTCTCCTCGTTCTTGTGATGAGCAACAACGACAAGGACATCAACCGCAGCAGTGGCGACTGCAGGGTGGTGGTGGTGGTTTAAAGGCACCTTGTCGGCTTCGAGATCTACATCTGAAGCAGCTGCAGGAAGACATTCCAGAGCTTGAAGATGTTGATGATGACAATGATGACGATGATGTCGATAATGATCATGATGATGTTGATGATGAGGAGGAGCAGGGAGAATTGAAACCCCTGGAAGCAAATCCCATTATAAAGTCACAGCCACAAATGAATGTACAGCAGCAGCAGCAGCAAGATGATGTGCTTCCCACTAAGCCTCCGGAATTCAAACCAAAACCCATTATGAAGGTGAATGAAGAGAAGACTTCAAAAGATATCATATCTGTAGGTAAGGGAAAGGTAGAAAAGATGGTGACAACAGTAGAAGCTCAAAAAGGATTGGCATGCAGACACCATGAGAAGCATGTGGGCCGTGACTTACTGGAGGTGCTCAAGGAAGTTGACGAGTGCTTTTTGCATGCTGCTGAGAGTGGGGACAAAGTCTCCCAAATGCTCGAGACAGAAAAGGTTCATTACCATTCAAGCTTTTCAGACAGTCTTAAAGGTGAGGTTGATCAATGTTCTTGGTTTCTTGAAGCTTGTTGCCTCACCTTTGCTTTTTCACTGGCAACATCTCAATTACCTATCAGGTGAATCCACACAGTGCTCATCTTGGGCTAGCTGAGAATAGAAAAAAAAAAAGCATTTGTATCCTTTGAGAAGCTGCTGGTTCTAATCCAAGGATTGCTGTTTGCATTTGCAGGAGTGGGAGAATCAGCTAGGACGTTAAATGTGTCTTTCCGAAGACTGTCACTCAGGTCAGCAGCGGAGAGGCCTCCTCCCCATCAACATAGAAATGGCAACCACATTGCTTTATATAGTGAAGAATCTGCTAGGATATCGAGCATTCGAAGCCTTAGCAGCAGAGGAGCATGGACAGATGATGACAGTGGGTTGACCAGCAGCCATGCTTCCACTCTAGATAGACTGTATGCATGGGAGAAGAAACTGTACCTAGAAGTGAAGGTTTGTCTCCTTTTACCTTCTCTCGAGTTTTGAACAAAATGACAACATGTCCATTTTCCATGTTCCAAGAGATTCTAAAGATTCTTGTTTTGAGGATCAAACAAATTCTCATCCTTTTGATTTCCAGAAATGTTGATGCAAGAAAATGCTTGGATTTCTCATGAAACAGGAAACAGAAACATTGAGGAATGAGTTTGAGAAGAAATGTGCTGTGTACAGAAACCAAGACGCAAGGGGTGGAGATCCACTAGCCATCGACAGAACTCGTGCAAAGATTAAAATGCTTCAGACTCGTCTGGCAGTTGCCATAGAAGCCGTAGAAAGTGCAGCAGCAGCAGTCCAAAGGCTAAGGGATGATGAACTTTACCCACAACTCTTGGAACTCCTTGAAGAGTAAGACTTTTTCGCTGGTGACAAATTGCTGTGTCAGTTTATTCTACAACTACCTGCTTGCTTTTCTTCCCATTTCTGTGCCCTTTTGCCAATCAAGCAACCTATTTTAGAGATCAGCTCAGAAGATTGTCCTGTATCTGCACTCAGGGTTTAAGCAGAAACCCTAACTTCAAGGTTTATGTCACACTCTCAAGCAAAAACTTGACCTTGGGAGGAGAATGGTCTGCATTTCCTGGATTTCAAAACACATCTGGGACAGTTTGATTAATGGGTTTTCAATGTGTTGGGTTGCATAGTCAATTTCCTTGAACATGGGATTATCAAGCTTGTCTCTCAGGAATGGGCACTTCAGAACAGATAGTGCAAACTCACCAAGTTTGTGAATGTGTGCACAGGATGATGCACATGTGGAAGGAGATTTCCAACTGCCATCAGTCACAGATGAAAGCTGTTGAGGCCATGAGAAGGCTTGACAACTCCACTGCTTTTGAGGCAACCACGAGCTCTCATCGTGACTCCACTGCCCAATTGGAAGTTGCCCTCATCAGGTCAGTTATAACAATTTCCTTCTTCCCGTTGTGGTCTTGAACCTTTCACTTTTCAGGTTCACTGTCTACTGTTCCCAAGAAGAAGTTATAAATTTGTGTTTGTTATATTTGGCAGGTGGGTCGAATCCCTGAGAAAACTAGTGATCTCACAGAGAGAGTACCTGAAAAGTTTGACTGGGTGGTTACGGTTGAGTCTCGTTCACTTTGTTGAGCCAGAGAGGAATGGGTCACAATCCCCCAACCGATCTCTGGTTAAGAGTGTGAATTCAAACCCGGTGTATGCACTGTGCCAGCAGTGGCAGACTGCAATAGATCAGATGCCCGACAGAGTTGCCATTGAAGCCATAGCTGGTTTCGCTGCTGTAGTGCGGGAGATGTTGAGACTGCAATATGAGGAGCTACGGATCAGGAAGAAGGCCGAGTTCTTGGCACATGAGCTTGAGAAGCAAGAACTTTCGCTCCGTAGTGCATCCATGAGAGAGCTCTCAGTTTGCCCTCCACCATTGCACTCCCCGAGTGGCAACTCTGGTGACAGTGGCTATGGAGAAAACTTTGACATCATCAGTAGAAGGAGGGGGGGAAGTAAGGCTACTGAAAGGTGGCAGCAAACAGACTCAACAAGGCGGAGGCTTGAGGAGGAGCTTGAGACAGAGCAAAAGGCTCACATTGATATGCGAGCATACACTCTCAACAGCTTGCAAACAGGCCTCCCTTTCATGTTCCAAGCACTTGTGACCTTCAGTAAAATAGAATTTGAGATCTATGAAAGGCTTTACAAAATGGGCGACAGCAGACATTTGACTCACATTACCAACAAGTAAACAATCTCCTCCCCTTCCTCACTGTGTAGACATGTCTGACTGATTCTGTCACCATGATCTATGAAAGGCTTTTATGGATGCAATGGACCTTGAATTCCGAAGAGGTTGTATATATGGTCTAGCTGTATCTTTCCAGGCCTGTTGCTTTGTACAATATTGCAACCGTGGAATCCAATCACTCAATGTAAACTAGTCAGATTAAACTCACAGGCGGTGATTTTTCCTTTCCTTGGGTTGCTCTTAATGTTTGTTGAAAGATGAATCAAATGGGTCATCTTCGGTTTATCTGCCAGTGCAATATCCTTTGGGCCTTGACCAGATTGAACCAGTTCAGTTCACCATCCACTGGATGCATGTTATGACTCAGAAAAAACCAGAAAAAAATGATTAGAACTTAGAAGAAAAGGGAGGAAAAAAACAAGGAAATTTTCATGTTTTTCCTTAAAAAAAACCCTTTGAGCTCTTCACAGGGGTTTTGGCCTAATGGTGTAATTAAACATGAAAACCAGAACCATAAAAGGTGAGAGAGTACTAATAATAAATCACATGGACCGATCATTCTAAGTTGCCAATCGAGAGTAGTTGTTAAATTATGCAATGTTAGATTGTGCAATGCCTTTTGTAGGCATAATATCTTGTGCACAAATATTGGCCCAAAGCCATTTTATTTTATTGCGTTGAATAATAATAATAATTATTATTATTGTAGTACCTTAGCAACATTGGCACTAATGTGCTGAATAATTTAATATAATTTGATGTTTTCGATTTGACACTCGAGTTTTTGATGTTGAAAATTTGAGCATATACGAAATAAATACAGTCAAATCACCAAATTTTGCACAATTTTTTTGGTGTATTTTCAGTTAGACTGATCTTAATTTTTGATACTTTGTTCGACAGGGCATGGGTTCAAATCTGGCTGCCTTGATTGAATTTTTCAACATAAAACTGTTAATTCTTTCTGAAAATTTTGGCAAAAAGGAAAAATAATATAATTTGTGTTGAAGCTGCCCACCAAGTAGTATTGGTATTATTCATTAGCCAAAACATATTTTGCATTTGCCCCATTGGGGAATGCTCTACTAATACACGTACCCAAAAAATCGCAAACACAATTTATTCCATGGGCCGGTAATGAAACGTCTTATCCCATGGAATTGTATGGGAATATTCCATCGATTAGATACACCGATCAAAAACATTTCATCCAGTTGGGTGGGGATCCCATCCTGAATGCATTTTATTGCATTTGGAACATAATTTATATAGAGAATTCATCTAATAAGTCAATGGGGATTTAATTTATCCATAAAAAAATGAAAATTTCATTCATCAACATAGATTGCTTTTGGGTCATGTTTTCTCGATAATTTTTTTTTTGGGGTCCTTTTGTTAGTCAATTTCACCCATAATCCATATAGATGATGATTCATCCTTGCAATGAATGACATCTCATTCAATGGGCAAAAATTTCACAATGTTTAAAAAGATTGAACACACCAAAACAAAACATAAATTTTGAACTAAAGCCTTTTAAATTGCTCTAGAAACACCATTGAATGAAATCTCTAGAGGCTAGCCTGAAAGGGTTCCTCTCAAGTTTTAAAAAGTTGGATAAATTTAAATAAAAAGAAGAAAAAGGTTTAGCCCTTTTTCTGAAATTTGGCAATATGTGAAAATTGGGCAGTCCTCTTTTTTTGGGGTAGAGATTTGGGCAGAAAAGAATAAATTTCGGGCATTTCAAATTTTGACATAATTTCTATGGCCAACCCATAAGTCCATGGGTAATGGTATAGGAAGATGTTAAATCAGCAATGGGTCCTTGCATGCATGCATGCATGCTTCTATTTTTTTTAAATTTTAAAATTGCCCATTTGCCTGACCAAGATGTGTTGGATGGTGCCCATACACATCTTGGTGCTACCCGGACACACTTTGGGCCCATTTTAATGGACATTCTGGGCGTGTAATTAATTAAAGTGTGTTTGGGCATCATTCATCTTCTTTGAGAAAAAAAATAAAATCAGACCAAGGGCAGGCAAGGGAAAAAAGAGAGCAATAAGGACCATTGCCAATTTAATGTCTTCCCAAGACCTCCAACAACTTTGAGTGACATGCCACAAGCTCAAAGTGACAAAATCTTCACAATTTTACAAGAGATCCAATTTTACAAGGCCCCTCTATCAAGCTTACAAACCTACATCAAGCTTTCTAGTCCAAAAACTCAATGTATAGTGGATATACATACATGTATTGGCATGTTTTGGAAAATCACAAAAGTGAGAAGATGATGCTCAATGCTCCCCATCTTCAACAATTTTTTATCAAAGTGGACATAACTTTTTGAGCTAATTGTTAAGTAGTTTGGCCCCATTCATGGTTTAGCAACCTACTCTTAGTTGGTTTGGCAAAATCAAGGGTTAAAAAAGGGGTTGTTGCTAGGTATGGGTATTAAAGCAATTGTCATTGTGGCCTTTGCAAAACCATCATTATGGGGTGGTGCTTCACGACTTTTCAAACTTTGAAAAATTATAGGATCTAATATCTGTTTTGTGTTGCATTTATGTGGCTAATGGGCTACCTAATTCGCCCTCTCCCAAAGGAAGGAACCAAAACATTTCTCACACCCAACCATCTTTCCCCCTTTCCCCCAAAAGAAGAAAATAATAACCCTTCTAACTACACATTTAGCAATCTCAATGGCTCTTAAAAATTTCCATTCTTCAAACTAGTAGTGATCCATTTTTTTGACCTAGGCTAATGGGAGGGGCTGGGAGTATGGGTGTACATTGCTTCAATAGATCCATCTTGGATGCGGTAGGTAGGTCTATGACAACCTTACCAATAAGGTTTTTGTTTTTCAAGGTGAGGTTTTTTTGGTCCAACAACAATTCGTTTCATTGGTGAGTACTTAAGAGTGTTGTGCATGTATGTGATTTTTGATATAAACATCACATAAGTGTAAGTGTATAATTTTGGATGTGTAAGTGTAAATCATGTAAAGTTATGTGTAAAATAAAGTAAGTAAACACAAATAAGAAAAAAAAGAAAAGAAAAAGTTTTACACATTATTAAAAAAAATGTAAAAATAAAATAAAGTAAAACATTATATATATATATATATATATTCAAGACAAGAATTGTAAAGTGGAGTTGGTTCAACAAAGAAAGGAGGAAAATAAAAGGAGAAAGGCAAAAAGAGCAAATTAGCAAGCATGAGGAAAGAAGAGAGAGGTAAGTTAGGTGTGAAAAAAAGTTTCTTGTAAAGAGTTTTTCATTGTGATTTTATGAACTTTCTCATGTTATTTCCTTTTGTTTAAAGATTGTTTGCAAAATGTAATTGATCATGTTGCTGCCATTTTACAACTCTTTGCATTGTTGGAAATTTTCACAAAAATATATTTCAAATTAGCTTCTTACAAATTATTTTTGAAGTTGTTTGTCATGTTGCACTCCCTTTTCTTGTGGTTGTTTTGTAACTCTTTTCATTTTAATTTACAAAAAGAATTTAAGGTGAATGTTTTCATGTTATTTGTATAAATTTTGCAAGTTTAAATGATGACATTGTGATCATCTTGCAACTCTTAGCATTGTTACAAGTTTGATCAATGATTTGTTTTCGGAAAGCTTCCTTTTGTCATCTTACTGTCATTGTGGTCTTGTTTTGTTGTTATAAAAACTTAAGTTTGCTATTGAAAAGTTTGAAATGTAACTGTTTAAATTTTTTATATAATTCATAATTTTTTAGAGATAGTGGTCAATGCAACACTTTCATCAAAACATTGAATAGTTTTACAAAAGTTTTTACATGATGTTGTGTGAGGGTAAATCCCAAAATATACATGACATGAAATGTACATGTAAAACTTGTATTTATATGAACACATGCAACATTAGCACCTAAGTGTGCACAAAAGAGTGCATTTTGTAATATATGAATTTGGGAATATGTAGTGAAGTTGTAACAAGAAAGGGGCAAAAATATGATAAATAGGAGCATCCGCAACCATGATTGTTACTATACATTTTGAAGCTGCCATAGCATCTGTGAGCTTTAGAAGGTAGAGCACCAACTTGTTAATAGTTATACAAAGGTAGTTATACAAGTTTACATTGACTCAACCATCAAAGAAATTCAAACTCTTGTGTTGCAAATTTGACCAACCTTTGGCTGTGAATTCGAATGCATCAGGAGGAATCAGGATAGCAAAGAGGAGGGAGATGCACTTCTTCGCAACTCAAAATTCTAGCTTTTGCTCCCACCTAAATCAACTCTTAGATCAACTCCGCATCAGCTCTACCCGAATCACTCCCACCATCCCCTCCTTTCTTTCCCCAAGCAAGACCGCAACTACTTCACATTTGAATGAGCATTTGGGAGCCACCGAGCTTCCCAAAACTTGAGCATGCAAGCACCTGGCCCCAAAGAACTCGGAAACCCCTTGATAGGTGCCACCACCCTCTTCAACCCCCTGGCCTGTTTTGAGAATTCAGGTTGTAGGGTTTAGGGTTTAAGGTGTCAACACTATTGTATGCCCAGTTGAGAGTTAGGAAGCATGTGCTGCTGCTGTTGGTGCTGCTGCCACAATTGCTGCATTGGTTTCTGAGGAATGACGAAGGGCTGTTGTTATTGCTGGTCAAGAGTAGGGTCCATAACCATTTCTGTTGGTCTTGCAAGCAGCAGCGCGGAGCTCAATGTCATGTTGGCTTCTTCTTTGTTGCTGTGACAAAATTGTTGCAAGCAGGAGCTTCTTGCTGCAAGCCTGCTAGTGGTTGCTGGTGGAGATAATAGGCAGCAGGAGGATTAGCGACCGGCATTATACCTCGAGGTATCATGCCAGCTGTTGCTGCTGCAAGCCATCTTCCTTGCTGAGTTCATCTTGTGGTACAATGTCCAGTAAGAAATCGAAGATGTCAGTCCTGGTGATGGCGGCTGTGATGTCGTTTTTCTGCAATGTGCGTCGCTTGTTCTCGCTGCGGGGAAGGCGGGCGGGCGGGCGGGCGGACGGACGGACGGAGCGACGGGACTCGACGAAGACTGTCGTCGCTTCCAGTCACGTGTCTTATCCAGCGGCCTGCAACTGACACGTTGCCTTCTCCCATTCGTTGTTTCTCCCTATTTCTTATTTTTTACTATCCTTATTTCGCTCAGGATAGGCTGGGTTACTTACTTACTTACTATTTACCAGATTTTACTTTTTTACTTCCCCACTTTTAATTTAATTTATTTTAAAAATAAAATAAAATAAAACAAAAAAATTATCCACCCACATTTTTTTTTGTGGCCTTGGGCTAACCAGAACTTGCGTTGCTACCATGGTAAAAATCTCAAAATTCATTTAAATTATTTCTAAATATTATAAATATCCCATCCTTAGACTAAATCAGGGCCCCCCGAGTTCAAATCTAACATTTTTTGGGCTTAATATGGCCACTAAAGAGGCCTCACTTAAAAAAAGTGAAAGTACCAACATGGGTACCCACATTGGTTACCATGGTCAAAAATCCCAAAATCTATTTAAATTATTTCTAAATACTACAAATATGGGTACCATTTTTTATATTTAAAAAGAAAAAGAAAAAAAGAGGAGCTAGGTGAACTGGCCATTATTCACAAGAGGACTTAGCCAAATATGGCTACATGATTTAGCCTAAGTCACATCCTTACTTAGCTCGGGGTTCTACTTAAGTGCTTTTACGTTTTTTTTCCATCTTCCCTTGCCAACAAATTTCATATTTTGAGGGGAAAAAAGGTCAGAAGTTGTCTTACTTAAACAATGATTAGGGAAACCCATATTTTATTTATTTATTTTAAATTAAAAAGAAATCCAGTGTGAAGAAGAGTACAAAGGATATTTGATTGGAAAAAATGTGCAAAAGTTGCCATATTTTGAGGAGGAAAAAAAAGTCAGAAGTTGTCATATCTAAACAATTATTGGGGTGTAATTTTGCACCATGGCGACTTAAAAAAAAACAAAAAATTCATTGTGAAGAGTACAAAAGGGTTTCATTGGAGAAGACAATGTGAAAGTCATCATTTTTGGAGTATAAAATGTGAGAAGTCATATTATTTTGACAATGAGTTTCCGGAGGTTGCCAAAATGAAGGAGGATTCTAAAAACTTTCTACATTCTTGTCTGATCTGTAGCCAAATTTTGACTCATTCCTCTTGTGGATGATGGTGAGTCCACATATATTTGACAAATGGGGGGAAAAAAAAAAAAATGCTCATGCGAAAAACAAGGGTACAATAGTCATCATGTTTTGAGGAAAAAACGGTCTCAATTTGCCATATTTAAACAATTTGTTCTTCGAAGTCGCTACAACAAACGAGGATCCTAAGAAAATTCTACTTTCATTTCTAAGCTCATGTGATGATTGCAAGCTCACTTACTTCACAACATGTATGGCACATATCAAATTGAAGAAAGGTCAATTAATTCTGCAATTGGCATTCCAAACATGAACACTTGAAATTGCTGGGATCTAGACTAGTTTTTCCAGCAATTTTGGTGGTAAACTAAGTTTCATCCTGTCTTTCTTTTTCCTGAGTGCCTTCCTGAGTGCTACTACATATGTTTTCATTGCTCCCTACCTCTACATTAATTACTACAATTACTCTCGAACCTTGTGCATTATTAAATGCTGAATTTCAGCATTTCATATTTAATAAAATTACTTTGCAGATACTATTGAAAGAGGGTATAGGAGGTGAAAGCAGGCCCAAAGACACCCTGACTTTATCGAAAACTCTCATATATTCAAAGCATTTTTGGCTCATGGTTGTCAAATGTAAAAGAGTTCCAAGAGCATATAATGGTGAGAATCTTTTTCAAGGTATGTAATGAATAAAATTAAAATGCTAAAACCAAATATATTTCAATAATTTGTCACCATAGTTTGAAAAAATCCAATCATAACCGCCGGCATTGCAAAGTGTGTAAATGCACATATGCTATCTAATGATTTTGGCCTACATCCTTTGTGTAACCTCCTCAAAACAATTACCCTCCTCAGGTAAGGGTAAACCTTAATTATACATTAGGGTCAAATAAAAACAAGGTAAGTTTGAATTATTTATTAGTTGAGTAGGATAATTAAAAAAGTAACAAGAAATAATTGTCAATCAAGTAGGATATATATTTATTTTGTGATATATTTGCAAGTATACTACGTAAATAGATTTAGTTGCCCAACATAGGAAGATCCCCACTCGAAAAAAAAAACCAAACGAAACTGAAAAAACAGAAAGAAGATAAATAAAAAGAAAAGAATGATAAAAGCAAAAAAGGAAACAAACATTGAAAAAACCAACAATGAAGCACAAACGAAAAAATGGAAAAGGAAAAATTGATTTATAATTGTGTTTTTGTAAATATACACCAATGATTATAAGTAGAACCTCCCAAAATTTATACCTCTCAATATTGATAACCTTTCAAAATTTATAAAAAAATCGTTGGCCCAAGTTGGGCCCAGCTAAATTTCTATAAATTTATTTTTTATAAGATCTGGCTGGCCCAGACATTTTTAAATTTCATAATGCGATGATATATTAATTAAATTACCTATTTACAAGCTTACCTTTCCTATAATTAATAACCTCCCAAAATTTATAGCTTGAACCCAATCCCAACCTTATAAAATTTGAGAGGTTATATAGTAATGGGCAAACCGTCATTGGTATCAATGATTGAGCCACGTCATTGATGCCTCTCCTATAATTAATAACCTCCCAAAATTTATAGCTTGGACCTGATCCCAACATTATAAAATTTGAGAGGTTCTACTATATAGGAGTTGTTCAAAATGCTTTATTTGACAACAATATATCATTTTTCATAATTTCAAAATTCCATTTTATTTTTTAAAAATGATAAAACAACATTTAGTTTATTTACATTTTCAAAAAAAAAAAAAAACATAAAACAATCGTAACCATCCACATTATTAAGTAAAAATCTATTATTAAATATTTAAATGTCATCTTATTTGAACTCTAAAATTTATGGAAAATTAAAAATTTTAATGAAAATGATTGGTTTTTTATGGTTGTCTATTTGTATATACAAAATTTCATTGAAATTTTTTTATGAAAATTATTATTTTTTAATAAATTAGCTTTGTTGTCAATGTTCTTTTGTGACAAGGCCCTACAAGTAAAATATATATTTCAATTGAAAATTGAATCATTCATATAATGCCACTAATTTCAAAATATAATGATAGATTAATTACAAACTAGTTTTAATTGCACAATTTGGGTTCAATCACAATAAAACGAGTCAAAAAAGATGTCAAATGGGCTTTTAAAACAATCAAGATTGGAAAAAACATTTATGTTTTACCATTTAAAACCATGGCAAGTTGGTCTTTTTTCATTCATATGAATGTCAAGGAATTCAAATAAAAAATCCATTTAATAAAATTTCAAGTTTAAATTTTGAAGACATGTGAAGTGAACACCTATTGCATCAGATTAAATCAATTTTGCAAAGGACTATCAAAATGATTCATATAATATAAAAAAATCTATGAAAAAAAGAAAAGAAAATAAGTACCTATTAGCCACATACAAAAAACCATTCATACCCAAAAAATGTGAAATTCTAAAACTTTAAAAATTCAAAGAACTTTCCAAAATTTTAAAACTTCAAAAATATTTTACCAAATATATATGGGGTATGATGTACATGATGTTTTAAGAAGAATTTTAGTTTATTATACAAGAAAACATAATTAAAAAAAAATCAATTTTTGGTTATGATTTGAAATTGTTATCAATTTGAAAAATGAAATAAAAAATTTACAAGGAATTTATTTATTTTCAAAAATTGATATTTATTCAAAAAAAATGAAATGTCATCTACCTAAAAAATTATATGCATTTTTCATAACAATTTGAAAAAAAAAATTCAAAAATTCATTTGTATGAAAAAAAAAATTGGGCAAAAAGACATGCAATTCTTTTTTTAAAGTAACATCGTTGTCTCATTTTATCTTGTTTGTGCCCATTTACCGCTACCAAACCACATCAAATTCTCTTACTTTGAAAATTGTGATCTTGTGACAAATTTTAATTTACAACACTCCATGGATTTATCCCAATATTTCAAAAATTCCATTCCAAAATATGTCAATGTTACTAGCTCTTGTCAAGTCAAGCTCCTAATTTCAAGACAAAGATTACATTTGTTTTGTGTTTTCAATGATTAAATATCTAGCTTAAAACATGAATTTGTTTTCTTGGGTGGGGGCATGCAACCCTCAATATCTTATGATTATTTTGATAATTTTCACAAGGCATCAAGTGGACTTAATTTTGACAATATTTCAAACTTCAATCACATTTTGACCAATAATCTTAACAATGTATGTTTGTAGTTTTGATAGTGTTCCCTAACTCTCATGTTTTTTCTTTTGTTTAAGATAATCCTTTGTCCTCTTTGGCCCCATCAAGTTTCGTTCTTTGTTTTGTCATAACTTTGATAACAACCAACTATTTGTGACCAATAACAAAGAGTTAAGAAAGGAAGCTTTCTTTAGAATGTACGTTGTAAAATCTAACATGGAGTTTAAACCTTGTAACATGCACCTTCAAGAGCATTCAAATCAATGCTCTTTCTATTAAAAATAATTGCAATGAAAATGAACAAGAGATGAAACCACAATACATGAATCCTTGGAAACTTGAAAGGCCAAAGATCTAAGTATGTTAAGTGAATACCTTGATAAGGTGAATGCAGATTTTTTGCCTTGTCAAAAAGTAATGGAGATCTGGTGATGAACAATACCTAGTAAAATAATAGTTTATTTGATTATGCAGTGGGTGCAACTTATTTATTTATTTATTTATTTATTTGTCAACATGCACTTTGACATGAAACATAATACTTTTTCATTTTTTTGTTTGCACTCTAAAAAAGATTTAATACTTTTAGTAGGAATGAGGATGCCAACTATTTTTCATCCACTTTGTCAAACTTCAAAAGGTAGTGGATTGTAGAATGACACTTGGATGATTCCATATTGACCTTGTGTGAGATTTTGATGTCTACGCAATAATATTTGTCAAAACATTTGCAATTTAAATATTGCATTCTCCACCAAAGTTTGAGGCCATATTATCAACCAAGTAGAGCATAGTCTACAAGTGCAAGAATGAAGAAGAAAAGATGGAAGAGTATGCTAATAACCAATCCTTATGAACTTTAGGTTTCCACAATTTTTCGCACTAAGCAACTCAAACTTTTGAAATTTCAACATTTTGAGCAATGAATTTTTCAAAATATTGACAATATAAAAAATAATTTAATTTCTTCCAAATTTGATTAGGTACTAAAAGATGTTGGTTCAAAACCAAATCATATCTTACTAGTAGTAGAGTAGTTGAGTGGAAGGATTGGGAAGAATCTTGATGAGATCACATAATCACTAAATGCAAAGAAGTTCATTTGTTTAATGAGATCTCATCAAGTTCATTTGTTTTCCCTTAAACTATTGAAAAATTTAGTGATTTGTTTGTCTAATGAGATCTCACTTCTCAATAGTTCTCAAGAAAACTTTGGCTAGGATAGTGAAAGATAGCTTCAAGTTTCAACCCATGTTTGTTAAATAATTATTTTTTGAAAATTTCAACATTTCTATGAAAGGTATTTGTAGAAATGTTGCAAAATCACACCTTTAGACTCAAAGTAGAGAATATGACCTTTCTTATAGCCATAGGCCTTGAGAATTGAAGGTTGGAATATTTACATATTATGATAATGTCAAATTTATGATAAACACCATATATCATTGGAAAATCACAACAATGAATGCAAATCACAAAGTTTATGTCATGAATGCGGAATGAACCACGACTTTTGTCAAAAGATGCATTATTCAACAACAAATTTTTTTTGTCACAATTGATGTAAAGTAGACCTTGTGCACATCCCACACATTCACATTTTCAACTTTTTATTTACTAAAACATCCTTATATATATATATATAATAGCTCTCCATTCTTTGGGGGAAGAGAGACAAGAGAGGTTCAAGCGTTGAGGTGCCTCCCTACAAGGCCCCACCAACAAGTGAGTGTCACATGAAAGGAAAGGAGATATATCTTTTGAGCTTTTTAAGGTTACCTAAACCATTTGACATTAAATAATAATTTTATTTATTTATATTTTTGACATTTCAATGTAACATGAACATGAATATTCAAGACGGAAAATTCAGGTGTTGCAAATTGCACATGACAAATAGGGCTTTTAATTCTCTTTGTATGTGGGCCCAAATTTTTTTGAAAACATTTGAACCCTTTTGAAGGGAGACCCTTCTTCTTGTGTGTGTACCTATGCCTTACCCTAGGGCCAGTTTTGTCATTAAATAATCCTCAAAATAGTGAAATGAAAATTTGTGAAAATATGAAGTTGACATGTTGAAAATCATCATAATTATCATAGGTTATATTTGGAATAATTTCACTACTCATATCACAATATTATAGTAGATGATGGGGGGGAAAAAATTCAAAATTTAAAAACGAATGTTTTTTTTGACAAAAAAATAACTATTCATTTTGTCAATGTGTAAGCCGACCTTAGGCTATGGGGGTAGTAGTAGTACTAGATTGGAGACTATTATAAGCTCAAAAACCCTAAACCCACAAAAAATTCAAAAAGCACACTTGCTTGTGATCAAATATGCGAATACTCAATTGTGCATTATTAGAGCTTTGAGTGAACATGTATGTACCACCTGGGTGTGGTGTTTTTTTTATTTTTTATTTTTGTAACATATGTGGACTTGGGAGGATCCTTGACAAGAGGAAATGAGACAAATTTGGCTAGTGGTCAAATAGGAAAGTAATTAAAAAGAAAAAAAGAATCCTAGTTTGTTTTGATGACCCATAGGAGGAATAAATATATCATCTAAATATGACAATTTCAAACCTTTTTTTCCTCTCAAAATATGGTGACTTTGGAGCTTTTTTTTGCCCCGGGACAAGCCTTTGTATCCTTTGCACTGGGATTTTTCATTGTTGTTGTTGCCGAGGTGTAAAATTTAGCCACCAAAAAAAACACTAGTAGGTATCGTCTTAGGGAGGTGGTATTAGCCCAAGCCAAAAATCTTAACCAATATTGACTTTGGAGCTTTTTTTTTTCCTTGGCAAAAAGAATCCTTTGTACCATTGGCACTTGATCCTTTTGTTGTTGTCCTCGAGGTGTGAAATTTAGCCACCAAAAAAAAAAAACAAAGCTTTTGATGCATACACACCAATAAAAGGATTCGGAGGTGGTGTTAGCCCAAGCCAAAAACCGTGACCATCGATGACTTTGGAGCCTATTTTTCCCCCAAAAGAATCCTTTGTTTGGGTTGGGGGTTTGGGGGGGGGGGGGGGGTGGGGGGGTAGGGTAGCTTCAACACATGTCCATCAAGTAATTGCTTAATTTTGAAGATTCCATGTCAAAAAAATTAAAAAATCCTGAATATTTTGAATTACTCTCTATTTTCCTTCTCAAATGATTTTCTTTGGAAAAAAATATTTATTTAAAAAAAATCATCATTTTCTACAAATAATATAGTTAACATTGAGTTTGTCAAGGTACTATGCATACACACAACACCACAAGTTCTTAAACAATGACAAAATATTGGTAGGAGTGGGTTGATGCAATCTAAGTCTAGTATGATTTTAGGGAACTGGAACTGAATGGAAAAGAGTTTTCTGTCCACTCACCATTCATCCATTCATTTGCCTAGGTTAGCACCGACCTATTATATGTATACCAACCATTTACATTCATCTACTTACCTAGTAGCCACACCTATTATACTTTCTACCTTCTCACTTAAGTGGGTTATATACTTTACAAGAGAGGTCACTGAGGTGAAACTTGATGCCAACTCAATTTGTGTTCATCCACAACCGAGTTATAATGGGCTTCCAATAGATGGTGTGCTGATGATGGCTTTTGTGTTTCACTATTTGAGTCACTCAACTTGAAACCTGCTTTTTTTAGCAAGAGAAGGTAGGCCATGAATACATTGCCCGAGGCAAAGCCCAAAACTCGCATATCAAGGCATAAAAAAAAAACCCCATGAGTTTGCACATGGAAAGTGCTTTGTTTTCCTTTTAAAAATATTGTTGAACAAGATCTATGTTTGCCTTTTATGTCAAGTTTGTGGTGAAGTTTTCTTCCACAATTTAGGGGAGTGATATTGTGGGGAGAGAGAGAGAGAGAGAAGATCACATAATACCTATTATGCATGTAGGTTGTAACTCTAACTATTTCCCTAACTTTGCATGTGGTTTGGACCATTAGGTGTTGTGAACTTTAGAGGTGTCGTGTTGCATCAAAAGGCATGTGAAGATAATATTATGCATTAAAATGGTTTTGGGTATGATGGGTGGCATGCACTTTATCTAGTCAATTCATTTGAAAGTGTAATTAGATTGTATTGGATGAGGTCTAGATTGTCATCTACGTTACTAGGTTCTCATCAACTATCTAAGTTTATCATGGTTGCCATGATTTAACCCTAAGTTTATGACACTTATCACAATTTTCAAAGACTTTGGGCTCTATTAGGGGATTCACTCATTTATGTCTACTACTTGTGACACATCCATAAAGCAAGTAGGAATGAAACATTTTCACTTGAAGAACAATGAAAATAGTTGTGCCAACATGGTCTTCAAAAGAGCAATTAGTTATCTAAAATTTCTGTTTGAAAGGAAAATGATAAAAAATTGAATGCAATATATAAAAAAGGAAAAAACCACAACAATCGGTGATTTTAAAAAATAGTATAAGATAATTCCCCATTTAAAATATAAAGAAAAGAACACTCATATGAACACTACTAGGTTTGACATTTTAAACTTCATTTCATACTTTAAAAAGACTCTTATATGTATTAATTATGGTTAGTTTCAAATTGTTGTCAAGGAGTAGACTTTGTAAAAATTTTCCAATTTGTGAGCCCATGTGGTGTCATTGGTATGCATTTATTATTCGACACCTATATGCATGTTGTTATGAATTGGTGAGAAAAATAGATGATTAAGTACGATTTCATGGTTCATTGTATTTCATGGGTCAAAACAACATCACTTTTTAAAACAAAAAACCAAACACAATTATACAATTTCAAAAATGAAAGTTGGGTATTAAACAAACTTTTTTTCCCCCGCTAGTTAATTTATTGAGAAATAACAAATTATGGCTTTCAAGGACTCAAAGATGGCCACGTTGTCTCCAAAATCTTGGGCACATGAATTTTGTTGATAGAAAAAGAATTGTGCCTTTTGTGCATTGACTTCACGTGTTTGGGCACTTTTGGACAAATTTGGGTTTGTATAAAATTTTGCTTTTGATGATTATTTTTGCCTTATTTTGTCATGTTCAACCTCACATTTAAATCTTCACTTCAAAGTTAGCCACTTGCAAAATTTCCAACCTCAAGTATGTTGGACATCATGTTCTTCATCCATATTGTCATTCAAAATTGGTAGCCCAATTAGGTAATCCTCCACAAGAAAATCCAAAATTGGGTAAAGGAAATTTTGTGGGTACAATTTCACTTTGTAGAAAATTAATTTCTTATGCTCAAATGTTTGCATCTTTAACAGATGAAAACATCCTCTTGACACTTTGACAAAAGAAAGCTTAAAGATTTTGAAATAAAAGTTTGTAGTTGTGACCAAAATTGGCATGAATGAAGACTTTTTCCTTAGAACTAAATACTAACCTTTTTAAGGAAGTGGGTTGTGTTGAAGGTGGAAGGGACCTCAACATTGCTTCACGGTCTAGATAAACAATTAAAAGCTTTGAGCTGTTAAATAATATTTTTAAAAATGGAACAAATGCACTAGGGCAAAAGCATGATAAAATAAACAAAGAAATTCATTTGCTCAAAATTCAGTTTATAGCTTTTAAGATGAACGTAAAAAAATAGATTTCTGAAAAATTTTAGTATCATAAAAGTAAGTAATAAGGAGCTTTGAACCTAAAGGAGTCAATACAATGTTCAAAATGGCTTTTATGTTAAAAATTTCATATATTATGATTATAAAATGCACAATTTGAGAATACATAATTATTTTTGAATATCTTTATTAATTCAAAAAAAATAATCTATATTCCATCTACTTACAACCTACTTGGTAAAAGTCAATTATCTTTGCAAGTAGATGCATTAAAAAAAGGCTTACTTGAATCCATATTAAATATGTGTTTGTTAATTTATATTAACCAAAGAAAAAATTTATGTTATTCAATGGAAACATAATATTTTTACTGTCAAGACATCAAAGCCAAATTATGGCTACTTGTCATTTTTTATGACAACGAACACAAATTGTTTATTTTACCATGCTTATGCCCACTAGGGGTGACTTAATTTTTTGAAATTGCAAATCAAATTGAAAATCATGTGAGTTTTTGCAAGTTTGGCCAAATTGCTATCACACACATAATGTAACAATAAAAAGTGCAAGAAATCATCATCACATTACTATAATTTATTTTAGTTGATGTACTAAAGGTGAATTTAAATTTGAGTGTACCAAAAAGAAGCAAACAATTATAATAATTTAAAAAAAATTGTAAGTCACTTTGGGAAGCATTTGTTTTCTTGCTATTTTTTCAAACAACTTATCAATTTCAATTTCAATTTTTTTTGCATTTAGGGAAAAACCCAACTAGAGATTACTATTTTGTACATGTATGCACAAATGTAGCGTAACAAATATATTTTAACATGATATGGACTTTGAAAAAACAATCACTGGTAACCAAAAATGTCCATGGATAATAAATATTTGCCCCAAAAAATTCATTTTACAATTCACATTGGGTTTTTTTGTCACCACAATGCAAACATTCATACAAGAAAAAACCATTGTACATTACATACACATTCACATAAATAATTTCAAACTATGTTCCTAAATTGATGATTACAATTTATAAATACATTTGCTTCATTTAAATTACACCCAAATTGTAGAAATGCCATTACGACATTCATATTGGTTCAATGTAGCCTGCATGAATCCTATGAAGAACACAGATAGAATATTGTTTATCAAAATTACTATGAAGAACCTAAATCACAAGGGAAAAAATACAATAACCTCTAAAATTGTTCAAGTCTCTCCTCACTAAGTGTAGGCCATCAATAAACATATTCCCTTTGGGGTGTTAATATGCAAGAAAATGAGAAAAATAATTTCCAACAATTACCTATCTTGCACAATATCCTTGCAACAAGGAGATTTGATTTTTTTAATTAGAAATAAATCTTAAAAGGATACCTATCTTGCAAGGAAAAAAGGATTTCCAACAATTACCTATCTTGCAAGGAAAAAAGGATATTGTGAGATTTCCTTATAGTAGTGTTAAAAAAATTTACATACTTTATAATTGCAAAGGGCATCACAAACTAGATCCAAGTGATCTCACGATTGAGAACAAATTTTCCACTAATTTAAATCTTAAAACCACACAAGTTTCTTTTGTCCATAGATACAAGTTACAACATGGGGCATCTATATAGCTAAAATATTAAAGAACTAGAAATGTCGAGAGGGCTTTCAAGAACATTTCTTTTAGTTCCTCTACTTAGAAAGGGAAAAGAGGCCCAACAACACACAAGGAGAACAAGTCAAGTGCATCCAAGAGCCCTATTCCGTTTCTTTTTCTTTTCTTTTTGGCGGATTGCTTTTGGGGAAGATGGTTGGGCCCGAGGACATGGTGAGGTTAACGTTGAGGTTTACCCCACCATGTTCTCCAAACCCAAGAAACCCTAAACCCTACTATCTTCAATTCGTCAAAAAGAGAGACTTAGGGGATGGTACCCCACCCACCAAACTAAAAATTCAGCATGGACTCGTATCCTTTAAATGCATGGAAATTCTATTCTGAAATTATACCACAACATGATTTCCCAACCCGGTAACAAAACTCCCAAACATGGTAACAAAACTCTTCAACATTGCAATCCATTACAAAATGAACTTTAAAATTGTGTAAGTATTCTCCTCTTCCCATCCCCAACAAAATTAGGCCTATTCACAAGTAGGAATGAGATAGTTTGCAACACAAATTATATAGCCAATGACTTTTTGTGTATATAACTACAACATGTAAAGTATCAAAGGAACACCATAACTATATTCCTTATCCCCGGGCATTAAAGGTGCGTTCACACTTGGTGTTAGGGATTCTAGAGTTGAGTCCCCTAACACCATGCTAGTCAATTAGGACTTACACCTACTTACGATGGACATTTTATGTTAAGTTAAACATTCCTTTAACATTGAGCTATCACTCTATTTAACATTGAATACCACCTAGGATGCCACTAAGATCTTTCATTTAACAATGACTTAACATCAAGTGTGAATGCATCACAAGTAAACAAGTGAAAACATCAACACCAACATCAATAAAAAACACACAAAAGAGTTGAGTTCTCAAAGTACTCTAGAGAGAGTTCTACTTTGTTGGTTTAACAACAACCATCTCTCCTCAAAAGATATCAAAAGGAAACTAGTTATTACACATTGAACTGTTAGTTCACTCCAGATAACTAAGAAAAAAAATTCAGATTGCCAAATCGAGCAATTTCATTGGCCATAGCATTTATTTTTTTCACACCTACATACAAGCCTATTCATCACCCTCTGTATATTAGTACACTAATATTATAACCCTTGTTTGTATACAAAGCACGTTAAAAAAATAAATTAAACTAAATAAAATAAATTTTTTTGCAAAGTAGCTAGCAATATTAACTGCATAATTATATACGTATATTTGTCTGTGTGTGGTAACTAGCTGTTTCTAAAGGCATCTGAGAACCAAGGTTTTTTGGGGGGATTGTAATTATAATCCCTTATAAATATTATATATATTTTATTCACAATGATTTTGTTTCCTTGCAAAATTTTGTTGTTTTATTCGACTATTGTAAATTTCACTAAATTTGGTATTTTGTTTTTGGGAAAAATCTCCAAATTTTATATATCACAAAATTGAAAAGACCAAAAAAAAAAAAAAAAAACCTTGAAATTTCACATTGATCTGTTACTATTGTTATAATTAGCTAATTGTTGTTTTAGTGTTTTCTTGTGAGGGGTTTTGTTTGTTAGAAATCTAAATGAAACCGATCTCTTGTTGTTGTTGTTGTTGTTGTTATTACGTTTTTTTGTAGTTGAAGATCTCAACCACATCAGCTTGTTCTCGTTGTTTCTAGAGTGTGAGGGATTTTGTTTGTTAGAAATCTAAATGAAACTGATCTCTTGTTGTCGTTGTTGTTACGTTTTTTGTAGTTGAAGATCTCAACCACATCAGCTTGTTCTCATTGTTTCTGGAGTGTGAGGGGTTTTGTTGTTGGGGATGTAAAACCACACTACTACTGCTAATCTTCTTCTTCTTCTTCTTCTTCTGTTGTTGTTGGTGGTGGCGGTGGCGGAGGAGGATTAATACTGTTTTTGTTGGTTTGGTTTTGTTCGGTTTGGTATGTTTACATTTGCTTCGAAATGCCTTGAACTTATTGTGGATGGATTTCCAAACTTGTTTATATATATACAGGATTTTCATGGAAACCAAAATGCTGAAGAAAGAATGAAGGAATGTCAATGAATGAAGGGCGACTTTGTGGTTGTGGTACCCAATCCAGGAGCAAAAACTTGCCGACTTCGTTCACGGGATTTCTCTCCTGCGAGTGATGATTGAGGGACGGGATGGAGCGGCTGTGAGCAGTTAGTTGCGCCTCCGTAAAGAAGACGAGCTCGATTTTGTTTAGCTTTGTATTTTTAGGACGCTCTCTGGCCGGCCTGAATTTTGCAGTAATTGAAAACGGTACCTTGCGAAACGAGGAAAGGGCCCAGTACAGGCTGTACTGGCCGTTCCTTACGTAGGGGAAGGGTCCGAAAATAGACCTTTCTGGATCTACCGGCCTCAGGCCACAAGGGTCTATTTTTAGGACCCTTCTCCTATTACCTTACATACACATAGACTGGTCTGGAAGAAGCTGGAAAGGCAAAAGCTCAGCCATGTGCACTCGGGAAAAGAAAAAAAAGAAAAAGAAAAAAAGAAAAGGAAAAGAAAAGAAGAACTTCCTTAGCCTACTGTGGTTAAAAGTTGAAAAGAAAATTATTTTTAATTTGGTCAATTTTGTGACGTAGCTAGCCAGCTGCCAAAGTGGCCATGATCTAACAGGAAGTTTAGCCAAATTTGGCTAAAATCCACATATATGAAAGTAATGATTTTTTAAGAATACATTCTTCAATCTGTAATTTTTGGCTATCTACGTGAAGAAGGACCATCATGTATAGAAAGAAATATCTGGCAATTTTAATCGTTAATTTTTGGTGGACTTTTTTTCTGGCTATTGAACATCTCAAGAAGCACTTGATTTTAGTTAGTACTTTTAAATTTTTAATATAAATTCTTGGCTATATAAATAAATAAATAAATAAATAAATATATATATAGCCAGCCAGCCAGCCAGAAAAAAGGCTGCTTGAAATTGCTTCTGGAAGACGACAAAAGAGTTTCCCACAATCTACCTGACTAGTGCCACGCAGCAAAAGAACAATAAAAACCAAAAAAGAAAAAGAAAAAAACTATATCTTGAATTTCTTCAAAAATAGAAAAATTAAAATAAATAAAATTTAAAATTTATATATATATATATATATCTTTATTTTTTATTAATTTATTAATTTTTTTGGCTACGTGCTTGAAGAGCAATGTAGAGAGAGAAATTCCACGAATTTTCTTAAATTTTGGTCGAATTTTTCTAATCTATTGAACATCTCAAAAAAGGCACTTGAGATTTTTGGCACTTTACAGACATAAAATTACCATAGCTTTTTTGGGTGGCTATATATAGCCCCCCAAAAAAAAAAAAAAAAAAAAAAAAAAAGTTGTTACCAAACAAAAGAGTTCCCACAGTCGACGCAATCGAACAAAAGAGTTCCCATAAATGAAGCAACTGGCGCCACGCAACGAGAAAGTCAAAGCAAACAAAAGGACCCCAAAAATAAATAAATAAAAAAAATAAAAATAAATTTTTTTTATTAAAAAAAAAAGAGAGGAAGAAGAAAAAAAAACCATTATTCTCTAATTTTTGGCTACTTGAAGAAAACAATAGATGTATATATAGAAATAATATCCAGCTATTATAGTTTTGTTTTTCTTTTGCATGTTTGATCTACTTATTTTTGGCTATTGAAAACCTCAAAAAGGCACTTGAGATTTTTAGCACTTTAAAAAAAAAAAAGTTTTTTGCCAAATAAAACAAAAAAAGGAAAAACAAAAAGACAAGGTCTTTAGACCGGTTGCTTGTCAAAGGTGAAGGCTACATGCCTCACAAGGACACCGCGAGGAAGAAGGAGAAGGAGAAGGAGAAGGAGCGAGGTGCTTTCAATGCAAAAGCCAGCTTTGTTGATGTTGCATGAAGAAGAACATGAACAAGAAGTGAACAAGAAAAGGAAACAAAACACTTGTGAGCTGACCCAACACGTCAACACCCAAAAAGTCTAGAGATCACCTAACAGAAGAAGAAGAAGAAGAAGAAGAAGAAGAAGCAGCAGCAGCAGCCGAAGAAGAAGAAGAAGAAGAAGAAAAGAAAGAAAGAAGTAGAGAGGAATTTTAGTCAAGTGACAAGTAGTAACTAATTCAAGCAACAAAGCAAAGTGGGGAGAGTTCCTAGTTGCTTCTACTTGTGATCTCGAGCTTGAAAGTGTTTTCAGTTCTGGGGATTTAGAATCTAAAGCTGGGAGGAGCTTCATAGTTTGTTATTATGTGAATTCTCTGAGACTAGTGCAAGAGGAGCTTGATGAGCTTGAGACTTGAGAGTTTATATAATTTCAGCTGAAAAATATGTGATATCTCGATCTTCCAGATGATGGGTTTTTTGAGAGAAGCTCTTGATCATGAGAGCTGGGGGAAGAGTTCCTGATTAGTTGATTCTTTTGTTAAATTTTGGGTATCAAAGTTTTGTAGGGATTTAGAGATCAGCGGAGCTTGAAAGATCATCAGACTAGCTCTAGCTAGATCATATATATATAGCTCATGTCTGCTTGAGCTGCGGCATCATGCAGCTTGATCTAGAGGACTAAGGTGGAATATTAGGTGATTGAACTGCTGCAGAAGTTCCGATCTTTGACTGCAAGTTACATGTAGTTTTTTAGCAGCAGCTGAAGATCAGCTGAAGATCAGGCTGCAGGAGTTTGAATCTTCATGCAGCAAGCTCAGATGGGTAATTCTCGAAGAGTATGATCTACAGGTTTGCAACAACTGAAAGAGACAAAGAATTAGAATTAGAAGAAGAAGAAGAAGTGACGATCAAGATCATGATGGCTCCAAACGGATCAGTAGACCAGCAGCATGTACCAGCGGAGGAGGAGACACAGCATGACGACGTTGAGGCGGCGTCTGCTGACGTTGTTATACAGAAGTTGCAGAAATCGGTTGCAGTCAGCTCGAAAAGGTCCAGAAATCTGTTATCAACCCCCGCGGGGGCAGCAGCAGCTCCAGCTCCAGCGGCGGCGTATTTGCAGTCGATCAAGGTGGGATCCTTCAAGGATGGAGCTGAACGCGGGCCAGGCTTCATGAGCATCACAAGTCTGGTACTGGCGGCGTTCCTTTTGATAGGAAGCGGAGGTCTTGTGGAAGTTCTCACCGGTCTTCAAAACTTCACCTACTTCACAAACCCTGCAGGATTTCTCAAGACATCCTTCTCTCCCCCTACTAATTCCAACTTCTCGCAGCTGCGGCAGTCCACGAATCTCCATGATCTGCAGCTGCTAGTTCCGCTTGAAACCACCTCTGCTGCAGCTGGTCCTCACCAACAGCACCCGACAGCCAGTATTCACAACACGGCCTCGACGACCTCGACCGATCCTGTTGAAGCTCATGATGATACGACTGATGAAGCTCATGATGCTACTGATGCTAATGATGATACGACTGATGAAGCTCGTGATGAAGCTTTGGTTTCTAGTAATTCTTCGCTGGCAGAAGATGAGAGGACCACGAATATTAAGAAGAATGCTCAAGAACAACGTCAGAATCCTGATCATCAAGCAGAGCAAGCTGCAGCTGTGATCAATCACCGGCAGCTTGCAATAACAACTTCCGTCTTGTTCCATAACATGGAAGATGAAGAGCTTCTGTACAAAGCTTCCATGATGAAGACGACGACGACGATGACGGCTGCTGCTACTGCTGCTGAGGCTGATACTGGGACCATTCTGCAGGAGGAAGCTAAGATTGCTTTCCTTTTCTTGACTCGTGGAGCTTTGCCGCTGCGAGCTCTTTGGGATACATACTTCAAAGGACACGAAGGAAGATACTCCATTTATGTTCATGCGCATCCCAATTTCTTGGAGGATCCCACGATCTCTTCCTCTTCTGTCTTCTTCCGCCGCTACATTCCCAGCAAGGTAAATGAGAGACACTGATGAGTCACAATATGCATGATGCTACCCACACAAACCTCATGATCCTTTCCAAAATCTTATTCCATCTTCTCCTGAGAGCTGACTATTGATCATCTCCTTCCAAAAATCTTCTCAACTTCCTTCAACTCCCCAGTGAGTCCCTGGAGGAAATCAGGCTTTGCAATTGTTGTTCTTCTTCTTCCAAACTCCCCAAACAGTCCTACCAGATCTGGACTTTGAAATCTTCTTCTTGAATTTGGCAAAGTAACTCTCCTTCAAGGGTTGAAGTTCTTCCCATTTTCTAGCTCCTTCAAGTTGTTCCTCTTCTTCTTTCTTTTTTTTAGCAAGATTTCTGGTTTGAATAGAAATGGAAGTTTTAATTTGTTGTTTTTCATTGTTTCATGATCATCCGACCATCAACAATCAAAGTTTCAATCACCAATCAAAGTCCATGATCAACTGGGTTCATGCACAAATTATCCAACATCAACTTTGATTGTAAATGGATTGTGAATGAATTGATTGTTGGTTCATTTGTTCATGAATTCCACAATTACAATCAATCATCAATCAATACCCGCAAACCAAATTTGCAATTTCACTTTGGTGTATGTATGTATGTATGTTACTCTACTCTTCTTTGATACAAAATCAATCATTCACAAGCTTTTTATTTTTGCAACTTTGATTGAATCATCAAGTTGTTGGTCCGATTTGTTCTTGTTTGTGTAATGTATATGCTTCATGGTTTTTTAACTGCCGAGGAACACAACCCATTTTGGGAAAATTCAGTGCTAATGGAGTTTTCTATGAAAACAGGTAGTGCGATGGGGTGAAATCAATGTGTTTGATGCAGAGAGGCGATTGTTGGCTAATGCTCTCCTTGATCCACAAAACGAGAGATTCGTACTCTTGTCCGAGTCTTGCATACCCATCACCAATTTCTCCTGGGCTTATGACTACATCATCAAATCACAACATAGCTTTGTAAATTGCTTTGATGATGTGGGGCGAGGTGGTCAAGGACGATACCTCAGAATTAAACACCGACAAAAGCTCGAGCCTGAAGTAACCCTAAAGCAATGGAGGAAAGGAAGCCAATGGTTTGAAATGTCGCGTGAACTTGCACTTCTTGTTGTATCCGACACCAAGTACTATCCCAAGTTCAGGGATATCCTTTGTGGCAGTCGTGGACATTGTTACATAGATGAGCATTATCTTCCCACCGTGCTTAACATATTGGCACCTTCAAAGCTAGCAAATCGAACCTTGACATATTTGTTTTTTCCTCGGCATGGTAATGGGGCACATCCTTTTGAGTGGGAGCCTGAAATGATCACCCAAGAAAATATTAGAAGGTTGAAGGAAGACCACAATTGTACTTATAATGGAGAAAAACTCCACTCTAGTTGTCATTTATTTGCAAGGAAATTCAGCGCCACCACATTGGAGCCCCTTCTTACGCTTGCTCCTACTTTCCTTTGGAGGGATCAATTAGACTAAAAAGGATGAAGAGGACAATTCCATAGGTAGTTGAATAGACTCCCCATTTGATGAGTCTTTTGTTTGTACATGTAGAAAATGCACAGGTACCTGTGTTCCACAGCCAGCCGAGCTCAAAAGAGTGTGAAAGTGACCACCAATATAAATTGTTTGTAAAACAACTTGAATGCAGATGGGACCCAAGTTGCCCATTATCAAAGGAGGCTCTTTTTTCACACAACAACCATATGGGTAGTGGTATATATTTTTCTTTGTTTTTAAGAAGTTGCACAAATGCAAATGACCAAGGCTTTCATGTATGGCCAGACCCTGGTAAGGTTATCAAATGACTTAGTTCTTGATGAGGATGAGATTTTCAGGTTCATCTCATTCTTATGGAGAGAGACACAGAGAGACACAGAGTGTGTGTGTAAGAGAGAGAGAGAGAGAGCAACAATCGCTAGAAATGTGAGAAAACATACAATTTGAATTGGTCATAGTGATTGCTGCATTCGCAATTTTGATTTGACACAAGGGACCAGTCTCAAGAAAAATGACTTCCCTCGAGCTCTTTGACGTTGTGACTTCCCCTGCAAAAATTTATACAAAAAAAAAACCTCATTATGGTCAAGCTCTTGCTATTAGCTTTCATAGCAATTTCAAGACTGAAGTCTTCTCATGCACAACAAGGTTTGTAAGGTAGAAGAACAACCACAATTAACTCATTCATGATAATCACATGTCAGTCTAATTAAGCAGAGTAATCAAGGTAAACATATTTCACCTTACGCTTATTAGTTGGAGTGGTCCTTTTCCAACAGAGGATTGATCGGTGACGACGGGGTTCTAACCTCCTCCTGATTATCAGTTTTCAAAGACACCAGCCCAATCAATCAGACAACAAAAATGATAATACTGACCAATGCATGCTAGTCTAGTTGCTGCATACAATTTAGGGTTTAGGGGTTTTGCAGGAATTATTGTCCAATTTGGAATTCCAACAATCAAATGAGGTTCAATATTTTGATCATAACAAACACTAATTGCAGTTTGGAAATTTGCAATACTTTGCTAAATGGGAAGTTTTTTGCAGCACTTACGAATTCCGTCTTTCAGCTCTTGATGATGTATGGGCAGCAACAACCCCAGTTGTTGTTGTTGGCTTCATCCCATTTTGCGAGTTTGATCTCCTGCATAACTTTTGATTTGCATCCAACTTTTGCAACTGCCGCCTTTTATGCTGCTGCTTCATCAAATTTGTGACTCGACCACCATCCTTTGAAGCTTCTTCCTTTGCGGCTTGCCACTCAGTGTCATGCTCAATTCCAATGCCCCTCCTCCTGCTGGTGGTGGTGCTGGGACCTCTTTCCTTGACTACCCCAGCTGTTGTTAAGTTCCCCTCTATGGCCATAGCCATGAGGAGCTTGTTGTCTTTTGAGCCTTTTGAAGAGGGGAGTAATTTTGAGTTGTTGAATTTTACTAGGTTGATTTGAAGCTCTACAGGACAATTGAGCACCATTTGGAAAGCATGGCAAATCCGACTCCTTAACCTCTCTGCCTTTGTTTTGTGCTCCAGCTGCTGAAACTCCAATTTGGCAATGGCATGAGTTTCATCTGGCCAAACCCACAAGTAACCTGTCAATCAAAAATGGGCATTTGAACAATGCTCTTTTCCTTTAAAATAAGAAAAGAACAGCATTTTCTGAAGACAATAAATCACTGGAAAAGAGCAAAAAACAAGTCTTCCCAAAAGGGTTGATTTGCAAAGAACGCCTTACCATTGGCAATACTCAAAGCACGTAAGTTGGCATGAGAATGCAGGAACTTTCGCAGTGCATCAGAATAGATGAATTGAAGGACCCGATTCCAAACATTCTTCCGACCTTTATGGTTAAGCCTGTGAAACCCACTGGAGTACACATGCTTGGAAGAAAATTCAGAGACATTATTTGACACATCATCCACTCGTGCCCAATACTGCTGGTTTGATCTATGCTTGTTGCGCTGATGGACATTTTCCAATGACGCCTTAGCAGAATGCACCTTGTCTTCTTCTGCTTGAATTCTGTCCAATGGAAGCGTTTGAATTTCTGTTGACTGAACAATCAATTTTCCAGCCAATTCTGTCTCTTTGGCAATAACAGCCTCAAATGAAACTGGGCTGTTGTGGGTGATACTCGAGTTAAAAGAAGAGGAGGGTAGAAAGGAGCGATCAGGTGCAAATTGCAGTAATGCAGCTATTAACCAAGTAGGTTGATCTCCTGCAACACGTAACTGCTTCTCTACCTCTGATAAGACCTTCAATGCTTGACGAAGCCGTTGAAGTTCTTCCTTTCTTGCTGCAAAATTTTTAGGGTCATTTTACAGTCACTGCATTTTACTTCATTCACCTTCAGATTCACATGCAAAGGAAGTAGGTAACAGAACTTCAAATTGGGGCGGGTGGGTGCTTCAAATTTCATGGCCAGTTTTTGTGGATAAAATTCAGGTCTATTCATTCTATCTGCTCTTTTCTTTGTGTTTCCAAAGTGGCAGATAGAACAACAACAACAATAATAGGAGTTGTTATTTATACAATATTCACTTACAAAAGTTCCTTTTGAAAAAGCTGTCTTCACGGATTTCAAGTCGTTGTTGCACATTGAATGTACTCCCTGCAAGAAGGTTGGTGATGAGAGTTGCCAACTGCGATGCCAATGACAATGCATCCACACCCAAATCCAATAGCTGCTGCATACCTCTCACCGTGTGCACAGTATTTGCAGATAGTGCAAAATCCAATAAATCTAACAGCTTGTTCTCTGGAACCAGCCCTGCCTGCAGTGGTCTCCAAAAAAAAACAAAAAAGAGTTCAAAAAAAGCTTTCATCACTTCTACCTTATTGCATGCTCTTACGAGAAAATCCCTTAAAAACCCATTTATCTCTTTTAGCTGGTTTACAGAAGGTGCCATTTACAGGAACAATAATTTCCTACTAATCTAGCACAATTTGGAACAGGAGCTGGTACTATATGCCTGTTGGTATTTAAATTTTTTTATCAATCCCATTTATTTTATTTTAAGAATTAAATTATCAAGAACACTTTTTTTGCATTGCAGAATTGGAGGAGTAGAGAGCTTCTTGGCTTACAAGCTCTCGAACCATATCTGATGAGATGGTTGTATCCAAGAGGCTTAATTGATCCAACATTACTTCTGCATCCCGGAGAGATCCATCAGCTCTTGAAGCAATAATGGAGAACGCTTCCTCATCAACAGCCAAGCTTTCCTTAACCGCAAGCCATTGAAGACGTTTGATTATATCAGACTCCTTTATTTTGCAGAAGGAGAATCTTTGACACCTGCCAGGCTGGTTTCCATTGTCATTCCACAAAGAAAAGCAAGAGGATTAGGGTTAACCCAGATTTTAATTCCTTTCTTTTTCTTTTTCTTTTCTTTTCTTTTGGGGCAGAAGGGGAGGCGCGGGACAGGGGTGCGTGCTACTTCTCTCAAAGTCAAAACTTAATAAAAAAAAATAATTTTTTTTGAAAATCTATCATCCTTTACCTGCTGCTCAAACCTCCAACAGTTCCAATTATTAAATTCATGAACTCAATTCATTAATATTTTCTTTTGGGAAAAGGAATGGCACAAATCTTGATCTTAAATTTCAAGTGCGAAAGTAGTTCATCTGTTGTGGGTATTTTTGTCGGGGACACTTGCTGAATAAGTAGTCATAATACATCACAGAGGAAAACATAATGTGGGTAATTTAGGGTTTAAGGTACCCTAGAGATTGCTGGATAAGAATTCCTACATAAACAGAGGAAAAAACATAATGTAGGTAATTGGTTTAGGGTTCAAGGTACCCTAGAAGTTGCTGAATATGAAGTCATACATCACTGAGGAAAACAAGCGATGTGGGTAGTGGGTCTAGGGTTCAGGGTTTAAGGTATCCTAAAAGCTCAAAGAAACAGACTGACTGAATAGCCATTCAAGCAAACAAAATTGATCAAACAGATTACAGATTGCAGGAGTAGAACAACACAAAGGGTGTACCTGGAAATCACTGTCAAAGGGAGCTGCTCTGGTTCAGTAGTAACAAGAATGAAGACCACATTATAATTCTCATTCACAGGTGCCACCATCGGTTCTTCTTCCAAGGCTTTGAGAAACACATTCCAGACTTGGGTACTCAAAAGATTGCACCCTTCAATAATGAACACTTTGTAGTGGCGGTGGCGGCAGTGGCGGGCATATTGTGCAGGCAATGATGATGAGAAGTTCATGGATTTCTTCATGCTTTTGAGATCATCAAGCACCTTGAGGAAAAATTTATCATTATTATCCACAGCATTGATTTCCTTCATGTCAGAGTCTTGCTCTAGAATTCCTCCACTGTTGCTGCTGCTGCTATTGGTGGTTGTTGTTGTTGTATTTCCACTGCATTTGTAGCAAATCCCACATGGCCGTGCTTCCAAGTCTGAGGCAAGGCAATTCAGAGCACGGGCAAAGATTCTTGCCACTGTCGTCTTTCCAGTTCCTCGAGGTCCTGTGAAAAGATAGACAGGTGCAATTCTGTCTTTTGCAATCGCCATTGTCAACGACTTCACCACGATGCTTTGACCCACAAGCTGATTGAAATGTTCTGGTCTGTATTTTTGGCTCAAAGTCCTGTGCACTTTGTCCTTCTCTTGTTCATATTCTCCTCCTTCTGCTTCTTCTTTTTCAGCTTGAGTGAGTTGGACATTGATCTTTGAGTTTTGTTTTGGCAATAAAAGTCTGCTACCATATTCAGCATTTGTCCACCACTCCCTCTTTTTTCTTGCTCCATCTCTCATGTCTGCTTGTGAGCTATGTCTTGACCCAAGTTCATGGGGGCCAGTGGAGGCAGAGGCGGTGGCAGCAGAAGATACAGTGCTTTCAGTTCTCAAAACAAAGTTGCGGCGGCCTTGGCCTATTGTGGAATCATTCCTGCCATGGGAATTGATAATGTCTGCTGCCCTAGACTGCATTGCTTCTTCTTTTGGTAGTGTCCTCCTGACAGACTTACTGCTTTGAAGAGAAGTCTTGATGCTTCTTTTTCTACTTTGAGCTCTTAATGGACGTGTGCGGAGGAGGAAGAGAGATGGAGATGCCGATGCAGAGTTTTTCTCTTGTAGGCGGTGGTGTGAAGATGATGAGACAATGTGAGCCATGACAGCAGACTTCAATGCAGTCTCTCTCACATCAGCAGCTACATGGCTAAGGCGCTCCTCATCTTCTTCAGCTTGAAATAAGCTCTCAAAAGCAGCAGGATCATCACTACTACAGCTCTGCAAACCACCTTCTTCAACTGGTGTATAAGCAACATTGCTGATGAGCATCTCCTGGAGATGAGCATTGCTTGTATTCTCAGAAATCAGCCGCTTCATAAGCTCCTGTGTTGTTGTTGGTCTTCTTATTCTTCTTCTTCTTGCTGCAGCTGCAGCATCTGTTGATGTTGTCTCCTTATCTTTCCTCCTCTTGCCGGCAGCTCCTCCTGCAAGAGGAGAATTGCAGGCATGCATTCTTGCTGCTGCTCCAATTTGTGCCTCAACCTCATCCCACTTTTCAGCTGCCAGAGGTTGCACCCATTTCCCATTTGCTTCAGCTTTGCTCCTGCTTCTGTTGTTATCTATGTTCCTCTTGGCAGCTGGTTTTTCAAAGCTTGGAGCTAAATCACCGTCTCTTCTTTCAGGGTGTCTGAGACTACTCAGTCCCAGAGGAGCGGCAGCGTTAGAGAAGAAGACCTGCAAGCCGGGAGTGGTGACAGGGTCCTGTAGAGAACCTGCAGCTTTCTGTTGCAATGCTGTGAGCTGCTGTCTCATCAGCTGCAGATGTGTCGATGCAGGTCGCCGCTTACGATGTAAATAGTTGTGGATATGGATACAATTCGTCAAGTGCAAATGTGGAACGAAATGAGAGGACTTACTGCTGCTGGTATGACGCGCCGCCCGGTCTACTACTACGACTGGATTCTTCGTAGTCTGAGCTCCAGACTTTCCCGATCTTCTGCTGCTCATAATAATTGCAACAAAGATGGACCACCCTGCAGGTTGCTTCGGAAACTAGACGACCACAGATTACTGCAACTTCTGCTGCTCCTGCTACTGCTTCTCAGATGGCAGATTAAGAGTTGTTGGGCTGAGTTATAGCTGGGCACCATTCTTTCTCAACAAGCAGTTTCGGGAATCAGCTACAGAAAGCTCTCTCTCTCTCTCTCTCTCAAATCTGTCTCTATATTCTGCAAAAACACGCAAAATTTTCCTCCATATTCCCGATGGCTCACCCGACGACTAAATGCAACCTACCAATCGACCGACCTTCACAGCTGAGGAAACTAGCAACAATTCAGCTCAAAACTCCTCCACCCACAAACTGCAGCTACAGATCTCTTTCTCTCTCTCTCTGTGTCTGTCTGTGTCTGTCTCTCAAAGATCAGCTACAGAAATTTCTCACTCTGTCAGCAGCTATAGGAAGCTCTGTGTCTCTCTCTCATATGTGTTTCTGTGTTGCTTGATTGGTTGGTGAGTGTGAAGGCAGGAAGCAAGAGAAGCAACAAGAGGTGGAATGCCAGAGCAAGGGCACTTGGCTACTCTACTGTGATGCAAAAGCTTCCTTATTCGTGTCTAGTTGATGCAAACAAAAGAAAGCTAGTGGAAAAGAAACAACAACAACAACAGGAGCAGCAGCAGCAGCAAAACAACAAAGGGCAAGCAGACAAGAAGCAGAAAAGAGCAAAAAGAAGGTAAAACCCCAGTAGCAACTAACGAAGCTGCTTGCTACTTCATCAATGTGGTTGTCCTTTACAATAATAGGTAGGTAGGTAGGTAGGTAGGTAAGTAGGTATGAAGATGTGGTACCTAGTTATAGCCCCTGCTAATGACGCCATTCCAGGAGCTAATCAAGTTATAGTAAGTACTAATGTACTACCACATTATTGCTTCCTTACTTATTACACACGCACAATCAACAACTTCTGTAAGAGCAGCTCCAATGGTGCTTAGTATGTGACCCTGCCAAAATATTTCTGATATCCAAGTTTAGTTATTCCTTGTTTTTTTTTTTTCCAATCCAACCTAAAAACAACTAAAACTGGGATTGCAAAATAGGCATGTACTCAGTACCACCACCTCAGTACCACCAGATTATTGCTTGCATGCTTACTTATTACACACACACACACAATCAACAACTAGAAGATCAGCTCCAATGGTGCTTAGTATGTGACCCTGCCAAAATATTTCTCATATCCAAGTTTAGTTACTCCTTGTTTTCTTTTCCAATCCCACCTAAAAAAACTAAATCTGGGATTGCAAATAGGCAATGTACTGAGTACCACCACCTCAGTTACCACCACATTATTGCTTGCTTGCTTGCTTACTTATTACACACACACACACACAATCAACAACTAGAAGATCAGCTCCAGTGGTGCTTAGTATGTGACCCTGCCAAAAATCATTTCTCATAATCCAAGTTTAGTTTTTTTTTTCTTTTTTTTTCTTTTTTCCAATCCCACCCAAAAATACAACTAAAAAACTGGGATTGCACATAGGTCTCAGGCTACTAATAGCAACCCCACCTGGACCAACCATTCTCAAATAGAGAGGAGTAGTCAGATCCGATTTATTACACTCTTTTGTGGGAAGTGTTGGGCTTTGTTGTTGTGCCGCCTTTAACCAGACCTCAGTAGTAGACTGTGCAAAAACTGCAGGGTGAATGAAATCCATTCTGCAAAGCCAGCCAAACTGGCATGTTTTGACCTTGAAGGGTTTAATTTTCCAGGGTCACAAACTGAGCACTCCTGGAGCTGTGTTCTGATTTATTCATAAAAACCGCCCATTTTCATTCTCCCCACATTGTGATTGAATGCTTCATTCCAAATAAAATTCCACAAACACCCCCCACAAACAAACAAACCCAAAACACAAAGTCCACCAGATCATAATAACAATCATCTCTTGGGAATCCTCTCTCTCTCTCTCTCTCTCTCACCCTTTTAACTCTGTGTGTCTGTCTGTATGTGTACTCACTGAAGAGAAAGAGTAGAGTGCTTTTTGTGTTGTGTAAATTTTTATTTTGTTTTACATGTTTTGCAAAAAGAGCATTATTTTATATTATTCTGCATGCTTGATATTTCAAGTTGAGTTGGAACCCAACATGTTTTTCTTGAGAGCAGGAGCAAGAGAGAGAGAAAAATATATCAATCAACAACATAGATTCTAATATTGAAAATGAACAATCACCTTTTTCTTTTAAAATCTTGAAACCTTATTCAAAATCAAGTGATTATGTATAGGGACAAACATGATTAGCCACTTTTTTGGATTGAACAATGCTTGTTGAGAGTGTTTCATGTTTCATATTTCATTTTCTGACAAAATTTTCTCTTTTTCTAACCAATAAGAATTGAGAGATTTTTTTAATAACTCCAATTTTCCCTTTTAAAAAGTCAACTAATTCAAAAAAAATTCTATTTTGTTGGAAAAGTTCCACAAGTTTTTGATGCCACAAAGTTGAAAAAATACTTATCACCATCACCATCTTCTTCTTCTTCATATCATCATCATTATATATTTCTTCTTTACTTCTCCATCATCAACATCGTCATCTTCTTCTTCACTTCTCAATCACCAACATCATCATTATCATCCTCCTCTTCTTTAATTCTTCATCATCCTCATTTTCTTCTTCTTCTACTACTTAATGACATATTTCATTTAATGACACTCAAACTTCATACATACATGATGAGAAACTATTGTCAAACTTCATGCATCCATTCATTAAAATCTACCTAATCAAAAACCATCTTAGTACTACCATTCATTCCCACAAAAATTGTTGTTTTTATGATTGCACACATGTTTCTTTCTATTATCACACATTGTTGTTCCCTATCCCTTGCACAGCTTGTTCCCCTACACTTTGCAAGTATAAATCTTGGGTTCTTGAATGTAAAAATAGTAGTAATTCTAGATATAAGGTGTCCAAAGGTAGGGTCTTGATGTGCAATCACAAGTGGGGAGTAGTAGGGTTTTGAATGCAATCACAAGTGTCATAATAAGGGGTTTGGTGTGCACTCACAAGTGTACTGAAAGGGTTTTTGAGTGCAATGAGGAGGGTGATGATAACAAGGGTTTTGTGTGCAATGAATTGTGCAATCATAGTGTACAAGGAAATTTCTCAAGCCAAACTATATGATTAGTTTTAAGTCATAGACCTTCACATGGTGAACTATCATTCTCTTGCAGGGGAAAAAGAAATTCTATGGACAACAAAAAAGACAAGCACCATGGCACATTGCAAACTACATTGTATAATGTTTTCTTGGGGTTCATGCTTTGCACCCCTTTTGGAATGTATGCATTTACTCACTTTCTCTAAGAACTTGTGTCATTGAGTTCCCATGTTTGTGTCACATTCTTTTTTGCGTTTCAAACATGTTGTTGAATGTCAAAATTTGTGAGGGTTTCTTATAAATAATAGGATAATATAGTGACACCAAAAGAATGTGATGTGCAACTCTTTGTGTTCTTGACAATATAGCTCTCATCCGACTCTTAAAGGAAGGTAATATATATATTTTTTGTCTATTTTGTTTGTTTGTTTTATCGCATTGAGATCTCTCAAATGAAGGGCCTTAGCTCTTTTGTTGATTTGTCTCAAATGCCCTCAATGAGTAGGGGTGCACTAAGGTGATTTTCGAATGTTTAAACTTTTAACCTATAATGCAAGAGCTATTGAATTTTCAGTAATTACATCGTAAAAAATTCCATAGAATTAAAATTAAAAAACTTAGGGAAATAACTCTAGAATTTTGAGTATTTTCATCACTAAAAATTCCCAATTTTTTTAATAAAAAATAGGGAAATCTAGGGTGTGTTCTTAATGCAGCTGGGAAAGTCCTCAATGAGTACAAGAGCATTGAGGTGGTTTCATATTTTTCAAACCTATTTGAGTGAAGACATTGAATTTTGTCATTAGAAATTCATTATTTTAAAAAAATCATTATTTTTTTATGGAAATTAAATTTCCACCCTTTTCAAAAGTACTAATACAAAATTATATCCTCAACAGCTACACAATCTAATTGAGAGATGAGAGATGGAGTGAAACTAGGAGGGGGAAATCCAATTTTGCCTAAGGTACAAAGGCTTTGTTTTCATGCTTGGAACCTACAATCACCTAGTGAAAACCACCCATAGAAGGAAGGCAACACATGATGGGACAAATGAATGAATGAATGAATGAAATGAATGAATGAATGAATGAATGAAATGAATGAATGAATCCAAAGAAGAGAAAACACTCCATCAATGCTTCAATTAAATGAAGGACATTGCTTTTAAAAATGTCCCTTCAATGTGTGTTGTTTGTAATAATAGCATTTTTTGTGTGTAAGATTATGGTTCACCCTATAAATAAATAAATATGTGAGAATTGATACCAACACCTAACCCTAATCCTCAATATATTCTGGGAGCAAATTGTGATATATAATCACAATTCTTTAAACAAAAAGCTAAGAACTAGTCAAATAACCTTGGATTCTCATTGTTGGTCATTTCATGCAAAATGCCCATTTATTTGAGGGTTTTTTTGAAAAGTATGTAAACCGAAGGTTATAATTAAAGAGATCAAGCAACCGTCCAACACTAGTCTCAACTACTTTTCTTGTTCCTTCATGCGAATAGGTGTGTCCCTAAGTTTGAAGATCTTGGATTATTTATTGCATACTCGTGACATAATTGTGATATAGAGTAAACATGCACATCATCAAACACAAGCGGGTGACCAAACATTTAATTCATATCTTCCTTTATTTTTGTAATAATTTTCATCACTATGAGTGTGCTAAGAAGAGGTCTACAATTTTTTTTTTGAACTTTGGAGGCAACTAAGTAACAAAGAAAAAATTAGAAAAGAATAATCATATCAAGAGAACAAAATGCTTGAAACAGAAAAGCCTTAAATTTTTCTTATTTTCAAGCCCCATATTTTTTCGTATTTTGTTTCTTTGAGCGATCTGAAAAAATATGAATTTGCCAACATAAGCTTAACAATTCTATTTTTGACAACCATTGGTATTTTGTGCCACCATTCAAGATGAGAGACATAATAAAAACAGTAATTTTCAGAAAGAATGACCCAAATAGGGTGTTATCTATTATTGTTATTATGGTGCATTCACACTTGATGTTAAGTAAATGTTAAATGAAAATCTAGGTGGCATCCTAGGAGGCAACCAATGTTAAATGAGTTATAGCTTAATATTAAGTGAATGTTAGCTTAACATAAAAAAAAATTCGTGGTAACTAGATTTAAAGTCTTGAATGGGTAGCACGGTGTTAGGGGACTTAACACTTGAGTCCCTAACATCAAGTGTGAACACACCTTATTTAAACCCTAAACCTTAAAACCTAAACCCTTGGTAACTTTTGAGTCACAATTAGAATAGCCTTGCCTAAAGCCTGCATTTTGTGGGGGCCAGTTTTACAGGCAAGAGGACAAAAGAAGTTGACAAAGCACCTCTTTTGGAGAGTAAGTCAGGCAAGTCATGGACTATGGCCCATTCTACCTAGTGGAAGTGGTGGGTCATGTGAGAGGCTTGTTAGGGTTGAGAAGCCAGAGCAAACCAAGAACCACCAATTGCACCATGAAGGATGGATGATGGTGGGTGGACACTAAACCCTAAACCAAGATGACTGACTACTCACTAACTAAATGCATGCAAATGCTTACCAACTCTGGTGAGCAGGTTGTTAATAGGTAGGTGGTAAAACCCTAAACCCTAAACCCTAAACTAACCCAACCACCATGATGGTTAGTGAGGGAACTGCAGTTCAATGAAAAAGGAATTTTTTCTGTCAACCCATCATCCATCCATCCCTCCTGGTGCAATTGGTAAACTGCAATTGGTTCACTCTATAGTCTCTCTCTCTCTGACCCCACAGTTGGCTGGTGTGCTCAAAGCTTCAATAGTGCAATTAATGTAATGTGAGGAAGGGTGTGGCACCACCACCCTACTTACCAAGACTTTGTCAAGGGAAGTCAGAAAACTAAAGCTTCTAAAGCTTCTATGAAAGTGTGTGTACTATTGTCAGATCTACCCATTTTGATGGATGATAATTTATCACTTTTGCTCACCTTCCTTCCTTCTCCTTCCTTCCTTCCTTCCTTCCTTCTTTACTTGTTTGTTTTGTGAAACTCAGCCTGCAAAAAAGTTGCTAACCCTAAGTCCACCACCAGTATGGATGGGGTGTTCCTACATACTTCTTCCTCTCCAATTAATAAGAAAAGAAGTGGATGATTTGTCTCTTCTTATTGCACATCCACATCCCAATTATCTTTTCTATAGTAGGTACTAAGCTAGCCTGTATCTCAACCCTGTATGTGAATGAAAAGTGATTCAATCCATTTTGTGTATGGATGAAAAGTGATCTGCATCCATTCAGTGGGGCAGGTTTTGGATGTTAAGGATGCTGGTTATATTCGGTAATCAGCTCATCGAGCCTACTGGTTCAACCCTAGGCCAACCTTTTTGGTGACTAGTGGGCCTTTGATGGGTCCTGCACATCGTATTTTGGATGAAGGACAACTTTCATTGTGTTAGGATGAAAGTGAATTTGGACGGTCAGTTGGACCAAGTGTTGGGCAGTTATTAAAAAACATGAACAGACCCCGACAGTTATCAGGGTAGTGGATTTTAGCATTCATAAATCATAGTTCCTCAAAAGATCACATAACCAGTTCTAAACTATAATAACCATGGTTCTTTAAAAATACTTTGATTAAACCAAAGAACCATTTCAACACCAAACTGGGCTTCAAATTTGTTAAGAAAAGATTGGAGGTTTTATAATTCAAAGAACTAATCTCAAGACCAAACTAGAGATTCTATCCAAAAACATAAAAACAAAAACCCAAAAACATTTAAAAACTCAGACCAAAGATCTGTTTTAAAATCATAAAGTTAAGCATAATTTATATTGTGCAATTAAATAAAATCTTTGACCTAAATATTGTTCAATTTTTCATGTTGATGGGTGGTGGGGCTGGGGAGACAATCAATAACACTCATGTTGGATTGTGATAAAAACACAAGTAAAAGGCTGAAATAGAGGGCTGTGAGTGGACCTGCTCTCATACCATATCAGAAGAAGAAGATGCTTTCAGAGAGCAAATTGTCAAATGTGTTTGGAGGAGGCAAAAAAAACAAAAAACTGGATCCTCCTGAAGACATCATGTATCTTGGATTCCAATCTTGAGTGTTCTGGTGGCTGTACCAAAAGGGGTACCTTCAAGCAAATGGCTGCAGTAGCTATGGACAAGAGTGGAAACCCATGAACCTAAACCCTTCCTTCCCCTATGTAGGTAGATCTACCTGGGGAAAGGTAAAGGGGGGTATCATAGATTATAAGTTGATAGGGAATGTAACTTGTAAGTGGTTACAATGGAGGTTGGTAACTAGGTAAAAGCATTTGGTTTTCTAATTCTAGTGATGAGTAATTGAAACACTCGTATGTGGAGGATTTTTTGGAATCCTTTGTATGGGTTGTCGATGGAGCATTTCAAAGACAACTTCAAAAATAATTACTTCTTTTTTCTATTAACTTTCTTATTAACTATCTCTCAGCTTTCCTAATAATTACCTTCATTTTATAACCTCCATACCTCTCTTTTTTTCCCTATTCATGAAAATGTATATGAAAAAATAAAATAACATGTGTTTTTTCATGTCCATGAAATGTATATTAATTTAAATTAAATTTAACATTGACATAAATAACGATGAATTATTGAAAACCATATAAAAACATAAGAAATTTTTTTTTGTTGATCATCACTAGTAGTGCGCAGCATTGTGAAGCTCAAATAGGTAGTCAGATGCATGTGGATGGTTACTTTATTGTTTATCAGCATGGTTAAGTAAGGGACAGAAATACAATGCAAACGCATTTGCTCGCCACACACCATGCTTCGTCCCTCATGGTGCATTGGTGGATGTTGCTTCTGGATGGATGGTAGGTGGATTCTTTTTCATTGGGTTCCAATTCTTTAGTTCACCATGGTGGTTGGCTTATTAGTCTTTGTTTGTACTACTTACGCATTAACAATCCACTAGTGGTAATTAGTGTTGACAAGTTCCTCTTTAGGTTGCAATGTTGAACCTGGGGTTCAAGTTCTTGTGACCCGTATATGAACTAACATCTCTTTGGTGGAATTGATACAAGAACTCTGGGACTACCCTTTTGCTTGAAAGATAACTTTTGAACTCAAATTCAGGTTCTTTAGATACGAAGCAAGTTGAATTTTTTTGAAACATTGAGAAGTTGAATGAACTTTTCAAATAAGTAGTTGGTTTTAATTAGTTTTAGAACTCCATGTCTATATAATCCCCAATTTTGATTTGTTGAGAAACTCTATATCTATAGAATCTCCAA
The DNA here is from genome assembly GCA_963921925.1 of Sphagnum tenellum. NCBI lineage: Eukaryota > Viridiplantae > Streptophyta > Sphagnopsida > Sphagnales > Sphagnaceae > Sphagnum > Sphagnum tenellum. The sequence continues at coordinate 449,751 of OY998155.1, forward strand.
TCTTGAGGAGTTTGTAATATAAACATGAAATCAGATCTGGCTTTTTAACCAAGTCTAAAGGTTCTTAAATTTGAAAAAATGTGCCAATACCAAAATCACAGAATTTATCTCATATCGTCCTACTAGTGCACACACTGGATGCACTACAAGCAAAAAATTGTAGCAAAGAGACTTCAAGCTCAGCATCTAGTGCATCTATTGCATCACTAGATGCTGGGCTTGAAGTCTCCTTGTTGCAACTGGATGCACTAGGTGTGGAGCTTGAAGTTTCTTTGTCGCAATTTTTTGCTTTTAGTAGTTATGGAAGATGTTAATCTCCCTAGCTCATTCTCAGGTTATCTTCCAGTTGGGCTTCAGATCCTCATTTTGTGTACAGGAGCAGGGACAAGAGTAGAGAGTTCAAGAGGCAGAGTTGCTTGCAGAGAATGGGGGCAAACTCAAGTCCAATAGAAGCATTCAGAATTTGTTGGACATTGGGAGGAGAATCACAACATCTCTTACATTACTCTAGAAATTGATCTATGCCAACAATTTTTTAAATAAAGCAAACTCACAAGGCTAATTTCAGGTCAAAAGAGACCAGGTCACAAGCTTTGTGTTTCCTCTCAGCTCTCCATGTTTTTTGCAACTCTCCAGGTTTGTGTTTCCTCTTAGTTCTATCTCTGGGCACACTCTCATCATCCATGTTCATGCACCTTGTGCAGAATGATGCACCTAAGCTTTTTGTTTTTCCAAAAGTGCTAAGTCTTCAAACAGGCACATCAGAATAGTTTTACACAACAGATGAAATTGTCTGTTAATATTGTTGAGAACTGCCGGTTGAAATTCTTGCTGTTGTTACAACCCATACAACCCAGCTGAGAAATTTCTAGCAGCAATGACTCAACTACAATGAGATAGCTGACTCTGTCAACCATGCAAAGAACTGACTAAACTTTGGTACAGAAAACATTGCACCATTCTCCAGTATACAGCAACAGAAATCCAATCATCTTTCTGGTCAGTATCAATGTTTGATTAGAAAACCAATGGCCCTAATTCTGTCTGAATAGAAAACCAAGCTGTGACCTCTCTGTGGAATCTGTCTTGCAAGCCAGGTGTTGGATTTTTTTACCTGTGAACTTTTAATCTCTAGATCCAGATTATAAGATATAATCTACTCACCCAACAACTCAATATATAATAATCTCATCACTGACAGCAATCTTCAGCTTCCCAGGGGATATGTACAGAGCATCTGCTTCCTATGTGACCCATCAAGTTGGCACAGGGTAGTAATCCGCTGGTGTGCCAAGAGTCCTTGCCACCACCATGGCTACGAGCAGAGCAAGAATCAAAACTAGGCAGCCACTGAGAAATATCTCAGAATAATGAGACAATTTTCTCATGATATGCTTGCTGGCAGATCCTACAATTGGGCTTTGATGAAGTCTTTCATTCCACCAGTCCTCCTTCTCTGTCTCTGTTAAATTGATCAAAGTTGATACACCTTCCTGTTCCCTGCTTCCTTTGTCAAATTTGGTAACCAACCCCATCACAGAAGCTGCACTGGTAGAGCAGCACTCCCCTATTCCTTGTTCATCTTCCTTACTTCTTGGTACGGCCATAGTTGTGACATTGGAAATTATATCATCAGAATTCCGAACAACCCCCATTCCTACAACTGAGTTTCGAAGCTCTGTGCATGATGCACAGGTGTGCTGATCAGCAGCTATCTTTTCCCTAAACCTTCGGAGTGACTTTGGGGTCAATCGGTTTGTCCCAATGTCATCTCCCTTACAGCTCGCAGGTTCATGTTTTTGCTGTCTTGCATAGTCTAAGCCACTGTCAAGTGAGTATGTCTTGCAAGGGACAGCAGGCATGGGAGAAACTGCTTGTGGACTTGAGCCCTCAACAAATGAGAGCTTACCAGATGAATTAAAAGCTTTATGAATGCTTGTTTGTCTTCTCTCAATCTCCACCTCACTACAATTTTCTTCTGAAGCTATTGGATTGTCCATTACACTCCACCCCTCATTGCTTGATGTCTCCAGGTCCATGTCAGCATCTCCAGAAAGCCGACCAATCCATCCTCTAACTCCCTCCTGTGGCTGTGAGTCCTGGTCAATCACCTTGCTGTCTGATAATGGACTCCCAAGATCGGACTGCAATGATCGCACCAGCTTTCGTGGTGTAGCAAATGGCTGAAAATCCTCAGTAGTTATCAGCAACCTTGGCTTCTGCTCACCTCAAAACAACAATCGGTTATCAAAACCAGGTATTTCATTTGTATCTATAATTGGTGAGAACCTGATTACTCTTCTGCAACTGAAAAGCATCCACTGGAGAAAAACAGAATAAAAGAGATGAAGGAAAAACGTATATCCTACCAGCATGCTGAAACTATCCTGTGTGTCCTTGGATGCACATGGAAACTGGATGGAAGGGGTGCATGAGGTCCCTTCCTTTCCATAACTAGCTTTTAAATTTGTCTCTGCTCCACCTTGCAAGGAGCTGTGCCTCCTCAGTAGTTTTTGTCTGTTGACCACTCCACTCTCAAAGTCTTTCACATTGCTTGCACAGTCCCGAATGCTGCCATTCATTGAGCCAAGTTCACTGCCACCTGATATTATATAGTTACTTGGCTTGCTATGGCATGAATCTGAGGCACTCTGAACACACACACTGAGCACCATGGACTCAGGGCTCTGGGATGCCAATCCTGTATCCAACTCTGATACCCTAGTTTCCCTCAAGCTTCCCTGCAGAAAATTTTCACAGTTGCCAGGATTGCCTTCCTCCAGTTCACTCCTAACAAAGGCATCCTTTCCAGCTATCATAATTTCATCCTCTGCACTTGTATCCCCTCCTACCTGCCCAGACTGTCCCATGATTGTTGACTCTAGTGGGCTTTCACTCAAAGCAACTCCACCTTCCAAAACATCCTGGGAGATCCACAGCAATGATTCTAGATCCTTTTTCCCACCCATTTCTCCCTGTTGCTGGAAATCCATCTCTACCTCATCACTAGGCAAATGGAGAGAGGTATTGAATGAGCCCACAAGTGGAGACTTGCCCCCCCAAACAGCATCACTATGCATTTCTGAGTTTTGAGAGGGCACATTCTCCTTTGCATCAGCTGCAGAAAGACAGCAAAAACTGTTCTGTATTAGGAAATTGACCCCTCATGTATATATAAACTGGAGTTCAAAATGATAAAAAGTGTCTGGACACTTACAGTTGTGAATGTAGGAGTCACAATCATCATCCATGCTGAAAGAGGTCAGGGCAACTGACTTCTGCATGTGTGCCTGACCCCTTGCAGGAAAGAGAGGAGTTCGTCTCATCCTGGCATCAATGCCCTTGCCAGTATGGGAGGGTGAAGACACTTTCAGTGAAGGCTCTGATCCTGTGGTAGAAGGAGAGAGAGAACTACGAGAGCCCCACAAGCTTCTCCGACGAGGTGTCAGTTTTGGAGCTGTGCCCAGGGGCTCATCTGCATCTTTGTTTTGATCATCATCTGCTGCTGTTGCCATCTTTGCAGTTTGCAAGGCCTCCCACACTGCAGTGCGAACATGAGGCATCTTATCAAGCCGAAAGCTTTCCAACACCTCAATTGTGGAGTTGAGCTCTAAAGCAAGTTTGTCCTTATCCACAACTGAAACCACAGCTTGCAACATCTTGGCTGCACATTTCCGGTGTTTCCATGAAGTTGAGCTCGATCTTAAAATCTCCTCACCAGCATGGAGAAGCTCTGGCCCGTAGACACTCAGGGCACTTGGGTTCATGACAGCCAGCGAGCATGCTAGCTGCATGTGGGCAACTGTGCGAGTTGCTTTGTCTCCCAGTGCAGCTGTTGTGCGCTGGCAGACTTCACTCACAAGTCCAGCTGATGCATGTTTCCATTTCTCTGATTCAACTAGTGATTGCACACATGTAGCAGCCCCCGCAGCTACTGGCTCCAGTTTTCCTATAGACAAGGAAGGAAGTTCAGAGTTCAGACCCCAGTGAGCAGGTCTCTCTAATCACAGAAATTTTTTGCCCTTGCTTGCTATTCCCCTTCATGGATTCATGGGTTTCTAAACATAGCAACAGGCAGATTGCTGCTGGTAGAAACAAAAGAGGTGGCATTTCTGTTACCTGCAATTGCTTCTACTAGTGGCTGTGCAACCTCTCGGACAACTTCTTCAGCTTCTGTCACGCTGGTGTTGGAATCAATGGAGTACCTTACCAGTGCAGAGACCACCTTAGCACATGCTTGATGCAGCTGTGGTGAGCTTCCACTTGCTGACAGAGACCGTGTCACGGTGGCCATCACTCTCGGGAGTTGTGGGATGATGAGCTTGCCATGGACTCGTGCTACTTCCTCATATAGGGAAATAGCATAAGAGCGTGAACCTCCTGTTTCTTTCGACTCTGATACCTGTTGCCACCAGAAACCCTTTCTTGCTCAACAAAAGATGCTCAAAACCTGTTTTACAGAGAGAAGCCTGCATTCGCTGAGAAGAAAAAAAAGAGGGAACCAGTCTGTTAAAGTGTGCTGAGAGGTAACTCTTCACCTCTGTTGCGCCTACAGCATCCTACTCATGGAGATGGACATTTTCTAATGGCCATGCACCTCGATACCTTGCCGAAGACACAGGAGCTCCTCAAATGGAGCCTCATGCTTAGGAATCAGCTTCATGCTGCGCACTACTGTCAAAAGGAGAAAACAAAAACTGCACCAAGCAACGACAGGTTGTGAAGACAAAACTAACCTGTGCGAGAAAGCGCGGAACAGAGGCGGGCTCAAGATTCTCCACACAGTGTTTGAGAGAGTCCATGGCAATGCGCCGGCTTTCTCCATCTTTCTCCAGCTTCGCCAGGTCTTGTTTGACGAGTGGACTCATGTACTGCATCCCGCCTTCCTCCTTCATCTTCGTCTTCTGCGCTCCCGAAGAAGAAAGAAGAAGGTAAAAGAAGAAAACAGCCTTATTACAGGAGCAGAAGAAGAACAAACACTAATAAGAGAACACAAACGCTGCGAAAGACTCGAAAGAGAGTAACAGATAGGCCGAGAACAACAAGAAAAAAAAAACCAGAACAAGAACGAACCAGATAGACCGACAACAAACGCAGCTAGGGACGCAAAGCACAGCACGCTCCTTACTTCTTCGAGGAAGCAACAAAACAAGACAAACCTCTCTTCACCCCCGTCCACCAAAAAAAAACCTCAGAAAAGAAAGAAAAAAATCAGAAAAATTATTCCCAAATAAAGAAGTATCAAAACCAAAGAGATCCGTTACGTACTGAATAGCCTCGGGCGCAAGAAATTGCAGAACGAAAAAGCTCAACAGTCGTAGACAACCGTGACGGAGAGACAGAGAGACAGAGAGAACAACTCTGAGGTTTCTGCACGTAAGAGAATGCGCGCGACGCGTGGTTTCCTTCACTGTTTTGTATAAAGCGAGAGTGAAAGCGAGCGTCGCACAGTTTCATCTACGTTTGCAGCACGCGCGTGAAAAGAGAAGGGGGGGTGGGGGTGTTGGGGATCCAATTTGTTTTTTGGGTTAAAAAAAGGAAAAACCGAAGTTGAGCAAAAATCAATGGTTTTGGGGTGTTTTTGCTCTTTGGGTATTGTTATTATTACCTATTGGACACAGGCTTTTTTTTTTGACACTTGAAAAAAAAATCTTCTTTTGCTTTTAATGGATTCCATAACTTTTAGGACTTTTTGTTTTTTCGCATTTCATAAATGATTACATTAATGCGCATTTCTATAAATGTAAAAACCCAATAAATGGTTTTTGGGGCGGCAGATTAATTTTTTAATAATAAAGCTCATTTTGAAATTTGGACCATTCCGATTATAAACAGAAATTTGGATCTAATATAAGACCACTTGTTAGTATATGATTGGTAATCCCAATGGTATGTAAAAGCCACTAACCCTTACTTAATTAGAGTTATCCCTAAAGTCACCCTGTCTTTGGGCCTGCTTTCACCCCCCTATACGCTATTTCGGTGGTATCTCCAACGTAACGAAATTTTATTAAATCTCAGTATGAAATGCTGAAACTCAGCATTTAATGCAACAAGGTTCGAGAGTAAATATAGTAGTTGTGCAGATAGGAGCAGTGAAGAAAATATATGTAGCAGCAGCAGCGGAGGCGCTTAGGGGAAAGGAAAGACAGGATGAAACTCAGTTTACCAGCGAAATTGCTTGAAAAAAACTAGTCTGGAAATTCGTTTTGTAAAATTTTCATTACCAGTTACGCATTTGATGCCCTATTATGCCGAAACTGCCCGTTTTTGACCCCCAATCCCAGGACTTTACGGATAACTCTATTGTGAACACAATTTTGGTCTTCTTTTTTGTCTTGTAAAGGAACCTATAATCCCATGAAAAAGCTTAGTGGAAACTACATGCACATCATGCACACACATCATGATGATCATGATCATGGTGAAAGGAGAAAGGATGCATGTGTTTGAGAAATGATACATAACCATTGCTGGGTAGAATCTTGAGGCTCTAATTGGTTGTCAAGTCACAAGTTGCAACCCATAACCTTCAATCTCCATTTGATTAGCAAGCTACTAGTTAGCACAAGTGATAAAAAATTTTAATATCATCACCTAAATTCAGTTTTTTTTGTTTGGTGAAGCTTTGAACTTGTGTTATCCCAATGCCCCTTTCATTTTTTAATGTGTTTCATGGCGCTTTTGACATGCTTCTCAACATCCGGATCGCTCGAGGAGAATAAAAACATATGTGTACATCCCTCTACATGCTTTTTGATGTGTTTTTCAACACCTAAATGCCATCTTTCCTAGTGCCCTTGTTGACCCCCATTGTCTTTCTTGATGCCCTTGTTGCTTGAAAATGAATTTTAAATGGGTCTTTTCCGCATGGCATCCTTCCCAACACATATGGCACCCCCCCCCCCCAACATCCTTCCCAATGCCCCCATCATCCCTTGTTGTCCCAAATAAATCCTTGCCACTCAACACCTTTGGTGCATTTCTTGACACCCTCAATGCCCCCAACACACCCAGCATCCCAGCATCCTTCTTATGCCATTATCATCCCTTGTCACTTGGAAGAATATGCGTATATGTATATATTATTGTTATTATTATTATTTTATTATTATTTTTTACTTTTAAAATTAAATTGCACCTTGGTATGGCCCTTGTTGTCCTCACCATCCCTTGCCATCCCCCATTGTATTCTTGCCATTCCCCCATCAACATCCTTGTCATCTCTCATCATTCTTGTTGTCCTATCCTTCCCTTGCCATGTCTCATGGTCCCAAATGTCATGTGGACATCTTTTCATGAAACCAAATCAAGACATCCCCAAACCAAAATAATCCAGATTTGGAGTTTTGCCATGGACATCTACATTCGTCACATATGGTAGGTTTATGTCCTATCTTGGAACGTCCTACCAATGAGGGACACTAGCAACCTTATGTTGACGATACCTTATGCCATGGAATAAGGCCAAGATTATGAGGTTAATATTGTATGCCTAAAGGTTTACATGATGGGGGAGGGTCTTTTAACTTGGTAGAGTGCATGCTCTTATTCATGTGCTTTTTCCTTCTTTGTCCAAGATGCAAACTTAGGATTTGAAAAAGCACAACCTCTTTGAAGGAAAGAGCATTCTTTTGCCTTTGCAATTTAAAAAACCGATTAAGGTTTTATTTTTATTTTTTAAAGCACAATACAAAACCACCAAAGGCTAAGGAACACCATGTGACTCAAAGGTAAGGCTTTGCAACATGACATGAACTTGTATAATTTGTTATTTGTGATTGGAATCTAATTCAACATGAATATAATTTTAGGTTTTTTTTTTTTTTTTTTGGTTTGAGAGTTTTATTTTCATGGTTTAGTTTTGGAGTCTCATTTTTCATGTTTTGAAATTCGTATGCATGTTTTTAAGTGCGTGACTTTTTAGTTTCAATAATATTAGGGTGCTAATTTTATAACACATAATAATAAACACCATAATAACCAACGAAAAACTAATAAAGATATGAATAAGAGGGCATCCATGAAATTGGGAAAAGTCGGTTCTTCAAAACATTCCAAAACCAAGCATGCAACACAATTTTTGAGAAAAGGGGGGTTGTAGGTCCATAATACCATTGTAGATGAGCTCGAGGGGAAAGGTGGATGCATGTGTGTAATACATTCATCATTGCAACATGAGTTCACATCAATGCTCACACATTTACCCATATTGGGGCTGCCATAAGAGTCTCAAATGTTTTTCCTTTTAAACATTTTGTACACCATATCTATTTCCAATTCTAGTTTTCCATCAATGTCAATCCTCCAAAGCTTGTCAAGACTTCCATTCGTATCTTTAATTGCTCTTGGGTCTTTAGTGCCCAAACATGTTCTCCAACACTTAAGTTCTCAAAGTTCAACAACACTTTCAACCTTGGAGGTTCAAAAGGTCTAAGCAACTTCCATTGGGGTTAAAAATGAACAATATAAAGTCTCCCAAAATAAAGGGAGGGGCTCAAAAAAAATAATAGTCCAACCTCTACTAAACACACATTCTTCCATGTGCAACTAAAGTGGATCTTATAATTGACCATGCTTGATTTCATACCAAAAAAACATCCTTCAAATCACTAAACAATGTGGACTTTCTTCCAAACAACTCCATTTACAACAATGAACACATATGTGTGTAGGCACAGTTTGCCCTTCAAAAAATAAAAAATAAGTGATAAATATGCCTAATATCCAAAAATATTGATTAAAAAAAGTGATTATCCATTGTCAAACATATCGAGACAAACAAATGGGTGAAATATTTTGATATAGAAAAGCTTTGAAGCTATCTAATGAACTCAGAAACCTCATTTTTGAATGGAAGGTAAAACCCCAACCGCAAGTTTTAAGAATTAGTTGTTTGGTTATAGGATATCACTAAATGATTACCAATTATGCAATGTTTGCTAATGAGCATCTCTTGGAATTGTTTAGGTGTTCACTTGCCCATGAATGTTGATTGTTTGTTAGGTGGATGGGTCTTTCTATCATAACATGGCCCCGACAATTGAGATAAAATTGTAGAACTACACATTCACTTGGGTGTACAATACCATAACAATATATCTAGCTTAGACCTTCATGTGAAAAGTAGGTTATCATCTAACACACTTAAATAAAATGGTTAGTAACTTAGAATTACCTTAAAGGACTAAATATTTCCAACTTGAAGCTTTAGAAAGTATGAGTGATTTACCAAACAATTTGATATTTCACTTATGTCAAAATATGAAATTTTTGAAAAAATATTTCTAAAACATGTTTTTCTATTGTTAGATGTGTTTTCTCAACAAACCTTCACCACTATTCTGAAACCTAAAAGTTAGAAAGAAAGAAAGAAAAACCAACATTGTTTCAAAGGTTTACTATGTTGTTATGCATATCATTTTATTATTTTATTTCCATGCAATTTTTGTTTACTTGTGGCTTTGATCTTATGTTAAGGAATTAAATATGTATGTGTATATGAAATAAGTTGAATAGAAAATATGTTTAATATTGAGTAAAATAATCTAAGGTTCTTCATGAAAAAGACCAAGAATCGATACATGAAGGGGAGGTATATAAATAAAACCAAAATCAACAAAGGGATGATAAAAAAACAAAATTAGACTGAGCTCATGTGAAACTCAATAGGTGTTGTTCAAGGTTGGATTTGAAGCTTCACTAACCCAAAAAATGGACTCTTGATGTCAAGTTAATGCATACATGCATCTTAGAACCTTTTCAATGACTGAGTTGGATTTTCATTAAAAGAAAATTAGGTCAAAATGTGATTCTTCAAACATCACATACTTATACATGTTACACATAGCCTTGCTCAAGATATAATGGTGGTGATTTCAAGCAATGGTCTTTACAAGAAATCACATTAGGAAAAGGTATTTCTGTGATCTGAATCACAAGATCTTATTATCATTCACCATGCAGAAATATGATTGGTTAAAGTCTGAAGAAATCTGGTGATTGAAAGTTTTTTTTTTTTTTCCCCCCCCCTGGAAATCTGGCTGATAATGGCCATTTTTCAACAAAAGTTCTTTGGAAATTGAATGTGTTGAAATCGTTATTATTCCTGGTTGAATCAATGCAGAAACTTGCCCAGAAAAAAAAACATTACTTGTGGTGTAAGAGCAGCTCCATCTCCAACAATATAATGGCCTCAAAACTAAGGAGAGAGCCCAGAAATATTACTGAAGTTCTGCAAGTTTCTATGCATTTATGCAAGTAAGGGAAACATGCATATTCTTCTTCCTTCTTCTTCTACTTCTTCTTCCACTTCTTCATGAGCATTGAGGATACCTTAAATATGGAAGAAAGAATTCCTGTTATCTCAAGTCTTTCATCATTTATAATAAACTCCGTCTCTTGTGCTGCAAATTGGGTCAGTGGGTCCAGTGTTTTTTCTTCCCCCAAGTGTGTTAGTTTGTCTGTCTCCCACTCTCCACTCTCTTTGGGTGTTTTTAGTAGCTCTGCACAGACTAGATCTTGCTGTCTGAATTCCAAATTCACTCAGTCAGTGAATCAGTCAGTGAGGACTTAGTAGTGCCTAGAGAGTCTGAAGGTCCACCATTCAAAAACTCCTGAATCTGAATCCAAAGGCAACCTCAGCCTGGCAACCCTCGTATATGCATGTGGGTGGGGAGGATTCAGATCAAAATGGCATCACAAAAAGTGGTAATTCCATATGCACAAAATTCACAACAATGATCCAATTCCAGATGTTCTGCACAGCGCTTGTTTTATCTAAAGCAAAAAGGATACCCGAAGCCCTGGCCAGAATCAACCAACAACCACCAGCACATGTGAGGGACGAATGGTGGGTGGAAAGGAAAACAATTTTCCATTGGGTTCTAGTCTAAGAACTCCAGTTAGCTCAGCTATGAACTAACAACCCACAAGCCCTTATCTATGTACTAACCATCTACATGCATCTACTTACTTAGTACCTACCTATTATCTACATGCCTACTACCTCCAGTACCTATCCCAGATTCCCATAAAGGAAAAAGTTAACAAGGTTAAACTTGACATAAACTCGGTTCAGGTTCAATCCACAACTCACTCATTGCAAAGCTTCTAATGGATGGTGCGCTGGTATCTGTTGGTTCACTCTACCTTTGGGCACACACTGACTTCTTTTGGTGCCCAGTCTTTCCAGAATATATTATACTGGTAAGACGCCAAGGAGCGTCATCCAAATATCTCTGAACAAAGCCATAGTAGTAGAGTTGCCGTAAGCTTTTTGTTTCTGACAAACCAGACCACCAGACAACAATTTTGTTCACGTATATTTGTCTTATTTTATGATACATCATTTGAGGAATTATTATGTAGTAGTACCTAGTAGCTCAATGCTGCTAGCATTTTGTTGTTGTTATTTTCTCATCTAGACTGTGCTGGAAAAATTGTTGTCACATTAAGTTTTAGTTGTGAAATTGTGTAATGTGCTGAAGAGATGGTGTAAATTGTTTCAAAATACACATATATAGATTTTATGGGTGGGAGGTGGTTTTGATTGGCAAAACACCCACAGGATCATGCAAAATTCCTCCACTGTGAATGATGGTTGAAATGATCAAAACTTTGGCAAGCTTTCTTCACCACAAGTGCTCACACAATTTTGTCAAGAAGCTTTGTTTTGTGTATGAGAGTGTGTGTGCTTCTTTAATTTCTTTTTCTTTCAGTTTGCAATGTCCAGGAAGAGGCAAAATTTTGTCCTCCCTCCGCACCCCCCCCCCCCCCTTCCACAAATTTTTTTAAAATGAAAATTGCATTGATAAAACACTTGTTTTTAGTAAAAAAAACTCTAACTTAATTCACCCATAAATAAACACTGGTCACATCCATAAACCCCATAAAAATTCAAGCTTCTTCTCCAAAGTGCACATAAAAAATTCTGAGGAAGCTTTCCTTTTGTTTGCAACCCATTTAAGGTGTTTCTACAGTGCAAACTATGAATTTTTTTTACAAACATTTTAATAGAAAATCTCAACAACTTTGACATTGTAGTAGCATCACAGCTATAATATCATACACTAAAGCACACCAAGGTTTTCCACTTTGTATTTGAAGGCACCTATCTCCCCATGTGGGCGATTCATTTGTTAGTTGAAGGAGCCTTGTGCTGGTCACATGCAAAACAATGTTGGGTGGTTATTAGAAACAGTAATAGACCCATAATAGTTCTCGAGGGTGGTTCTTAGGATTCATAACTTTGGTTCTCAAAAGAATTGAAAAGAGTCATATAACTGGCCATATAAAACCACTGGTTCTTGCACATTTTGTGATAACTACATAGGAGAGGCCTTTTCTAGGCTTGGTGTTTTTCAAGGTTTTTTTTTTTTTTTTTTTGTTCATCTCTTTGTACGATTTGCTTTGTGCTACTGGTGATGGGTTTAGGTCTTAGGTTACTTGATTCCTCCTTTTAGGTCTTCCCATTGTGTATTTTTTCATTTTTCAAGTGTTGTCTTTTGTTTGAACTTTGGATCTTTTCTTTTTTCTTCTCTTGTTCATTTCCCAAGTGGTTTTTCTTTATTTATTTATTTATTTATGCTACATAGGGGAGCATCTGGATTCTGCAAGGACTAGAACAAAACACATTGGAAGGAGAGAACCCCTTTTGAGAATGAGGTCTGCAGAATAAGTCTACAGACAGCCAATTCCAGGGGAGAATTAGTCCACCAAAACTAAGAACTAGGGTATAGGGTAGGATAGGTCTGCCAAAAATCTTTTTTTTTGTTGACCCATAATCTTTTTCTTGTCTGCCCTAGAAGAAAATATATATCTGACAAAACAAAAAACAACATTTGGATTTTCAGACCTCACCTTATTAGTCTATGTCTATGATGTTTTGTGGCAAGTTTCAAACAATTTGCTCTTGCTAAACACTTCGATATTAGTGTGCATATGAATTCAATAATGATTTTTTTTTCAAAATTATGAGCTCAAATGTAGTAAAATAAATTATGTAAATATTATAGTCTATAATATTCACACACCAAAACCTTTAAAACTTTAAATCCAAAACGTTAAGCTTTGAATGAATTTCAATTACCCCATGTGGAAAGTATCATCCAAGACATTCACATTTTGATACCAAGAGGGACCTTCTTTTAGGCTTATGTCGTGAGGTGCCCAAACAAGTGTTCATATCTTCTCTAATCTTGTCACCATTAATCCAATTAAAATATAATGTTTGGAAACTATGTAGAAGTAGATATTGTGAATTTTTTTAGTTTTGTGATTGAAATATGGCATGAAATCATGTCTTACCTAACTTGTATAGAGAAAATAGACCTTATTCATGAACAAATTATATTATATGTGAAAACACAATGGATTAAAGATTAATTTTGTAAAGTATGAAAATAGTAATGCTTGAATTTATTTTTTATTGAATTGGCAAATGTTATGTAATTTGTATGTATCAATCAAGGCATGGAGGATTTCCCAAATGCAACTTGCTATGTGTGTAAAATTTGATCTCAAGCACAACAAGGTTTTCACATCTTCACCCACCTAATTAGAGTACAAAGAAATTGTAATGTTCAAGTAGAACTCTAATTCCCAAATGTGGAGATAGGATTTCATTACTAATTTTCTTCCAATTACTATCACTTTTTCACATAGATTTTTGTGATGTAAAAATAATATCCACAATTATGTATTTGTTTTGGAGTTTTCAATGACCTACATTTTATTTTTTTGAGTATTACTATTTCGAACAAGTACTTCATTTAAATTTTTTTTTAATTTCAAAAAGGAAATGTTTTATGTAATCATCAACTAGTTTTGTTTCCCATGAGATAGTAACTTGGTGTTCTAATAAAACAAATAGCATGTTGGGCAATTACATTGGTATTGATCTAAAATTTTATGTATATTTATATTTTTCTTTTTTTTTAAATTTGAAATACATGTGTGTGTGTGTGTGTGTGAAACTTCTAATATAGTCAGGCAATGTGGTCAGTTTTCCTTGAAAACGGGCAGACGTAAGAATTTTTCTGACAGCCCGTGTGCATTTTTGGGCAGTTACACAGGTCCCTATGAAATAGTCAACGCTGATGTCAATTATTAACAGGGTTCTGAATAAAAGGACCCTGAGATTTTTCATCCAGCTATGGTAGTGGTACACTTACCAAATGCTTTTTAAAAATTGGATGAAATAAATTAGAAGCTTGGTTAGCAACTTAGCAACACAATGTGTTTTTTTGGCTATATTCTTCGCCAAATTTCGATCTTTTTTTTAAAAAAATTTATACTTATACGCATAGGAATTTTCATGGAAAAAATGACCCAAATTTGCCAGATTTCAAAGAAAAAATAAATCTACATCGCCAGATTTTTAAGATAAGCTCCAGCAGGTAGCCAAGAATATAGAAGGATTGTGATTTCTTTTTTGTTTTCATATTTAGTGTATATAGCCAAATCTGGCTATATCATCTTGTGGATGATTGCCACTTTTAGCTACATCACAAAATTGATAAATAATAAACAAATAAACAAGGGGTGTGTCACATACTGTGGCCTTTTTGGATTTATTTATTTATTTAATTAAATCCTCCTGAGCACGTCGGGTCACCCTATGTTATAGGGGGTTGACATGACCTTCGTTCCCAGAATAACTCCTATTCTAGTACAGTGTCTGAAACGAACGTGACCCGTTTTGGAAATCCCGGTCAGCCGCTGTTTAGCCGGGTGATTTGGTTAACGGGCGACCCGGAACCCCTTGGGGGCAGAGCGGCGTCGCCGGGCCAGGCGGAAGGTTAGCGCGCTGCGCTTTGTTTCCCCCGTCGTGATCGGTTAGAAACATCTCGCGGAACATCTTGTTTTGCTTTCTCGGATTCAATCATCGGTTGCATCCTGTTTCTTATTCTCGGTTGTTGTATTCAGGAACAAGAAGAGGTTTTCTGCGAATTCGGAGAATGCTGGGAGAGCTTTTGAGGTGGACTGTGGAAGAAGAACTTCGACAAAACAGCTCCGGTATGGATTCTTATAGCAGGAAAGAAACTTTGTCTCCTTCTGTGTGCCAACCTACTCTCTGTTCTCATGTACTATGCAGTGGTGATGGCTTCTTGCTCATTGTGGCTGTTCAGTGTATTCTTGGACAGCATATGGAGCCGGACTTTTTATATGCTGGGCATGCATGACAAATTGGCAACCTAAATGACAGCGTCTTTCTGCAACAAGTACGCCACAGAAGGCTTGGAAGGCTATAATCACTGGACTATCGATTTGATTTGCAGCGCCTGAACATGGGCCAGGCTTTTGCAGAGGGTGCATTTGGACGACTCTACAGGGGAACCTACAGTGGAGAGGAAGTAGCTGAGAAGATCCTGGAGAGACCAGAGAACAATGTGGAGAAAGCAATGTGATGGAGTCAGCAGTTTCTAAAGAAGTTACAATGCTTGCAACTGTGAAACATCAGAATGGTGTGGCAATTTGTTGGGGCAATAAATTTTGGGAAAACCTTGCGTGGTGCATTTTGACTGAGTATACAAAGGGTGGATCAGTACGGTCATTTCTCAGTAGACAGCAATCCTGAGTTGTCTCACTGAAGCTTGTTGTAAAACAAGCCCCTGGACATTGCTAGGGGCATGGAGTACTTGCACAGCTTGGATATAATTCACAGAGATCTTAAGTCTGATAACTTGCTCATTGAAACTGACAATTCCATCAAAATTCCTGATTTTTGAGCTGCAAGGATTGAGGTGAAGGTTGAGGGCATGACTCCAGAAACAGGGACTTACTGATGGATGGCTCTGTGTGATTCTGACCTTGTCCTCATATTAGGATGTTTCTTGTAACTGTTGTTTGTGGTAATTGGTCATTTTTGCAAATATTCATCACTCCACAGGGTTGTATCTGGTCACAGTATGATGGTTGCATCCTGTGGAGAGACTGACAGCCTGCAATGAAGAGCATTGCATGGAATACACATAGCACTGGGGGTTCAATGCATCATCGTTTTATTGGTTTTATGGTATCAAAAGGTTCCCTATCTGTCTTATGTTGCAACTGAGTTAGGGCGGTGTGGTGGTGGGAGCAGGGAGATGATTCAGCATAGACTCTACAACCACAAGGTAGATAGATGTCTATAGCTTTAGCATTGTGCTGTGGGAGCTTATTACTGGGTTATTACCTTTCAAGAGCATGATGGCAGTACAGGCAGCATTCACTGTGGTGAATCAAGGGGTCCGTCCCCCAATCCCAGCTGACTGCACTCCAGCACTGGCACATATTATGTCTCGCTGCTGGGATGCCAACTCAGATGTTCAACCCGGCTTCATACTGGTGGTCAAGATGTTAGAGCAAGCATGTGAGGAAATAATGACCACAGTACAACATGCCAAGATTTTGGGATGTGGATGTTTGGCAATGCCTCACATGAGTCATTGAGAAAAGCACTGAAGGGCTGGAGGGTAATGGAGTTGTCGATTTGTACATTGCAATGTTTCATACTAGGAATAATGGTGAATTCCCCTCATGTTATCTTAACATAGTAACCCCCATTGGGGCATGGATTTTGCAGGCAAATCATGGGATTGTTGGTATATTTTATTGATTCTGGTCAATGAATATGAGAGAGAGAATGACTTTAATTTTTCAGTCTCTTTGCAGAGGGCCCAGCTTGGAAGTTATATGTCCCTAAGCCCTTAGGCCTATGTGCTCTGTGGGTAGACCAGTTACCTTCGTACTTCACCTCCTCTTAGATATTGGGTTGGGATTGACCCATGGGATGAAGGAAATGAAGGTTTGGGAATTATTTTCATTTGGAAACAAACTGTAACCTCCAATAATCTAGTTGTGAAATTCTCTGAAGTTTTGAAAGATGTCCTTCGGTGTCCTAGTTGACCTTTTGACAGGCTTGAGTGGCCCATAAGTGTACTGAATTGTAAAACTAGGGTTATCAGAAACCAGCTTATTCATGCAAATCCCTGTGCTCAGAGAATCGTAGACTTAGGCTGAAGTTCTTGATAGTACTGTTTGAAGTGAAAGCAATAAGGAAAGCATGTGCCAGGTAAGAGCTTTGCCAAGGAAGAGCTTTGCAACATGGGGTGAACTACTGTAAGCATTGGAGTAGCTTCGCTGCTACACTTTACATATTTCACAGATGGCAAGTTCTATCTTTGTGTTGATGAAAGTCTACATCCTGGTTCTAGTTCAATCAGGCAGATCTGAAAGTCATTGAAGTGATCATTGAAATGCTGGGGCTTTATGGTGATCATTACTTGACAAAGCTTCAGTCCTGAACAAAGGCCATGGCTGGGGAATTTCAACTTCAGTGGACAACTAATACCTTTCTTTCATAAGCAGGAACGAGTGCCACTGTACTATCTGTGCAGCTCACAGGAGTGGCACTGTGGAGTACATCATGAAGCAGAAGACATTGAGCACTGGAGGACATATTCATCAGAACTCAGAATTTTGTGTGTGCAGGACACTAATCATGATGCATACAATCTCAAGCTTTAGACCAGGAATCTGGGTACAGATCAGGACCTTCCTCCTCACTTTTGGTGAAGTCATCATTTGGTCTTACAACACTTTTGTGAGCAGGGTTAGGATCTACAGTTGGAGTCATTATGGACCATAGTTGAACAGCAAGTTCACCAGGCCTCTGCCAAATAATTATTTAATTTTGAAGACTCCATTTCAACAAATAGCATGTGCCAGAATATTCCAAAAGATGCTCTGTTTTCCTTCACAAAAATATTTCTTTGAGAAAAACATTTTTAGAAATTTTCTGCATGTCTAAAAATAATTTTTTTTTTGTCAAACCTGCTATTCAACTGTGGTAGAAGAGAACACACCCCTAGGGTGCATTTCTGCCTCCTAGCAAGTCACTGGGGCAAGGCAGTGAGTATTGCATTGCATTTGGTACAAGAACTAATGAAGCTTGCTGCTCAGGTACTTCGAGAATAAATTGAGGAACCTCCAATACACATGTACAAAATGTAGGATGCTATTCAACCCTCACTACTGCACTTGAATAGAAAAAACCTGGTTTTTAAAGTCCTAGAGATATGATGCACATGGGTGATGGACTTTTTCCTATGGAGAGCTTTCAGTCTCCCTGACACAATTCAGCCTGTCATGCAACACTACATTGCAGGACAAGAAATGCACACAAAGTCAGCGAGTTGCACAATTCTCTTAGAGCAGAAGAAATACAAACTATTTGCATGCACAAAAGAGAAATTATACATTCCAATCAGCTAATGTCATGTAATGAATGGAACTTTAAATAGGAAGTTAGCAAGAAAGGAAAAATAGAGATGTTCACACATCTGCCTCCTGCCTGCCTGCCATGTGCTGATGGGTTGCCTGCCCTACTGCCAACAAAGAATAACAACTAGTTTTTCACACATAGCAGATATGCATTGCCATCACATGACACATGATGTAAATCCGAACTTTGCAAAACAATCATCCAGAAAGAAAGATAACTACTGTAATTATGAAATGGACATACCCCCATACCCCCAAGACCCATGGAATCCAGATCCCCACATCATCCAAGGAAACAAAATTTGCAAAGCACAAAAGAGTGAAAGGATGCAGATTCTAACATGATCAGCACAAAGAAGCTTCACAAAGCCACACATCCACAGGTGCCGAAACATACTACTGTCAGATCATATCCCTCAATATAGCAGAAGCATACCTGCATACATGAGATAATCCATTCTTCCAAGCACCACCAGCTCACCAGATCTTCCATGCCCTAATCCAGAAAAGGCACCCAATACAGGTTTGCTTTGAATCCTTTCTAAGCTTCAATCCTAGCCCAGTTGGTGCCAATTTGTGAATCAAAGCCACACATTCTAAAGATTGAAACCTCTAACCCAGCTCACCACAAACATGATATTTCAAAATCCACAGTGGGCTGCTCCAAAATCCAATTTCTGCTAGATTCAGAACCTCCTGAGGCTGTATGCTTTGTCATCAAGCTCGAGAAGAAAGAATTGGTCACCTCAGCATAACTCAAAATTGAACACAGAACTTCCCTAGTTCTCTGGTTAATATCTGATGATGGGAAGAAGGCCTTTCAGGTTCAGTGATCAAAATTCAACATAACAAAATCAGGCCCCATCAGGAAATGTGGATCAGAGAATGCATTCTCATCTAAACTAACAGCATTTATTTTACTGGAAGTTTGAATATCAAGCTGATAAGTTTCATATAAATCATTGGTATAGCTGCACTGCACAGAAGTATGCTTTGTTACAGCAATGACATAATTTGACAACAATGCATTGTAAATGTGTCCTAAGAGTGACCTGCTGCAAAAACCAAGCCACACTCCTCATCACCTCTCCCCAGATAACATTGCTTTGCTGACACCTGACACACAGACAGATATTTTGGTGAGTAGCCCACTACAGCAATTCTGGAAAAATGAAATACAATAATCATGGTTGCTAAGAGTATCAGCCCACAAAACTATGCACAAATGCTCAAAGCTTCACTATCTGTACCAAGGTAGATTATGTGAAAGGAGGTCCAGATATTTGGATTTGTGACAAGATACATCCTGAAGACCACTGCATGTGCACACATTACATCTGAGGAACATACACTTGATCAAGATTAGACCAGTTGCAACAGTGAGAGAAAAATTCAGGGTTTAAAGCAGTTGCACAAAAATACCTTGGGCAGGTGCTCTGGAGCCAGCACAGTGGCATAGACCTTGCTGTCTCCACTTGTACTTGAATAAGTGTTTAGGGTCATCTGTTATGGTCCATCTACCTCCGTGTGAAATTGGCTAACCAGATCATCCTTGACTTGGGTGCTTTATGGCCAAGCCTGCTTTTATAGCCATTGTGTGGTAATACTGAAACTAGAATTGGCCATAAAGAGATGATCAGAGAAGGGCCATCCCATCCATCTACTGCATAAAGTATTGAAGACATCAGTTCCCATCTGCTTATGTAGGTACTAACTAGCTGCCTTCTTTGCCCTTTTTTGTCCATTTTGAGAGCGCAGATGGAGGGGGAGCAAAGACTGCTGAGAAGACAGCTCAGCTATGAAGAGAACTGTATGTGCCCACCCAGCATACATGCCGAATCTCTTCACAAATGCTTCTGAAACATCCCGGTGCAACTTTGGTGTGAGCTTACGTCCTTCCAGCTCAGGCAAGAGATAACGGACTGCAATCTGCACAACCAATTGGCCAACTCTCAAAACAATAATAAAAAAATGAGAATTCAATGATCTGTAAATGATACTGGCACCACCACGAGGAATTTGCTCACCCATCTGGCATTACTAAGGACTGTATGGATCAAGAAAGACCGCACCTGCCAAACATGTGTGTCAACAGGAATAGCATGATGCTGATCGAGGGAGAAAAGTGCAATACAAGCTGCCACCTTGGGCCCAATTCCTGGAAGTGAGCACAGTGCTGCTACTGCTTCATCAAGCGGCTGCTGCCTCAATGAACATAGCCAGTGTTCTCCTCCATCTGCCTTCTGCTGCAGCAACTCCACAGCCCCTACTATGTATTTGGCCCTGTAATCCCATGTGTAAGTGAATGACCAGCCCTCATCAATCAAAGATCACAAAAGAAGGCAGGCATCTATCTATTGGCAACTAAAAACTCAAAGGGTATTCCACATCTTGCAATGTATATGTCAGAAATTGGCACACAAAAATGGGTTTGCAATCACGTGGGTAGTTGTCAAAAGCATAAATATCAAAAACTGCAGTTGCTCTTTACATCACCAGAATACTTGAATTTTTTTTTGTAGAAGCAAATCCTGGGTCCAAGCTCAGAGCAAGAGTTTGCAGGCTGGAAACAAGGTTCACTGACAGTCATTCTGTAGTCTATGCACAAATGAGAATGTGAAGAAAAATGGCGCTGTTCACCTGTATCCAAAGCCAGCATTCCGCAGCTCTAATTCAGAGAGGGTAGCTAGCTGCTCCAGAGATGGAAATGCATGGAAGGGAATTCCATTGACAGAGCCCAAGTAGGGTCCATGACTGCTGAGGTAATCTACCATGGATGCGATCCGCTGCAGATGGTTGTTGGAGGAACAAATGAACTGAAAGACACACTCCACTGGTGCTTGCCTCAGCAAGCGCGCCCCTAGCATGTAAGGTGCTACAGCTGCGAAACGCGAATCCGCCTCTGTGAATCGAGTCCACATCTCCACCAGACTCGTGTCCAAATTGAAGTAACCACGTATCTCTCTCTCCACATCCTTCAAAGGAGCCGACACAGAATGCACACGAAAATGGACATCATCGTCTGCAGTCTGACGGACGGATACAAGATGCATACCCACCACTCCCGTATACTGAGACGGCCCTGTCTGCTTCCACCGAAAGCTCTGCCCCGTTGGAAGCGTCAGCTGCAAACAAAGCTCCTTCCGCCCTACCCCAAGACTCCGCCAAGACGTTCCCTTTTCCTCCTCCGCAACATTCTCATCCCCTGGACATGTTTTCGTGCTGTGTGATGCTTTCTTGACGCCTAGCGTGCTTTGAAATAAAGCTCGAGAGACAGATTTCGCAGCGACATCAACCTCCTCTGGTACCGCCCGCTCCAGCAACACCCGTTTCCTACGACTCCGCCTGGGGACTACGACTTCAGCAGCTAAGGCAACATCCGTTACCGGAAGCGAAGTACAAGATGTAACCATGCGCAGCACCGGTACTCCACGCATTGCAACTCTGCAAATCCCAGTGGGAAGAAGGAAACACAACGAAGCGCTAAGCATCCAAAGAGAGCTCCATACTAGGGTCTATTACGGCACAACAACGAACTGTCCGAAGCTCTCGAGAACAGACAAGATGCGCAAAGAGCACAAACAACAGAGCGTGAGCGTTGTTTGTTGTGTCGATGTGCTTGAGGTTTCTGTTCTTAGGGTTTGGGGATTTCGCGAATGTGACGATTGTGCTGGGTTCACATGCGTACGCGTTTGCCCTTAAGGGTTTGGGGATTTCGCGACTGCTGCGTTCACATGTCACGATACGCCTCTGCCCTTTTGCCTTTGCCCTTTTCTTGATTAAACCCTGCAAAACTTTATTAATAAACATATCGTAGATTGGAAAATGTACAAAGGAATAGGAAAATGGTTGAAGTTTTGAGATGTCAAGTGCTACTGGGTGTCAAAATCTCTTCATATCAAAATTGACCGCTTGCAACAAGTCAGATAATTTCTCCATGTCAAAAATCGATGGCTTGTAATAGGTTGGCCATGGTGATGAGAGATGTGTTTTAAAAGGGGTGGAAGTTGAGAAATAGCTAAGCTTATGACGACCACCTAATTGAAAATAGAGGTCATTTGTATTTTTTGTAATGTGATGAAACTTTTTTGACAAACAAGGTAGTCAAGACAAAAAGATAAAAGCCTTCTCGCCTTGTCAACCTCTAAATGGCATTGGCACAATCGTGTAGAAACACATCAACATGTTTGTATAAACATTCAAATATTTTAATTGCTAAATGGAGGAATTGATTAATGGGGTGTTGGTCACAATAGTTTTTTTCTTTAGCTTTAACCACATTAGTTTAAATCACATGGAAGGCAACATATCCTTGAATGATAAAAAAAGTACATCTACTCGTGTTGGGTTAACAATGACGATGTTAACTAAAATGCAAATGTTATATTTGGTGAACACAATGTTGACTTGTTGACAAGAACAATTGAACATGATTGAAGAAAGTGCATGTAATTGTTTTCATCACATGTCAAAGCCAACATCGCACACAATGGTAGCAAAGGTGTCACAAACTACAACATGGATTCCTGTGCATTTATTGTCACGAACACAATGTAAAAAGTGAATACCCATAGAGTCAATAGGATGTGTGCACACACATTGAAAGTTACCTGCAATTAAAGGATGGGATAATTTAAATCGCATTCAAAACACTATGAAAAAATTGGAGAAAATGGTGGAAAGGCTTAGAAGACTAGTCAAACTATAAGCCAAGGACCTACCCTTGTGCTAGAACATGATAAAATTCAAACATGATGGGCCTAAGATATCTTATCGGAGAACATGCTTGAAAAGGTATTATGGTGTAGACATTTCAAGATGGAATCTTGAAGTCGAACCATTTGTTGCCCAATGAATTATTCAAATAAAGGAAAACATGTATGAGCTTGGGGGAATAAAAGATCACATGTTACCTTAAAGTGTTGTTGGAAAATAAAGGTGGTGGTGTTAACTTCTATTAAAGCTTCAAAAAGGAAAGGACATTGATCAACCATAAACCTAATAACTATGATTGAAGTTATAATGGCCCAACTCCTTAAATAAGTTGTTGGGGCAATGATGATTATTAGTATGAGTTCAATGCCATTGAAAGTTATTGGGAAAGAATTTTATTTATGGACTAGAATTCCTTATGGGCTATCAAAGAATCCTAAACTCAAAAAACGCCCAAACAATGGGGAGTCAAAAAAAATAACGAATTCTATGAAGGTGGAGGCGAGAGGTACACATCATAAAAGATATGATGGTCGTTATATGAAGTAATGAATTCAAATTCCAAAGGTTATCTGAACATCGCCCATTTTAAGGAAAAGGTTCACATATCAAACATCCTAAAATAGGGCATCTTTGTTAAAGGTGTTTTTGATTCCCTTGTATGAAATAGAGTTTATGTGACGTGTAAATTATGGAACCTGGGTGGATTGTACATGTGGGGTATGAATGGCACCAATGTTGAAGTATGTTGTAGTTTATAAAATAATGTTTTATGAGGTTTAGGTGGAACAAGTTTGGGAAGAACATGAAACCACAATGGGATGGAGGTGGTGCCAAACTAGATTTTAAATGACATGTACATGGAACCCCAACGGATTGTAAGTGGGGTGTTAATGCTAACAACCTTGGTCACACTTGGGGAAATTCAATGAACCTTATATATAAAATGTGGGCTTACCACCTAGCCAAAGTGGATTCAAAGTGTTGCATTTGGGTGGAGTTGAAGTGGAATGTATCTGGAGCCAGAGTTGAGTTGAAATGTCGTGTAAAATGTTGGGAACTTGGATGGGGTATGGGTGGAATCTATGTGAATTCATAATAGATCCATATCAATACAAATGGTGCCAAGTCAAAATAGGTTCCCAATACACTTGTAAAATGACATTGGAATTATGTAATTCCATATGATGTATGTCATGGTGCTAATGTTTGACACCTCATAGGGTGGGACAACAATGGTTGTTATTAAGAAGTTAGGCCATCTACTTGGTATCACGATGTAACATTTGGTGTTTCTTGTTATTTCATGGCCAATTTTCAATTGGTATGTCCCTTTAATTAGGATTAATTTAAAATTATGAACATGTGTTGTTTTAACATGGAGAGTTTTGAAATGTCATGATCCAAGTTTGGAAGTCTAATGAGCCTCTAATGGAATCTAAGTGGACATAGGGTGGGTAAAAATTGTAATGCACATGGAGTGAAAGGGGGGTACACACTATAAATGACATGTAAGTGGAACCAAAGTTGAAGGCACTTGGTCAATGTTGGATTTTACATGGATTTTGGATGGAATGAATGTGCATTTAGAGTGGATCCAAGGTGTGATCCAAGTGGAACCAAAATGAAACATAGGTGGAATTTCAATGAAATAAAAGTGGAAATTAAGTGGGCCTATAAGTGTAAGCAATATTTTTTTATTAGGATAATTGTTAATAATCAAGCATGGTAGTACAAAAGTAGTTGACATCTTCATTCATTAGTTGGTGTGTGTTTGCTAATTGATCATTTTATACTTGATATGTTGGTAGGTTTAGTTGGGACCAATCTAAAGTGATTTTCATTTGTTTCAATTTACATTAACATTGCTGAAATGTTTAGAATTTGTGTCATTTTGATGTAGGTTTGGGGGGGCTATAAATGAGCCTCGCATGGATCCAAAGTAGGATGTTTAGATTGATCCAAAGTGATAAGTAGGTTGTAAGGTTCACCAAAGTAGAAAATAGGTAAGTTTTTGACAAAATCAATGTGTTGCATTTGATGGGCAATTGGCACCAAGAAAGCAAAGATGTTTAATTGTTATGGTAATGTTGATGAATTAGTGGGTCTTTATGTTGGATGTTTTAGACACATCAATGGCTTGTGTATGTTCTTTTTATAGGAAAATTACCACCTACAACCAAAGGTGAAGTGGAGGATGGGAAGCATATAGACACCAACATAGGGAAGGGACAAGACCATAACACAAAAAAGTCCCTATTTGGGGCTAAATTTGATAGTAGGAGTGACCTAACAACATTTGAAAACATGGAGGTACTTTTTACATATGTCACACATCCATGTGACAACCAGGAGCTAGATACCCAATTCGTGGGATATACCACTATTGATGTGGGGGTTATTATGCCGGATGGTCAACCTTAACCCAATTTACAACAAAGGAAAATTATATTGGCAATAAAGACCAAATCAACATCAAGCTTTGGTGGTGCGTACATTATGGTCCCTCCAAGAAAAAATACATTCCAATCAACTAGTAATTTATATCCAATAGGAGACTTTGTTAGTTTTTGGTGGGTCCAAATAGGTTCATATCATTAGTGGTATTGTAATTAAATTAATAGTGACAACATTCTACTTATAGGAAAGAAACCACTAATATTAAAGGTTGATGTGGAGAAGCAAAAATAGCTAATTGGAGCAAGTATACATGGAAATAGTCAAGCATCAAGCCCCCCTACTTGCATTTCAATTCTTTGAGGAACCAAGAAAAAGGTGTTCAAGCTGAGTTAGGATGTTTACAAATAATTTCCCAAAGGAAAACCCTTGGTCAATATTAATGTACCATGAGTTGATGATGTGAGTACTTGGACCCATTTATTTTCCAACTTAATTGGGGTCAAGTTGTGATGATGTATGTGGTGTTAAAGTGTTGTGTTCATAACATAACTTGAAAATGTGTTTTTTCTTGGGTGTGTGGGTATAGGCTCCATCCCAAGTTTAAAGGGAAGGTGGTTGGAGAATGCATTGCAAGTGTCAACCATGCATCCAAGGGGTCTAGGGGAAGTTTTTTGCCCGATTATGTGGGCCATGTAAGCAAATGGTCATGTTGACCAAGGTCTACAAACCAAATTTCAAACTCATGGTTGAAGAACTTGAGTGAACTTAAGGAAATTTCAAGTTCACGATGCAGACTTTGGACGAAGCATATTTGTCTTCAATGGCCAACAAGACCTACATCCTATGGGAATGCAAGTGGTTGCTAGAGAATTTTAACAATTAAGCATACACCAATGGGCAACATTAGTCAGCATGGTATAGTTTGACATAGATAGTTCATTAGGTTGACTTATACAAATTTTGGACATCATGACCATGTTTCCATTTTTAGGTGTAGCATAAGTGGACTTATATTTGTGGGTTACATGATCATGCCATCATTTTTTTTGCAATGTAAATGAACTTTTGAATGAATTTTTTTCGGAATTTTTTTTTCACATGTTTGGGTACAAGATGCATGACATTAGTTAAATAAGATGGACCTTTAACTTTTGATTAGTGGTGTAGTGGTATAAGGCATGGTTGTCCATTCCACTTGAAAAATGTATGGGCAATATTATAGGGTTACACCAAAAAACTGACTTGAATTTTTTTTATTGGCTCAAAAAAAAATCCCTTAAAAATTTCCAGAAATGCCTATTCCACTAGGGAAAAATTGGTGGCATTAAATCCATTAATGAAACTTGCCCAAAACATTTGTGGCACTTAGCACATTCCACTTTGTACTAGTTGCACCTAATTAATTTACAATTTTTATTTGAATTATTCAATATTATTAATTAATTTAAAATTGTGGCACATTCCATTAAAAACATTCCACTTGGGGGTGACATGACTTATTTCACTTTCACATTCCACTCAGAATGCCCCATTCCACTTTGGGTTTCCCAATGTAGTGGAATTAGCACATTCCATTAAAAATGAATGGAATGTGAAGTGGAATAAGGTGTGATTTGTTGTAATGAACAATGTTACCAAGACCATGAGTAGATTTCAAACTTTCTTGGGGCATAATTGTGAACATTGTACATCGTTCCAAGTGTTACAACTCATGGGCACATGTAATCTACTACATGGGAATTATGGGCATAAGGTAAATTAGGTAATAGATTTGAAATGGTGTTATTATTAAAGAATCCAATTAGATGAAATAATTAAAAGGTTAGTCAATGGCCTACAAATTTGACATGATGTTTTTAACAAGGAATCAAATTAGATCAACAATGACAACAAAACCAACTTGCCAATATGGTAGGTCAAACAAGCAGCTTATTTGTTTCATTCCATTGTCATGGCAAGGGTTGTCCTCCTCCCTACCACCTTGTAATTTCCAATCCTCATAGAAGTTGGCATGTGATAGGACATCAAATCTTGAGACAAGAGGTGTGGTTGGTCCTTTTTCAGCCTTGCCATTAAGATCACGAACATTGGTTCCATATGGGTGATTTAGTTTCAACCACCTACTATGATGGGTGTAGGTAGTTTTCCCAAGTCTTTTCAAATGATGTCTAGTTGTATTTGACCCATAAGTTGGATATCCTTTGTAACCTTTAGTCACTTGGCCTCAAAATAATCCATGTAAGCAATTCATGATTTTGCCCTCATAAGTAGGCCTTGTAGTTTGAACCTTTGCTGCCCAAGCATAAACCCTTTTCCAAATTAGTTGTAACTCCTCCAACAATGGAGCTAGATAAACATCAATATTGTGATTTTTCATTGATTTTTTTCCAAGAATAAACAAGGCCAACATAAGAAATTATTTTTTTGTTGTTAGCCAAGGTGGCAAGTTATAGTTTAAGATGAGAATTGACCACATAAGCCATTTGCTTGACTGGTTCCCAAATTGATTCACTCCATCCAAGGCAAGCCCTAGCCTCAAGTTGTGAGGTTCCTAAGCAAATTCAAGCCATGTGAAGTTGATATGAGCCCAAGCTTTTTGAATCTACAACATGTTTGACATATTCATCCTTGCTTATGTTATCATGGTGCCATTTCATGAACTTTGAAAGATTGGGAGCTCTAAACATTTGTTTCAACCTAATAATTAATGGAAAATGCTTCAAAACTTTCTTTGGCACCCTATTGCACCCAAGGACATACCGACATTCATGACAAACTAGACATTGTTTAACTACTTCATGTTCATTGTGATACAACACACCCATTTGATATGCATGAATTGAAATATAACCCAAACCTAGGTTTTGAATTAGGGTTGGGTAGATTGTTTGGTTTTGGGAGAATTAAGTTTCGAAGCAAGGACAAAAGCTCGATTAACTACCTCATGTTCATTGTGATACAACACACCCATTTTGATATGCATGAATTGAAATATAACCCAAACCTAGGTTTTGAATTGGGGTTGGGTAGATTGTTTGGTTTTGGGAGAATTAAGTTTCGAAGCAAGGACAAAAGCTCATTGACAAATCCATTCAAGATACACTTTGGGAGGCTTCCTCTAGGACATGATGACACACTTCCCACCTCTTTGAAGCCCCCACCCAAAACTCTTTTTTCCCTCTCACACAGGCCAAACATTTTTGGACTGACCTGCCCAGCAAAGTGTTGTATCCCCTTGGAACAAGGGTAGTGCCAGGGGCAGCCGGCCCCCAGATGATGGTTACCAGGTACCTTGTAAAGGGTCGAATCTCGCTTTCTTCTGGTCGTTGTTGATTTGGAAACTCACATCTTTACGAGTCAGCGGCTTTTAAGAAGTCAGCGTACCTAAAGAAGGGCCCATCTTTCTTGTCTCGCTCTATCTGCGGCACCCCCCTTTCTCGCTTCTTCTTGCCTTTGAGAGAGATTCCCTTTGGCGCGCCTTCTGCTCATCATCATCAGCACCGCAATGATCTTCATGTTGTCGCAGAGAGGTCAGGAAGGAAAGGAAAGAAGAAAGAGCTTTGTGGGTGGGCTTCGAAGATTGTGATTCGCGATGTCAGGTTACAAGCCACACAGCACGGAGGCCATGAGGAGGTGGAGGAGGCCGGAAGACGGCGACACGAGACCAGCAGAGTTGGAGCGGCTGGTAGAACCGGCACCACAGCCATGGCCATGTTTCCCTTACCTGGCGCTGCTGTTGTGTCTGGGTTTCCTAGCCCTCCAGCTGTACCCAGCCACCCACTGGCGTCACCCAATGGATCCTTACAGGACTTGGCACCCGCATCCCAAGAGGGGAGACAAGGCAGACGCCGTCACCTCCATCAACCGGGACGAGTTTTACAGCACTTTGGAGGAGCTCCAAGGGCAACAGGCAGAGGATTTGGCTTCTCAGGTACGTAGCAGCAGCACATCTTCTTATGCTGTAAAACCCCACTGGTTATAAATATCCACTCCTCCAGGTTTATGAATCTCAAACTCATTCCTTCCACTTTGGGAGTGGGGAATTTATGGCAGCAGGAGGAGCAGCAGAGTCACGGGAAGGGAACAAATGAGTTTCTGAAAATGGCAAACAAGCAAGAAGTTCATGTCTTCTTATGCACAGATGATCCAGACTTGCGGCCAATTGGAGTTCTTATCAACTCCACCATCGTAAACGCCAAGTAAGTCCACTACTTATATTATTCAGTCTCAAAAATTCCCCCCACCTCTTTCTTCATTCTGGCGCCCTTGAAATTGTGCTGCCAAATCTCACCTACATCACCAGGCCTTCAGTTTAGGTTTCTTGCATGCATGAATATATGCCTCAGAAAAAAATTCAGATTCATGTGATGAAATCAATGCAGGCATCCGGAGCGAATACATTTTCACTTGGTTTTGCCTCCCAAATTGCGGTCCAGAGTAAAGCCCTTGAAAGCATTCTTTCGTAATGTCAACATTGAGATACCCAGGTGTGATTTTATTTTTTTGGGTGTGCCTGTTTTTTCTTGCTCTCTCTATTCTGGCTTCTGATCTTCTTCTCTGTTGTGTAAGCTTAAAGTTGGTACCCACCCAATGACATTTGTATCTAGATGTGTTTGGATCAAGTGCTTGAACTAATTGATTGTAGTGGATGAATGCACTGAAATTGGTTTTTTGTTGAATTTATTATGAATTTGTAGTGAAGCTATCAACATGCAAGAGGTGGAGGAACATATTTCATTTCGCAATAGCAGCAAGACACGAACTGAGCTTAAGAGTCCTTACAATTTCTTACCTTTCTTTCTGCCTCGTTACTTCAATGATATTGACCGGATTATATACCTTGACACAGACATTGTGGTGAAGGTTTGGAATATTTATCCTTTTGAATGCAAGCTATGTGATGTTTTTTTGTGCTTCTTTCTCTGGCTGTCACTCAATGTGTGATGAACACTTAGAACATTTTCAGAACACTCAGAACATGTTCAGCAATGTTGAGGCATTTTGTTTCAGGTGGATGCTGAGATTCCTACCAGATGACTTTGGAGCCTTGCCTCTATTTTTACAATGTAAAAAACTTGTCTTGATTTTGGATTTTTCGTAGGAACCAAAGGCTCAAAGTAGGAGTCCCATGGACCTTAGAACTGAGCAAGATGTCTTCCTTTTTGCAGGGAAATATTGAGGAGCTTCTGCATGTCAACCTTGATGGCCGTGCTGTCGCTGCTGTTGAGGATTGTTCTCAAAAGCTTGAAACATATTTTGACTTTGAACAATTGAAGACGATTCAGGCCAGAGAGGAGAAGCCAGCGTGGGTGCCCAAGGAACCCATTGATCCACAGACTTGTGTGTTCAATCGGGGTGTGCTTGTGATTGATACTAAGCACTGGCTCCAAGAGAATTTGACTGAGGCAATCACATGGTGGATGGATCAGTTCCAGTCTGCAGATGAAGTTCTTTACAAGTATGTTCCCTGTCCAGCATCTCTCATGGTCATCATGCCCATAATCTCTTCTCCATTGTTTGGGTCCTTCTGCTTTGGTAATGATTATTTTTTCTGCTGTTCTTGGTTTTGCTTGAGATGATTGTTTCTACATGAAAGAATCACTTCCACAGAAAACAGATTTGGTTGAACTTTTGAGAATTATATGGTTTTTGCCCAAAAAATTCAGGTATGGGTTGTCTCAACCGCCCTTTCTACTGTCACTTTATGGCAAGTACGAAAAGCTTCCAAGTCCATGGAATGTGCGTGGGCTTGGACGTAAAGAGTTCAGTGACCAGGAGCGAGAGTACATGTTCAAAACATATGGGAGCAAACCTGATAAGCAGCCTTTCCTCTCCCCTCATGCGGATGTGGCAAAAATACTCCACTTCAATGGCAAGTATAAGCCTTGGAAGAGGGGCAGACCAGTTGGCCAGTCAACAACTGCTGTATCGCGTTGTGGGCCCAATGGGCAGGACTGTGCTGAGTTGTGGTGGGAGTATGCTGGTGATTTGATGGACACAGTCCTCGCCAATCCTGAGGATGATACTGATATCCCTCTTGAAGGGTAAGACTTTGGACGAGCATTTGAGAGCTTGTTGTTCCAGTAGCAGGCTTGTTTGTACAATCATTTCGAAGATTCATTCCAGACTTTCCCCCTGTGCCGGGTGAAAATAGAACTACACAAAGGATCACACAATCACATTGTAGTTATTGGTTAGCATGTCATTTCACTGATGTTGATTAACTTGTCACTTGAAGAAAAAATTCTGTTTGGCCTACACTCAAGCAACTGATGAAAATTGTAATGTATGAAGTCTATGTTGGTTGTCTTATTAGTTCTTGTGAAGTATCCTGCTTCAGTGATATGGTTTAGTTCACCTGATTTCATTATTCTAGTGCACGGTGGTTGAAATCCATTTTTCAGAATGGAAAGTTCAAGGGCTCATTTGTCATGTGTGTTTGCAAATTATGCATGAAATTCTCCACACACATGGACTAAGCTCGCATATTTCATGTAGAATTGAAGACCCATTTGAACAGAAGTTACCAGGGTACTGAGAGGCCAGCCAAAATTCTCCACGCTTGTTTGGCTCCCCATGGCAATTTGCATACTAGTACCTGCCAGTGCATTCAAGTTGGTCACAAATGTTTGCTGTGTATACCTGCAACAAGAAGCCCAGGTGAGCAGAAGATTCAATTCATTTTATTTGCAAATTGCTCAAACTTTAACATCCAAGAAATCTACAGTGACCTTGCAAACACTGAAGGTTCTGACACTGCAAAGGCCAAAGGTTCTGCCAGTTTCAGACCAGTTTGACACTCTTGCAAAGGCCAAAGGTTCTCCTACAGTGTCATACCCACCCAATGCTCTTGCAAAGGCTGGAGGTTCTGCCAGTGTCATACCAGTTTGACACTCTTGCAAAGGCCAAAGGTTCTCTTACAGTGTCATACCCACCCAATGCTCTTGCAAAGGCTGAAGGTTCTGCCAGTGTCATACCAGTTTGACACTATTTGCAAAGGCCAAAGGTTCTCCTACAGTGTCATACCCACTCAATGCTCTTGCAAAGGCCGAAGGTTCTCTTGCAGTGTCATCCCCCCTTGATTCTCTTGCAGTGTCATCCCCCCTTGATTCTCTTGCATAGGCCGAAGGTTCTTGCAGTGTCACATCAGTTGATGCTCTTGAAAAGGCTGAAGGTTCTTGCAGTGTCATACCAGTGGGAAATGGGGCTAATCACATGCTGATTTCATCAAATGATAACCAGGAAATGCAGCTGTCTCACACTGAGGGATTTGGAGAAAGGAATGTGGAGTCATCTGGCCAACAGTTTGATGATTTGGAACACCCGTTTGCACAACACATGAAGTACACTATTGCTATAAATTTGGAATCCTCCAAAAGCAAATGTCCCAAGTTCTCTCACAATGCTTGCTGTTCCTGTTTAGACATCTGCTTACAGGCTTCTAGATACACCTTTCTGTGCAACACTTTTCTTGCAGTACTAGACACTGGACCATCTTTGTTATGATGATCAAAGATGGCCCAGTCTCTGTCTGTTGCAGGTGGATTGTTGTCCAGAACTTCTTGCTGCTGATAATATACTACCACCATTCTCTGAACATTTTCATGTTTCTTCTTGAACAGCAGACAAGCAGAGGAGATTGAATCTATCACTCTTGGCATAATATGTCATAAGCTCTTGGAACTGTCTGGGAACAAAGATCTCTGCCCTATGCAAAGAGGCTTCACAAATCCTGAAGTTCTGTGTTCATATCTTGTGCAAGCAGCTGATAAAAAGACTGAAATTTCATTAGCAACCAATGGTGCACTGCACTTTTTGCTTTGCACAAAGCTGAGTTCCAATTTCAAAGCTTACCAAACTGCAAACTTCAAAATCTGTACAGAGATCTGCAGGGTTCAAGTCCACCTTGTTCCAGGTGATGTGTGCATGTCAAGCTTGTCTTGGGGACAGCATCTCCACATCTACTACGTGCAACACGAAGCTCTTTTGACTCAGTTTGCTTTTAGTCTTAACCTATTCTGACACTATTGTGAGTTCCTCAGCACTCAAAAATGTCTGAAAAATATTTTCTGGGGGCTCTTGCTGCAAAGAATTCAGTGTCCACACTTTAAGTCTTTTTTATTAAGTTTTTGTCTCACATACTTCCAGTGTCATGAGAACACATGAGATCCGCATGTAAGATAGATAGGCCTACAGCAGCTCAACTGGTCAATACACATGTAGGCATTGAAAACCTGTATATACGATTGATAATCATGTTGTTTCAGCGGAGTCTGTTTCCTCATCAAAAGACCTGGCAGACTTGCTATATCTTACACTTTTGCCAAACACAATTCACCAGCCTCCCGAGTCTTTCCCAATCCACCCAACACAGAGAATTGGGGGGCTCTACATGGCTGGCTGGCCCCCTTCCATGCCATCCAATTTTGTGAAGCTTCAGTGTAAAAGTATGCTTTTGCTGGAGTAGAGCTTTGTTTTGTGACACAGCAAATTAAACTCTAACAAATTAACCTTCAACTTCTCTATCATATGCTCAATGGATGTGTTACATTCACCTCCCAGTATGGCTTGACCCTCAAGTATGCTACGACCCGCAAGCAATGAAATCCTATGTAAGCTATGCCTGTGCAGATGCCGTCTGCGTTGGTATTGTGAATGGACTGACGACAATGGCTTTTTCAGGATTGGACATCTCAGCACCTCCTGCATGTTGAACAAACTCAGCTGGTGACATGTGAGACCCATGGCATGCACATACAATTTTAACCTGTCCCTTCTCAACCCTGTAAAGAACACCAGATATTGTCTTCCCACTGGGTCCATTTCCACTACAAGTAACCCATGGCAGATCTGGCGGTGATCCTGTGCCACCAAACTGTTGCCCAGCTGCAAACCCTGGCCGCAGGCTGGAAGCTTCTTCTCCAACTAGAGCATCAAGATTTGGTTGAGAGCCTTGCTGCCAGGTACCCATATGATGAAAGGCTTTGTCTTCATCTATTGATGATGCACTTCGAGCAGCTGTTAAGCCAGATTGTGCAGAATCCCCTGGGGTTCCTGGACGACCTGATCCGACAGTGCCCACCTCATCTGCAGATGTTGCTGGAACTCGAGAACCAGTCCTTTCCAACTGAATCATTGTGCCTCCTCCCGGAGCAACCAGTCCTTTCGATCCATTTGTTAATGGCCAACTGCCTTGGATATGTGCCCCTCCTTGAGACACATCCACCACACTTGCAAAAGCACTCACATTTGGAGTCTCTCTTCTTAGAGGACGATCTGCTGCATCTGATTTTGTTCGTGCAAGCCCAAATTGGGGAGCAGGAGGGACTGGGTTTGTGGTGGGTGGTGTGCGCATTCTGTTGGAGGACCCACTGCCCAAAGATCCAGTTCTCAACAGAGACTGCACACCAGGGGTGGATTGCTCTTGTACAGGCGATGTGTCTCGGCTCTTCACACAATCACTTCCTTTACCTGCACCATCACCAAGGTCAGCATGAACAGATGGTCAAAGTCAGGATGCATTTCCTGGAAATAACTTTAAACTAAATAACACTCATTACTCTTGATGCCATATCCACAAGCAAAAATGTGGTTGAAGTAGTGTTGTCAGATGCAGTTGAGAGAACAAGACAGAGGGAGAAGCACACTGACATACCCTGAGAACTTTCATGCTCATGAGGAGTCCCAGACTTGGTTCTCATTAAGCTTAAAG
Source organism: Sphagnum tenellum (assembly GCA_963921925.1). Taxonomy (NCBI): domain Eukaryota; kingdom Viridiplantae; phylum Streptophyta; class Sphagnopsida; order Sphagnales; family Sphagnaceae; genus Sphagnum; species Sphagnum tenellum. The sequence continues at coordinate 484,843 of OY998155.1, forward strand.
CACCATTTGTAGGAGGAGAATGAGGAGGTGTCAGCTGAGGCCTCAACATGGCTGGTGTCCATGCTGCAGGTCCTTCAGGTGGCTGGATCTGGAATGGTGAATAGACAGGAGGAACTGCAATTTGGAAAGGATTAGGCATGTTTGGGTTAATCTGTGGCTCTTGACTACCCTCTCCATTTGCAGCAGCAGGTGCAAACTGCATAAGATACGGGAAAGGAAATGGGAGACTGAAAGGCACACCCCCTGCAGCTGCAGCCGCTGGAACTGTTATGGGAAAAGGGTAAGGAACATGCATGAGTGGGAATGCAGGATTGTGTGGGTATGTCATGCCTGCAGTTGTCTTTCCAGCAGTCAAAGGTGCAGAAACCGATGCAGGTGATCCCATTTTCCCACTTGCTCCACCTTCCTCATTCTTCACCTTCTGGGGATGTGTCAGGTCAGGGACATTGGCTTTCCTTGGATCATCTGCTGACTCAGTCGCCCCACTCTCAGAATCAGTACCCCTGTCCTTGGTAGCTCTATCTCTCTCACGCTGTAGAGCTCGACGGATTTCAAGCAACTGATTGCCTACCTCATTTCCTGTTAGCTTTTCAACCTTCCCAGTCAAGGAAGACAGAGCAGGGCCTGATGGAACTGAACCTTCAACTGGGGCTTCTCTCCAGTTGTGAGACCATGAACCACTGCCAGGCCTATGGAGAGCTGTGAGGTTCAAAGATCCAGCTGCATCCTGGCTGTCTGGTGGGGAAGAGAGAGGCGGGGAGGGAGGTTGTGAGGAATTTACTCGTCTCAATTGGTTGGGCAGAGTGCCTGAAGGTAGCTTCCCGTTTGTGGAAGCCATAAAAGGGCCAGACAAGCCAGGCCTCTCGTCTTCTTTCTTGGCCTTCTTCATTTGTTTCTGCTCCTCCAGCAGCATCTTCCTCTTCTTCCGAGCTTCCTGTCGCTTCTGAGTCTCCGCATGCTGCCTCTGCTGCTCCAACAACTGCTGCTGTTGCTGCTGGAACATGGCTACTTGGCGCTGCTGCTGGTCTGCCATGGTCAACACATTTTTGCTCACATCTGAGTCACTTCGAGCAAGATTCCCATTTGAAGGTGGCACTGAAGCTGCTGCTTGTGTGGGAACAGCCACCACTGATACAGGAAGTCCTGCTTCAGAATTCAAACCAGAGGAGAGTGAATTGATAGATGGTGTCACATTCGGTATCCCAACCCTTTGTGACGTGGGATCAATCCCATCTTTGTATGCCTCTAACAGCTGAGCAGGTATGGCACCCTGTGCTGCAATACGTGCCCATGCAGCAGCAGTTGCTACTGCATGTGGTGGCAAACCCTGAAGCTCCTTAATCAAGCTTACCTCATCCTGAGGAGTTAGAGGCAACCGTTGGTGCTCGGGTTGTGCTGCCTTCTCCTGCAAAGCATGCCAGATATTGCGTGCAAATGACTTGGAGTCTTCAGCCACTGCATTCTCTACTGACTGTCTGGAGACTTCTGCTGCTCCAGCATCTGGGGGGGGAGAAGGAACCATCCAAGTAGGAAGGCATGTAGAAGAAACAAGCTTCTCACGTGCTGGGGCTGCTGCTACCGACCTCAAGAAATCCTGCTGCCAGAAGGCTTGCATCCTGCCTCCTCCTTCTGCTCTTCCCCCACCTACCTTCTGCTCTCCATTGTTCCCAGCTTGTAAGGAGTTGGAGTTGCTCCCTCCATCCAGAGACCTAGTTTTCCGCAGCACCACCATCTCCATCCCACAATCCCTTTCCTTGTCGCCACTTCCACCATGCTCCTCATGAGAATCCTTGTCCTGGTGCCCTCCTCCGAACCCATCCCTATCCTCCACAGCAAATCGAATCTCCTTCTCCCGTTCCTTCTCTTTACTTTTGCTACTCTTGTTTCCTCCCAAAGACAATCCCAAACAAAGCTCCAACCCACTTTCATCATCGTTGCCATCAGATGTCATGTCCGACTTCAGCTTCCAAGTCTCCGAGCCGTTGTTCTCCATGCCCTCAGTCCTTTCTTTTCTAATGCCCAGCAGCTGCTGCTGCTGCTGCTCCTCCTCCTCCTCCTCCTCCTTTTGTCGGCCTTTACCCTCTCCTTCCTCCACATCCTCTCCTTGCTCCGGCTTCAAGCACCACCGATGCAACGTCGGCGGCGAAGCGCTCCATTGACCCTCCTCCTCCTCCTCTTCCTCCTCCGCCATCACCACCCTCTTCTCTCAGAAACGTTCCCGCATTCGCAACTTGCCTTCAATAATGAACATCGCTGCTAGTCTGCATCGAGGATCGTTGATCGCGACTGTTTCTCCAGGAGCTGCCGGAAGCTCGATCCTCAAGATTCTGCGATTCCAGATCTAATCTTCTCGTGTTCGTTTAGTCTCCGGACGCATTCAAGAAGACCACAACAATAAAGTCTAGAAGAATCAGATCTACTGTCCTATGCAACTATGCGTTCAAGTCTTGGGCGGCGACAACGAACCCGGAATCGGAAAGGTAACACTAACTCAACACACACCCCCAAAAAAAAAAAAAAAATTTAAATTCCTAGAAAACCCACTACCTAATGTCCAAAGCTTACAATCTGTCCTCCTCCATTCATGGCAGAGAGCTCCATGACCGACGCCGACGACGTCCCGCGACGCTGCAAAACATGTACGCGCGCACACACGAGACGCTCAGCAGCGACCAGCATCATCGCCGTCGTCGTCGCCCCCAACGCACCCACCCCGCCCGTGGGGAATCGGAAGTTCGGAGATACCGGCACTTTTTTCATCCATCCAAAAGGATGAAATCTCCTCCGTCGATCTTGCAACCAGCATCGTCAGCATAGTCCCCCGCCCTTCCATGAATCCAAACTTCGACGAGGCCGGTTCTTTTTCATCCATCCGACAGGATGAAATTATACCAGTCGGTCTTGTTTGGAAGGTAGTTACCTATTACTGGGTAGCTAGACAGGTAGAGAGTGGTCCACAAGGATTCCATTGTCCAGAATATCCTCAAAAATTTATATTATTTATTTATTTTTATATATTTATTTATTATTACAAAATTTATGGAATTTCAACTTTCATTAATCAATAGTCAACTTGTGTTTTTCATTATAGTTTTTGATTCCAAAATTTCTGAATTTTTCGTATTTGCTCCAATCTACTATTTTCATAATTCTCATCATTTTCAATCTACATGTCTACATGTAGTTTTCTTTATAAAAAAAATGAAACTTTTTTACATATATGCTGGCATTTTGGCATTTATTATTTTTTTTGGAACTTGGAATATCCCTCTTTTAAACTAGAATCCTTTCATCTACAAATGGACATCTTGGACACTAATTATATATATTTTAGGAAATTTGAAAATTAAATAATTTAATTAATTAAAATTATTTTTAATTTATTTTTGGTTAAGAAAAATAGAGAATCGTTTAGAACACTTTAAAAATATCCTATTGTCAACATGGAATGTTGAAAATAATTATTCTGAAATTGTTAAACTTTTTCAACTTTCTCCCAACCCACATACCATTCAATGTACCTCATATGTGGCCACTAGATGGGGGTTAAAGTGAAGTGGGGCCGCCATTGGGGGTGGGGCTAGATGGGTCCTAAACCCTAATCCAAGGGCATTACTCAACATAAATCACCATTGCATAAACATCTTTTTTTTCCCCCCTTTATGCCTAGTTTACACCAACCTTGGTTTGGTATACGGTATATAGGTTTGGGCCTCGTATGAATAATGATATTGACTACCATAATACTAGCTTGATATTAGATCTTTCAATACTTGCTTTGATTACATGCATATAGTTTGGGATCACATTTGCAAAAATTGGTCAAAGACCAAACCAACATGGTTTTTAGGGTTTGGAGACCAAAGTTGTTAATTGATACCTAGGCATGTTGGTTGTTCTCTTTTTTGGTATCAATCTCCTTTTGAAAGTTATGAGAGGTATGGCCGCTTCAATTAGGTTACCTCTCAAGACTCATAGACTACTAGAAAGTAATCATGGCCACACCTCACCTACGTGGGGTTTGTTTCTTCATCTTCAACAATCGGTGTGTTGTGTGCCACCCCACAAGTCAAACATCTAATACCAACAACACAATGAAATTCAATAATGGATTTTTAAATTTATAATCCCTTTCATTATATCACGAACATAAACAAACATGTTGCTAACAAGCATGATGTTGCTATAAATCAATACAAAACACAAAAGAAGGTAATAGATGAGATTGTTCTTGTCATCAAATTTATTAACAATGAATGGGTGCCTTGTTACATTATTGTAAGGTTGTTTGAAACTCCTAACACCTTAATTAGAACAACACTAGTTGGGCAAGTGAACTTTCTCTTGGTTGACTATGGTTTCACAAACAACATCATAGCATACGTCAATAATGAAGGCATAAACTTGAACACCTTTTCTTTTGTATTGACACATGTTATATCTTATGCACCATTGTAAATTTATGCACCTTTGAGTGGCACATGTTTTGGGCATGTAATGTCTAAGGCACGTCAACGTGTGAGTAATGATACTAAGATTGGAATTGGGCTACAAGAAGTTAGTGTGATTGAAGTTCATTTTTTCATTGTAAAAAACAATAACTCAGATGAAGGGGAGGCAAAATAGGAACTTGCATGTAAGGAGGTTGGCTTGAGGCCATGGAAACTAAAGACACTTGTAAAAACTCAATTTGCATCAAATGTTGTTTTATTTCAAAGAAACCCTTGATTATTTTGTAGCCATTAACCTTTGCCACAATTGACAAACATCTAGGCTACAAGCTCAAATACCATCAAGATCTACATGAGCAATGGTCAAAGTAGTGACAAAATCGAAACAATGTTGAAGAGGAGTTGTTTGATGACTATGAAGAAACAGTTGAAGAGCTTGGATACTTTGAAAATGATTGCCCTATAATTTAATGATTGGCATTTTGTTTTGAGTTTTCAATATGAAGTTAATTTTTGACATTGTAATGGTTAGTGATACATTTTGTGGTAGAACATAACAACTTCCAGCTTCCAACATTATTGTTTTCCAATTTATTATGACATTTGACATTTCAATGCATGCTCTTGTGATTGGGCTTTTGTAAATGTTGGTGATGCAATCTATGGTGGAGTAGAGTTCTTCCTAGTTTATGGTTTTTTTTTTTTTTTTGGGGCAATCTCCAAAGACATGTTGCATCTCCATGGGTACTCTATTGGTTGCATTTCAATGGATATTCTATTGTGATTTAGGTGTTCATGGTGCATGTATTTTGCAATAAAATAGAGGTGCCCTTAGTTGACATTAACGTTATGTGTTTGTGATGCACTCGAGAGTAGAGCAAAGGTATTTCTAGCTTACACATAATTTTTTTTGGGCAATTCATCATGACCTTTGATATTTCAGTGGCTACTCTTGTGAGTCCTTGTTGGTGATGCATTCTGTAGTAGAGCAAAGCTGCTCATAGTTTAGGGCATTTTACTTTCACAATTTGCCATGACATTTGCCATTCGAACATGGGTACTCTCTTGGTAGCTTCAAGTGTTGGTGAAGCATTATATAATAGAGTAGAGATGTGCTCCTAGTTTACCACATTTCTAAGTTGATGAAACCATGATATAATATGAAAGACCTTGAACCCAAACCAACATTCTAGCATAAATTGAAGATATGGTATAGGCTATAATGTATAAGGTTCAAGGTTTAGGCTAGGGTTTAAGATTAAATTGATGAGTCTCATATTGATACCAAGGTCCAATATAAATTTTAGCTGGTATTGAACTACTGAAGGGTATATTTGATACCATTGCAGACCGATTTTATAAACCCAAAAATATTTTTACTAGACTAGTCTGAATCAGTGACTAGCACTTCCCTTTGTACCATAGACTAGTGATGAATAATTTTTCAAATTTGAAAATATGGTAAATAAAATATTCCAGAAAATTAATTAATAAATTACTTACTTTCCCTCACTAAAAAAAATTCTTTGAAAAACAAAATAAAATAAAAAAATAAAATACTTTTTTTTTTTGAAAATTTTAACATTTCTGAAACCAATACAATAAGTGTTGAACTTGACATGGTACTAAGATATATTGGGGGGGGGGGAGGGGGGGGGTGGTGGGCATTGTATTCGGTGACTAGAACAACTTCTTTTACATCACTTGGAAGGGGGCTCTCCTCTTTCTTCACCAAGTGGGGGAAACTAGGGATGCTTAAACAATTTGCTTACTAGGTGAGTGTGTAGATAAGGGGGAGGGGGGGAAGGGGAGGAGGAGCACAAGCAAAAAAAGCAAAGCAAAGCAAAGCAAAGTGTGTGTCCCACCATACCCATGCCAAGGGAGGGCCCTTTCACTTGGAGAAATTGCTTAGTGTATTTGGAAATTGGGGCACCAACACCACTTTGAGACCCTACCCCTAAACAAGTTGGCTGGTGGGCTCAGAGTTTGGGCCCCTCTTTCTGTTGCCACACGCCTATTTGGGAAGGGAAGTGACCTCCCTTTGTATTGTTTTATGGGGGAGTGTCCGTCTTCTTGGCATTTAGTGCCTTGGAATGTTGCACACAGGCACAGGAAGAATTGCCCAACTTGTAGTAAGTAAGTAGCCTAGAGTCAGGTTCTTGATAGAAGGTTGATCAAAGAATTGTACTCCACATCTAGTCTATAGCCAGGTTTGGCTAAATCTTCCTATGGATAATTGTTGTTTTTTTTATACATCATTTGCCAAGTGATTTAACTATATTTTGAGTGAATTCGTTGAACAGAATCTAATAAGGAAATAGGGAATTCATTGATCTAGTGAATGAGGATTAATGAATTGCACTTACGTTTTGTAATAATGCATCTTCTTATGGATGATTACCACTTAAGCTTCATAATTATAAATGAATAAAATCTTGAGTCTATCTTAGGTGATGGTTGTCAAGTGTTGGCTTGATTGATTCTAGTAATGTTTTTCAAGGATGTTGGCCCATGTAAAGATGGGGCAAAAACAATTCCTCTTCTTTCTATTGCCAAGTTCTCCAAAAAAATAAAATGGAAGTGTGCCCATTCCAAACATGGTTTCTAAACTTGTTTCACCTATACTAGTTTCAAGTTTAATTTGTCACTAAGTTTGAGAATAAATAGGCTAAATGAAAGTTCTTGTTAGCTTTTTAATGTTAATTTCATATATTTTCTAGTTTTTACTATCTTGAAAATAATAAGGTTTCAATTAACTTTTAAATTAATAATAATGAAAACATTTATATTAATCACATACCCATATATATCAGATATGCTAAATTTGATGGTTGGAATCTATTTTGAATAAAATTTAAAAATATTTTTTTGGTGGTCTTTGTGTCCTTTCACATTTTAGTGTCATATAAAAATTAACTAGTACCTTTTGCTTCAAGAAAATTTGGAGATTTATTTTTTTCTTGTTTTTGTGCAAATAAAGAGGATTATTACATGTTACACATTGCACCATATTATTATTATTATTATTATTATTTGGCCAAAATACATGAGATCGTTAACAAAGGAGTAGATATCAATGCAAAAAATGAGAATGGAAAACTGGTTTGGTAATTGGTATGTGGAAATAATATGATGGGGGTTGTTTCAATATAATCTATGGTACTCAATCTCCTCTTTATTCCTCTCAACTCTCTTTTATGTTCCAGAAATCATGAATTATATAAATTTATGTGATTTCTTACAACTATGTGAAAGTTGTATGTATAAAGGGCAAGAGGGAACAAATGTGAAAGCATGGAATGATCTAATGTTCTAAGAAGTACATAGAGGCCATTGGGATGCTCCAAAATATTTATTATTTTATTATTTTTTCAATGACAGGGTAACCAAGGGCACTACAAAGGATATCACAAACAACAATGTGCTAGAAAGGTTCATGTTTATAATATGTGAAGATTAAATTGCATGTTCAAAAATGAATGGAAGTGGAAATGATTTCACATGTAATCTATATGCTCATAGATTGCCAAGTCTAGTCAGTATTTATCTTTCCTTCAAAATCGTTTCATTTTTAAATATATTAACATGTTGACCTTATGTCAATTGGTCGTCACTAGTAGTGCAAAATAGTGTGAAACCCAAGTTAATATAGCGTCGACATTGATTTGAATATTATAAAGAAAAATCAAAATATAATAAAATACGTAAAATGGATTTTGTGGAGTTATTGTTGTGAAAATACATGTCATTGGGTAGGGAACAATTGAAACTTATGGTTTACACTTTTCATTGAGAAAACAAAAAAATAATGGAGGAAAATCTATGCCATGTTGTGTTGAAATATATGTATTAAAAAAAATGTTATTTTAAAACATTTTTTCCTTGTGGTGAACAACATCCAAAGCTTTCATTGTTAGTTTTGTTTTTCCTTCAAGCGTGAGGTAGGTTTAGATATGTGATTGTTGTTTGGATGTGAAAATGTTGTCGTCTTCCCAATCCATTGGTCCCCTACTCCACTTTTGGCAATACCAAAAAAACTTGGCAAAGGAGGTGTGCATTTTTATCATTTCACAAGTTTTGGACTAATGGAGCAAAAGTTCATGAATTTAGAACGATTATCATCCTTGAAAATAAAATTGATTTAAATTGAAATTGAAATTAATTTAACAAGGTTTCATAAGAATTCTAAAATTAAGCCCACTTTAACTATAATAGTATTGGGATGGGTGACCTTACAACACAAGAGGTTTAATAATCTTTGGCCAATGACACAAGCCAGGCCTACTAGTAACACATTATATGTTGAATGAAATGTTAGTTTTGAAGGTGCCATGTGTCAAGTTTTTATTGTAAAAAATACTAAATAAAACAATAATAGGAATAATATACTATTCTTTTTAAGAGATTTTTTTGGGGGTAAGATTGGTTTGTGGTTGGGCACCAATGTCAATGTGAATGTTGTTCCCATACTTTTGTGAGTTTGAGATATTGATTCCCCATTTGTGTGTCTTTGGAATGTCATCTTGATAAAAGCTAAAAGGCTCAAAAGAAACAACCCAAAACACAAAAAAGGTTGAGAATGAGCCTTTCAAATGCACCACCACATGTAAGAAGCAGCCACTTGGTGCTGTGTGATCTATCAAAAGAACCATCAAACTACAAGAGAACGGTAAAAGAGAATAATACTTTCCTAGCCAACAACAAGCATCAATTGATCATTTTCACGACTTTTTCTAATTAGCCTAGAGCCATATCCGTTGTTTTCCAAATAGTAAACAAAGCACCCCTCTTTGTTCCTAGGTAGGCCGGGGTGAACCTACATGTGAAGGTACCAATTTTTTTTCTTAAAATTTTGAAGAAAATAATTTCTGAAAATTTTAACATTTTTGAAAATAATATAATTAATGTTAAAGCTCCCAAGGTAGTACTAGAGCATTGGACTTGTTCTTCCTCCTAAACCCTAAACCCTAAACCTTCTTCATTCCAACAAAAGTGATCGTGGCTTTGTGTTGTCTTTTACTGCAGATTTTGTAACCGACCCCAAATCTGTGAAGTGGAATTTAAAGATCTTATGGGGACTATGGTCCTCCAATTATTCATAGGATTTTTGACCTTTCCCTTTTGCCCAAAGTGTAGCACTCTACTCAAGAGTAAGGTCATACTAGAGAGATCTGGAAAATATTAAACATGCCAAAGAAATCAAATCACAAATAAAATATTCACACATCTAACTGCATGCAATATCAATCAACCTGAATTGTGTGCATCCAAGTATTCCGAAGTGTGCAAAAATTATTCCAAATATTGATAAGGTAATTTTCTTCTTCCAAATCTAATGCCCATTGTGTGATGTAATGTGGACTCATGTTTAACATGGCAACTTCTATTGTAGCAATATTGGGTGGGAGACACGTACTTGTGTTGATGTTGATATCAAACCTTAAATGTTGCAAACATGTACACTCACAATTCACCACATAGGTCCAAAACCTTATAGAGGTTCAAAACCTTCGAATGAGCAGAAAATAAATGTATAATTTTTGAATTTTCATTACAAAATTTTAAGTGTTCACAAAACAAATGTCTTGAATTTTTTTCAATATATGATTTAAAAGCTTTATTAGCTTTTTTTGGCACAATTATGGGTACAATTAGTTGTTGACAATTTCTTTTAACATGGTGGTGGGTTTATAGTGCAATAGGAAGCAACAAAAAGTCAAGTGGCAATTGGAGGAGTTTGGTGTTTTGAAGATTCTATTTAATATTGCTACAAAGAAAAAGGAGAAATGAAGGTTAGGTGGGATTAAAGGGTTATTGAAAATTTATGTGAAATTGACACCTATTTGATTAAAAAAACAATGAGTTATTTTTTAAATTTTATAATGGACTTTTGTTGAAGATATTTTGTCACATGGGACCTTATTAAACAAGGACAAGGATTGTCTTGACTTCTTGTGTGTGTATTATGGAGGTATATAGATAAGTAAATTGCTACCTTCTAACCACAAGTTTAAAAGGTGTCCCCATTGACCCAATAACAAATGACCCCATCTCTATTCCATTGTTTCCCAATTTGGTTAATGCCCAATCTACGAAAGAAATAAAATGACAGATTGAGAATAACATGGTGCTTTCCCTATTCAATCAAAATTAAGAACTCAAGTTGACATAGATGTAAAAACAACCTTGGATGGTGAACATGCTCATTTCCAAGTGTGTAGGTTCAAAACTCTCAAAGAGTTATTGCCAAAGCCTCATCACAATAAATCACATTAAAAAAGATATGACAAATAATCCATGACAAAGGATGACAAAATCAAAGGGGGGCCATCACCCAAACAATGATATCCTAGTCTTTCAAATGACATGTCTAGGGTGGATGTGGCATGGAAAGAGTTGGATGTTGGAGGACCCAAAGTTGCAAAACACATGATCAAGGAGACCAAGATACCACTTTCAATTGGTTGGGATATAACTACCAATGTTGGTAGTATAGGTGTGATCATCAAGCATAAACCAAGGATTGAAGTTATTTTGTGAAACCCATTTGATTAGTTTATAGATTTTTCATTTAGAATACAAGAGCTTCTAGACCCGTTGTTGGATTCCTTTAAAATTGGGACAATTTTAAAATGGTAGCTAAGGCATGTGCCCACAAAATTTCAGCATCATTGGAGTTATTTTGAAAGAAATGAAATTGATTGAGTTAGAGGGGCATGCCACCATTAGAACATCAATGTTGTACATCATGCTCTAATGGTGCCCAAAAAAAACTCACTTAGAAATCAACATTTGAACCATCCCCAAAAACAAGCCAAAACCAGCCTTAGCCTAACTTGAAATTGAAGGTTCTTGTGAAGGTTGGACTTATTGAACCCAAAACCATTAAACCTAGCCCCAAAACTAGTAGGTTTTACTTCTTTTTTTAAGATCCCTAAACTTGAAATTAGAGGGTCTTCCATTTTTGAAAAAAAAAACTATAAATGTGGACCTGACAATTCTTGTGAAAACCCAAGAACTAGCCGACCAACATTGGTATGAACACACAAATTTCTTGGGAGTGAATATAAAGCATTCAAAAAATACAACATAAGTATATCTATTCAAGTTTTGGCCAAGGATGCCACATTGTGACCACTTTGACGAATTTTCCAAAATCACAAACATGAAAACATGATTTAGTGGCAACCATAAATTTGGTAGAAGTGACATGATCCCTTGGTACCACTATTATGATTTAAAATTTTATTTTTATTTCTTCCAAATTTTGTGATGTGTCCAAATTGGCAATCACCCACAAGAAGAGTTAGCCTATTTTGGCCATAAGACCAGATAAGAATCCTTTAATATTTTGGCTACATGCTGAAACTTGTTGTAGAAATTTGGCAATTTTTAGGGTCTTTTTTTGGAATTCAAAATCCGCCACAATGGGTCATTTCTTTCATACAAATCCTTTGCGTGTGTAATTTTTTAATTTTTTTCAGGTTCAAAAAAATGCCAAAAAAAAAGAAGGTCTGAGTTCTAATACCGGAACCCGAATCAAAATTTATTTATTTAAGAACCACCCACCTGGAACCATATTCCAAGTTCCTACTTGAAATTACCCTACTCTATTTCAAGCATGGTTCAAACTAAAAAAATTAAACAAATAAAATCTCATAGGTGTTATGGAAAGGTGTAGTGGCTATTGGGGGAGGGACAAACATCTGTGCCATGGCTATTGTGGTCAATGTATTAATGGGTTATCACCAAAACTAATGTTTGTCTAGTGTTTATGGTTGGGTTGGGGGAGAGGGAGGGTTAAAGCACTTACTTATGTTAAAAATATGGATGTTATATTTTGTGATAGTAAAGTGGTTCTTGAGTGATAGGAAGTGATTTTGCATTGGAACCAATGAATGAAGCTGGGCTCATTAAAATCCCAAGTCTATTAATCTTTGGAACTTATCAACACACAAGTGGAGGAGAGACTTTTCATCACAACCTTTCTTAAAAAAAGTCTGCATTACTTCTTGCATTGTCTGGTGAATTGTTTCTCCTAATTGGAGCAAAGGAGTCAGAAAAAGGCTATGCAATAGTAGCTAGCAAAAAAGGCCATTAGCACTGGCCACAAGCCCTTTAGTTTATGTATATAAATACAAGATTCTCATAATCAAAGGGTTTCATGATTGATTGGATATGGAAATATTTTTTTAGCATGGGGTTTTAAGGAGTCCCAAGGTTTTGGGAATATTCTCAAACCATGAGACTGGATGATGCCAATACATACATTTTTTTGTTCAGCACATGTTCACGCCTAATGCTCTGACAAATTGGCTTTACAACTCACACAAGATCATCATCACATCAGCCCATACCTCCTCCTCTCCTCTTTCTTATCCCCCAAAAGCATTAGCTACAAAATCTGTCCTACTATGTACATGGGTGGTGCACTGGTTGGGTGCTGCTGGTTCAATGTGGCCAACTAAACTAAACTAAACTAATCTAATGCCCGTTGCATATCTAATTAGGGTTTTCCTTCAAATTTTTGATATAAAAAAATTTGAAGAAAATTTCCACCCAAAAAAAGAAGGAACTTTAGTTGAATTTTTACTCTGAAAAAAGCAAACCCTAAACCCTAAGAAACCCTAAAAATTTCCAAAAAGATTTCCCAAGTCTCAAGACTGACTAAAGAAGCCATTTTTTTTTACCCCAGCATTCCGGCCTTGTCTTAAATAATTATCACCCCTACTTCCTTCCCCAACTTGGTGGCACTACAATAAATGTCTTGTCTAGTGGGTGCCATGACCAAAGGACACAAAGCAAAGCTGCTTTGCCAAACACTTCCCCTATTCCATTTCAGAGCACAAAATCCACCTACAACTGGTTATGTGGACCTGTTACAGGTACGATACCAGTTGGACACACAGACAGTGTGACTGGTCTTTCTTCACTTAGGTATCATCCTGGAGTGTCAGTTGGAAGTTCAGTTGGAATGCCACTTCTTTGCAAGCAAGATGTTCAAAGCACAAGCCAACTTGGGGTGTCTTAAATGCAGCACAATACAAAAAATACTCATGCCTGCCCAGCTGCCCTATTTAATTATCTTGTTGCTGCCCACATACATTTGGCCCCCTTGATTATTATTATGCACCTAATGGGTGTGTGTGATGGATACTAAGAAGCATCAACACTAGTTAGTGTCCATTGCATTCCCAATACATGCATAACCATGGGTCCACATGTGTGTGGGGGGTATCATCACCCATAGTTTTCTTGGAAAATATAATTTGGGCTAAGGGCAGACCAAAGATATAATTTAGGTTAAGGGCAGACCAGATATAATTTATTCGGGCAACTGGGCAGGAATGAAAAAAAGAAATGCAGCATTAACTTTTATATTGTTTGCATTTAAGACCCTTTTGGCTGATTTAACATCCTCCCACACTTCTTGTAGCATGGAAAGGACAACAACAAGTGGGAAGAATTGATGCCTCTCATCACCCGAGGCTCTACTACTTTCCTCACATCATATATATAAATTCATTACGTCCGTGTCACAGAAGGCCGACCGAGCCCCACCCGGCACTCTCGGACTCTCGGATTTCTATCGATCGGGCCCGTCGTGGGGGTGCCGGGCCGGGTCGGTCACAGAAGGTCGATCGGGTTCGGCTGGGCACCTTTCACGGTTATGACGGAGCCCGATGTAAGAGAGTTATGTGTGTTTGGCGAGGGAGGGCGGCGGCGGTGGGGGTGGAAGTCTCACGAGTGAATAGTGTCAGTTGCTTGTTTTGCTCCAGAGGGCAGAGGTTGCTTGGAATTGGGAACAATGAACAGCACGGACCCTTGGGGAGAAAGAGAATTTAAAGAGGAAAAGTGTTGCAGTAATGAGGTTGGCTAGCAGAAGGTAGAGGATGCATGGAACTGGGAACGATGAACAGCACGGACCCCTGGGGAAAAAGAGAGAATTTAAAGAGGAAAAGTGTTGCAACAATGAGGTCGGCAAGCAATGGATTTCACGGGGGACTTTTCAAAAACAATAAATTTTTAAAAAAAAGAAAAAGCTGCTTTGCGCCTTTGTCTGTCTCTTTCTTGGTTTAAAGAAACCGGGGGACTTCATAGTGTCCGAAGGTCACGGGTATCCACTAGTCTAAGCAATGCTCGGTGGAATTTCTCACTACCCCAGAGGGAGAGGGCCCACAATACTGACTATACTGGAATTGGTTGCCTTGCATGGGAGCATTTTGTATAGGAGAAGCGTCTGAGTACGGGCCCTTCTGTAATTTGAGATCTGTGCCTAAGGCTGACAGGCCGAGATGAAAATACAAAGGAAAAAATCCAGGTAGTGCTTTACACAAACTGAAATGCCTAGACAAGAAGCCAGAAAGGCCCACCATACTGACTTGCCTTGCCCATTTTGCACAAGGCAATCATGTACGAGTAGGGTGAGGTGGGCCCATTGTTCTGGCTTGGCTTGGCTTGGCTTGGCTTCCCTCGAGGGCAATTTGCAAAATACAATCAATGCCTCCCTCCCAAGCTTATCATGGAATGAAAAATGACTTGCTAATAGTGTTCAGACTCCAGAGGCTTGACAACCTGCCACGAGCAGGGATGATGTCATCCACCCCTATAAACACACAAAGGTCTCTAGCTATATATGGTCATGGGAATAGGGTGGGTATGGGCTGCCCAAGAAATTGTGAAATTTGTCTTGATGCCGTGACTATTTTGTGGTTTCTCCATTGGAAATGAAAACTTATTTCAATGGCAGCTTGCAAAATATGAGATTTTTATGGTCTGTTCCTAAGTTTGTATAATGTATACTCTTCTTTTTTGGGCAGTTTCAAGTGATGTGCTGGTTCCTAGCACCTGAATGAAGCCACCATTTCGTATTAGTGTGCATCTGAGTTCAATAATGAAGTATCTTCAAAACTATTAGCCCCTACAGTTTTTTTTTTTTTTTTGGTGGGTACCAAGGTTTTGGCATTTGGCGAAATATTTTGTCAAATTTTTGTTGTTGTTGGACATTCTCTCTTTTTCAAAAAGAAAATCATCAATTTTTTAAAAAAAACTACAAATTGCCATGTTTTTACACATTGTTCAAGCAAGTAACCAGGATATGAAAAGATTTTAATATTTTTTTACTTTTGTAGTTGGTCTATAGTCAAACATGATTAAATTTCTTTGTGGATGACCACCAGTGTGGCAACATCACAAAATTGATTGGATTTTTTTAATTTTTTTTTCTGCTTGGCCAAACTTCGAGGGGTTTTCATGTAAGTAATTTAGGCAGTTTAGGTAGTCTTCAGAAAGTGCATACTACATACCTTACCCCCCAAAATATAAAAATGTGAAAACTTACATAAATGCTAAAGTCCTTAGGTCATTTTCTACTTCATAATTATTCCACATCAAAAGAATTGTGGCATTTTACACAAAACTCACACTTAAATGCTAGGTAATTTTGCAACTTTCTTCACATTCATGGTGTGGGGTTGCCAAGATAACTATCATGTCTTGCCTAATGTTGTCATCCACACATGGGTCAGATTTTGATTAGATGTCTGGAAAAAACATGTTGTGAAGCTTTTTAATTTTGTAAGTGAAATATGGCATGTCATCATATTTCACCTAACTTCTCTTATGGAAATAGATATTTATTCCCTAACACATAAAGCCTTTATGTGAAAATGCAATACACTAGAAAATGATTGTGTGATATCAATTGGATTTTTTTAAAAGAAAATTTAAAAGATTGTCAATTTTTTAAATCATGTAACACATTCAACCATGAGCATTGCTTGAATTGGCATCAACCTTGGCTCCACCTTGCACAAGCCGTTATTCTTTGTGGGGTAAGTAGGTCAAGTTAAGAATCTTGCCTACAACCAAGAGGTCTTGGGATCAATCCCAAGCACTCACACCCATGTGTTACATTATATAGCATTTTTGGACATGGGGCACCCTGCAAATGGGTATTGCAACCCCGGTGCAACACCACCAACATGGGTATAGCAAAATTCTTCACCGAAACAAAGAATGAATCTCATCAATTATCGTCATTTCTCCTTGGCCTCTCGAGGTTTAAATGGCCTCTAAGAGGCCGAGTGTCGTGAGTGAACTCACAAGGCGGCAGCAACAACAACAGGCACATCGAAGGAAGGATTAATCACCTTCTTGAGTGATGAGACCTTTTAGTGGCTATATACTTAAGCCAGGAAATGTTGGATCATTACCATGGGCTAAAAGTAACCATGGTAAAGATAGCCTAGACTTAATAGCCCTTCCTAAGAACACCCTACCTAGTAGTAGTAACCTAGAAAAAATCTAACCATGGTACCAGTGTATGTGCTAGTTCACCCAAGGCCCTCTCTCACTCTCTGAGCCCAAGTTTAAAAGAATTAATTCCCAGGGTTTAAAAAATTATAGCCTCTAAAAGAGGCCTCCCTCCCTGGTAGAGGTGCAGTTGGCCCGGTTCATCCTGGCCAAACCACAACCGGACCGGTACTGTCGTATAGCAAGCAGTCACGTCGCCACACGTTAGTCGGCGGAGCAGACGGAGGAGACTGCAGAGCACGTGGCAGCATGCGCGGGGGGTATCTGCCTTGGCCACGGCCCAGTGGCTGGCCCACTAGGCTACTACTAGGGCAGGTACAGTTCCAGGTTTTTCCGTGGAACTGGGCCCCTGGCGTGCGACGTGGCGCGTTATTGTGAAGTGGAGAATGGTACTGGGACCAATGGCGGAAGTGAAGCAGCCAGGCAACGGATGAGCATTGAGCACGCGTCTGCAATGGGTGACGGTTCAAAGCCACGCGTAGCATTCGTGAGATCGATCCCGCCATTGAAACCGCAATTACGAAAGCGGAGCATCACGATGATTCATCGCATGAATTGAGGAGAGAGCCAGCGACTCCAGGAGTCAGGAGTCAAGAGAGAGCTGTCTGTCTGTCTGTCTGTGCAGAATCACACAAGCTCTGGTTGTGTGTACTGGATGGACTCTCTGCTTAGTACAATACTTTTATTTTTTTCCTTCCTCTTCTTCTTCGAGGTCGTGCACCGAACAGTTTACAGGCAGCCTTCTTGAGCCAGAAAGCTACATATATATATATATATAAATATTAAAAAGGTGCTAATATCCAGTTTTTTGAGGATTTTCAATCGCCATTGTTTGACGAAAATTTAAGAACAAAACCACCAGATTTCTCTATACATGGTTCAAGTATGTTAGTAAATAATTTATTTAAAAGATATTTAACAAGTTTTACTTTCATATGTAGCTAGTACCTAAATTTGGCTAAATCTTCGTGTGGATCGTTGCCACTTTGGCTACATCACAAAATTGGCCAAAAACAAGACCAAATAAATAAATAAATAAACAAACATCATGGTTCACTTTTTTTGGTTTTTTTGGTTTGGTGGGGGGGGTCAAATTTGTGATGCAGCCAAAGTGGTGATGATCCACATGAAGATTTAGCCGAATTTGGCTACAAGCTAAACTTGAAAAACAACCTTCTATATATTCAGCTACACACTTAAACCGTGTATAAAAATCTGGAAAATTTCCTTAATTTTGGTCAGATTCTGGCTATTGAAAATCTCAAAAGGCATGTGATTTCAGCAGTTTAAAATTGTATAATATATATATAGATATAGCTTTTTGGCTGTCTATATATATAGCGGAGCAAAAAGAAAAGGCTGGGAGGTTGGGACAATGCGCTGTTGAGGCTCGAACCACGAATCAAAATGGATGCCTTTCTTTTAAAGCAAAAAAAGCGTGGACGACTACAAGCGTCGAAAGAGAAGAGAGCAGCGAGAAAAAGGGCGATGGAGAGGAGCCATGGAATCCAGGTCTTGATTCTTTCAAGAATCTAGCTCCCCCCCCCCCGCCCACCCCAACATGACTGACGTGTACATGACGTACGTAACAGACTAGGTCAAGAAAGGTGGGTAGGAACGTGACATAGGTAGGTAGGTAGGTAGATAAGTGACCATAAGATTGTGATAGAGTTAAGTAGGTGGGCTATGAATGGCTACTCATTATGAATGGTGGGGTGTAATGCACCTCTTCTTTTTTCTTTGAGGGAGGGAGGGATATTCACCCAATGTAAAGGAACACTTTTGACCCTAATCCATTGACAATACCTTGTTGGAAAGATGAATCTAGAATCAAAGTTGCATTTCATAGTAGACACCGCATTATAGTCTGTGAATTCCTTACTTGCTAAGTTGCAAGCAAAATAAAGCAGTTTCCTACAGGAAGTACAAACCAAATGGAACACGAAGTGGAGCTGCTCTTAGAATGACACTCCACAAAGTGGAGTATGTCTTCTTTGATCCATGAGACCAGTGAAGCTTTTGAATCAGAACACATCAAGGAGAACATTTTCTGTCCCTTCCATTTCTATGCAGTATCAGTCTGCCTCCCAACTCAAATCACCCCGATGCTGGAACCAGCTACAGGAACTCTGTGATCTTTGTTTCATTATAATCAACGGGTTCAAGGACTAATCCATACAAAAGCTCGGAGTACACTAGCACCCACTCTTTGCACTACTGAGTAGTGTAGCCATAGAAATTGATGACAGAAAAACATAGAGCATTTTCTCTAATTACCATGATGTGTTTTCTAATCTTTTCATTTACAGACTGCTCTCTAGCTTCTCTGCATTTGCTTTGCATTCACAACACACCCAAAGCATGTTCACAAAAAAATTTCACCAATTTTGGTGGTTTCTGGCATTCATCCTTACCTATGTGATTCTCCAGGCTGCCTGAATTAGTTCCTGGAAGATCAGAGATGGATATACCTCCTGAGCGTTGATTTTTCAGGTTAGGAGTACATACAGAAAATTAAACAGCTGATGGTTTCATGTTGTAACCATTTTGGTGCAGTGTGTACCACTTCCAGGTGATTGCCAAACTGTCTCTCTAGTTGGTGTGGTTAACAGCCCACTTGAGTTCTCTTTGAATCTTGAAAGGATTGCTGTAAACTTCTGCTTAATCACCAGGCCTCCGGTCAAGATATTTCACTATAATGTTGACACCTGTCACTGCTTTGCATGCGTCTACAAATTCCTTGACTGAACTCCCTGTTGCACAATTGGGATTCAAGTTTTACGACCACAATTTTCAATAAGCCGTAGAATTGCTCTTTCAAACAAGTATGTAGTCTGGACTTCAAAGGTTTTGTATGTCAGGCAAAGTTTGGTGAGCTTGGGAATTATAGGAGAATGCAATATGGTGGTGCACCTTTGCTGATGCCGACATTGTAGATTCCTACTTGCTGAGGCTTAGCATTGATCGTTGGTTTCACATGGGCATCCACAAAGGTCACTGACATGGATGTAATCACATATGCATGTGCCATCAATTGTGTTGTAGTCTGTACCTCACACCTGCAACAAGAGAGCCCATTTGAGCCCATTTTACATCGAGAAACCCATGTTCCAAAACATCAGGGTTAAACCAACCATCTCCTTTCACAATGGCTCAATGACAGATCAATAATAACTAGCAATGGTTTTTTCACACAGGTGCGCTGTGCCAGCTCAGATGGCAATCTTTCAAGCTCAGCAAAATTTGTGACTATAAAATTGTGCTGGGTGATGAAGAAATAGAAACACTCATTTTTACCTCTAGCTCAGGAGTAATGCCTGCAGCAGCATCAAAGCAGGCTCCAGAGATCCATGCATGCTTGCGTAGCTCCAGTCAGGGTGCTTCTCCCAGCCTTCCTTTTGGATCTGATCCAATCACATTGAAGTATCAGGGAATGAATTTGGATTCAGTTAGATCCCAGTTGCAAGTCTTGCTTCAATTTACCTGTAGGCTTCAGGTGTGAAAGTCATCATACAAGTGTTACCCAGTGTAACTTAGCAAAAGAACAAGACCTCCCAAAAACACTAGGAAATTATGGGTTATTCAAAAACTGACAGGTTGAGACGTAAGTACAGCAAGATCATGACAGACAAGTCTGTAGTTCATGCATAGTCCTCAATCAAATCTTCTGCCATCTTCTTTGCTTTTCCATATGGTTACTGGGCACCTAATGGACATAACCACAAGAAGGGGAAATTTGCAAAAAAACTAATTTACCATTGTTCTCAAGTTCTTCTATCTCTCCTAAAACTTGACAGTGGGTGGAAACAAATAGGCAACTCCATGGAGAAAATCTCTATCTAGTACATGCTACAAATAGGCTTGAAAGCTTGAAGTGCCCACCCAGTTTGATTGAGATTAGGGTTTAGGATTTAGCTCTTGGCAGCACTCAACCAAAAACCATGACCCAGAGTGTTCATGGATCTACTACACATGACTCCTTCATAAAGCTCTCTCTGTGAACATGGTCAAACAACTAGCCATAGTCATCAGTGGAGATCCAAGGAGTCTTCAGACATCATGTTGACCACTAGATTTTCCAATCACATGTCAATGCAGAGAAGAAAATTTGACCTGCAGTGTATCTTCTGTGATTGGCATCTCTTTTGGGTTCGCCATATGTCGCACAGGTGCTGGAGTAGATCAATATCTTGACTTTGTGAGCTTTCATTGCATCCAAAAGCATTAAAGTATTGCGCTAGTACCTGCCACCACAGACACTGCCATTTTATTTAACACTAAAGCCAAGAACCATTAAGTAAATCTCTAAGTCTCTCTAGCTCACATTGAACTGAGTCCATCATCATCCAATCTGGTACATTGTGTCCCCCAAAAAGATATGCAGACTGATAGGCACTTCCATGAATGTGAACTCACTATAATGGTTCAGCCATACTTCACTCATGTATGCCACAGTGGCAAAGTGCACGACTGCATCTATGGCATTCCGGGAAAAAATTCATTCACCTGTTACTAATTTGTCAAAGAAAACAACATATTAGGGTGCAAAATGGGTGCACACAGCTGTCGCAGTACTACCACCAATCATAAAACATGCAACAACCCTTCTTCTGCATAGATGTTCCAAGAAAAAGGATAAATGTCTGCGGTCACCAAAATCTGCATACATGAATTGCAATAAACTGGGCTGAGGAAATAATGCTTGCAACTCCTCAACAGCTCCAATATTTCCACGTGACAAATTATCCTGTGCATCTCAAGTTTCACAAATTCAAAGGTTTTAGTACCAATTGCAAGTGATTATCATGGATTTGCAACCCATTAGGTGGGGGGGGACACCAAGAAGTTTTACCCCAACTGGAAAACTGGCTAACTATGGTGTTTAAACACATAACTTCTGAATCCTTTGTGGGAAAGAATCGTACATCCGGGTTATCCACAAACACCTCAGAAAGGAAACAGTACTAGCAGCAAGAAACAGCAAATTTATGGTCATGTGTTTTGTAGCACAGAAGTCAAGGTTCTCTTACAGAAAGGATAGTTGGAAGATGAAAACCCCCTTGCAATCAAACCTATTGGCAAAACACTTGTAAAGGAAGAGGTTCAGTAGCTTGCACACCACTATAGTGACACATTAGCCTACTTCAAGCAATCACAAGACAGCATGTGACCCAACATAGCCAGCACCTCCAGTAACTAGGACATGTACAACTCCATCCTCGTGTTTTGCAAACTTCTGAGAGGGGAAAACTGCAACAACTTAGCCCCCAAAAATGTACCATCTTTCAAGACCAGTGTTGTGCGGGTATCATCCTTTAAACATACCAACTGCTCCTGGTATTGGATCTTTTAGAAAAAAAATCATACAACCCCGGTACTGGTGTTAGCTCTATTTTTAACATGGTCATGCCAACTTGGTACTAGTATTAGATCTATTTTTCAACTTTCATGCACCTGCTTGGTCCTGGTATCAAGTCATACTAATCCGGTTGGTTCTTTGACAACAGGACCAATACCAGACTATATACGAATCCAGGGTTTGGTGCCCTGGGTACAGAAGAAAAAGGGGTTCAGTGCTTGCTTTAGGGTTCCGAGATCTTACTGCATCAGGCGGCCTGGATTCCATTGATGATAGTTGTAGAACTGCAATGCACAGTGGCATCAGAGATGCTGCCATTCGCACCTTCAACACACATTGGAAGTGGGGTTGTTGAATACTTGAACAATTGTCTTCATGAGTACCTGCAAGCAAGAAAGCAAGCACCAACATTGCAGCATGAGAATCATCATCGTATCAGGATTGGAAGTTGCAAAAATTGCATTTCAGAATGCATCACACGATGGTGCAAATCTCACCATCGCCGTGACCGACACTAGACAGACACTCCAAGCATGCAAGTTCAAAAGGGGCCCGGGCCCCGCCAAGCTCACGAAATAATAAACTGAAGAAATGGACACAACAATTTGTGTTTCTTATCTGTTCCGGAGAATGTTGCTCACCTCCCAATGGTCGCGGCGACTTGGCATTCATCAACCTGCGGCGCGGTAAACACAATGACTCAACAGACCTGCTATGGCGGCTCCCAAGCTGCTGCTGCTTTTTGAACACACCTTCCTTCGTCTCTCAAAATGAAGCTCCCTGAGAAACCAGCTGAGAATGTAGGGATACCAAACATTGGCCCATTTCTGGGTGCATCACAATGTCTCTACCCTGAAGGGCAGAGCCAATAGATCTCCTCAAGAACAACAACAACAACAACAACAACAACAACAGAGACCAAAAAACAAAGAACTCGCTCGTAGCCAACAACTACAAAGCCCGCGATGAGCTGCGAGGGACGATCGACGAAGACGACGACAAAACAATTGTCTGAACTGGAGTGGATTTTGGTGTGCGCTTGCTAGCTGCCGACACACATTCCTCTGAGGGAAGCGACAAGAGACAGATATAAATACACGTTTGACGACAACAAGCACTTGTCTGGACTCTGCAGCAGACAGCAGACCAGCGTTTTTTTTCTTTTTTTTAGTATAAAAATTTTGCCCGAATTTTTCGCCACTTGGCGACCAAAAATAATCCAGTGCGACTGATACGAAGGAATTTTGTCAAAAAGAAATGTAAACAAACTCGCCAGATTTCGAGGATTCTTTTCTGAAATTGCCATATTTAGATAATAGGTTGCAACTTCCTGCAGGTCTCCAAAGTATAACAAGATTTTTTATTTTTTTCCCCCCCTACTTTTATATCTGACCTCTAGCCAAATATGGCTAAATTCCTCTTGCAGATGATCCGCAATGTGGCCATATCAAAAAAATTGAGGGGGAAAAACCCTAAAAACCCCTAAACCTAAACCCTAAACCCTAATCCCCAAACCCTAATCCCTAAACCCTAAAAAAACCAGTTCCTTTTCATTACTGTGAACTGAATTTGAGTTCATTTTTTGGGAACTTTCATGGAACATTTCCTTATTGTTAACTGTGAATTCTTTTAATTTTGGGAACTCTTCATGGAACATTTTCGTTACTGAGCACTGTGAGTTCTTTTTTTGGGAACTCTATGGGAACATTTCCTTCCTAGGGACCTGCTTGTGAGTTCATTCTTCAGGGAACATCATCCTATTTGACCTCTTTGCTAGTATGCCGAACTTGACATAAGGAGCAAAGCCATTCTGTGAAGAGTTTGTTTGTTTCCTTTGCATGTGTTGCCTTTGTGGTAACCAGTGACTCTTGCCATTCTTTGCATGGCGACCAAAGGTGGGCAGTGAATGCATATTTGGGTGTTCAGCAACTGCCAAAAAGTGTGATTTTTCGTCTTCGGAAAAGAGCTTTTGAGCTGTCTAATATGCCTCTGTCCAGGCATAGGCATTCGAGCAACAACCTCTCTCAGAGTGGATAAAGCTGCCTTCCTTAGCTAAAAGATCAAAGGTGCAAGCTCTAATAACAGCTCTATCTATAATAGCATTTCCACACAATTTAAAAATCCACCCAAAACCCCATTCATCAACCTGTAGAGGAAGGTTTCTTCTGCAGAAGGGATTTGTGATCTCAAAGTCAAATCATTTCCAGGACCAAGGAGAAGCGAATGCAACAAGAGACGCAGACAGCAAGACAAAGAGAAGAAGCTTCACTAATGTTCACCAGCCATTGGATTGACAAACAAACAGCTCCTTGTGAAATGACTTCATCCTTTATGGAAGGTTCAATACTCAAACCGGTGTTGGCCAGTGTATTATTATTTTTTGGGGGGAAAAATATGACATTTGGCTATTGTTTCAGCCCTTGTGGTGCTGGACTGGCCAATGGTTGGAATGACCTGGAGATTCAGGTGGCTATAAGATTTTTTACAGCAAGCTTTTGGTGAAAGATTAAGGAGAAATGGAGTTTAATTAGGTAGTTCAATTCTCTTGAAGGTCGCTGTTTCTGGTTATAGGGGTCAGATTGTTGTAGGAATTTTGTCTCTTGCAAATCCTCAAAAGGAGAAATCTAAGTGACCTTTTAGTGAAACATGGAGATTCTAGAGTCCAATTCCATAGATTCACTTAGCAATGAGCCATTGACCATACACACCAAACTACAAACAGCAAAGACCAATGACCCATTGACCATGCAACAAAAAAAAACATACAACTTGAGTCTTGAATTGAACCACAATGCTCATTGCTCAAAATTCAATGCAACAAACCACATACATGTGACATAACACAAACCACAAACTAGAAACATCAATAACCATTCACTTGTGAGGGATTGAATGTTTTGAACTACCCATTGCAACACAAGTGTTATGCAAAACAAGGTCAATCGAACACAACACCATACAAGTCACATTAGAATCATATAATCCATCTCATAAACACACAACAATAGAATAACAACTTGAAAATAGGGTATGTTGTAGATAAGTGGTCTCCATTTAAAAGTCACTATCTTCACTTACAAAAAGAGCTTGACAAACACTTAGAGCTTGCAAGGTTGCCAAAACCCAAAGACTTCAACTTTTGCATCCAAAATTTGTTAAGTTGAAACTCAAGAACTTCAAACCTAAGCTCTCACATGATATCAAGGACATTTTGCACACTACTATTCATATGGTTTTGCATATGGAAAGTTATGCAAGTTGAAACTTTTTTGGGATAACATCTTAACCACTAAACTTAGGTTGGTAGTGAATCAATTACATGACTTGGATTTGCAAAAGCCAAATAGATAAAGATTGGTTTGTCCTCCATGCTACCAAGGACTTGTACCATGACAATTTTAACAAACTTGAAATATTCTAAAAAAGAATATGTTTGCATTTTGGATATTGAAAAAATGTGCTTCAAAGGATTCATATCAAGTGGTTTAGCTATGGTAGCACATGCATTTGAATTCATGGCTAACATCAACATAAATTGTTGAAAATCATTAGAAGTTACTAACATGACTTTAAACATCCATACATTATTCATTTTCTTAGGGTGCCAAGAAACATTGTTAATCACATCCAAATGTTTACTAAAACTTTATTTTGAATCAAAATCCAATCAATATTGTGGTTACACCACACCTAATTATGCATGATGCCATGAAGATGGAATTTCCTTTGCAACAAAACAATCAATAGCCCCTACAACCCACATCATTTTTTGGTTTGATTCAATGCAAAAAAAAATGGACAAAATTCAAATAAACAAAGTGAAAGGTGTTTAAGGTGTATGGTTAAACTTGCACATTGTGCTTCCACTTGCATAATGGTTGTAATGTAAGCCCTCTTTGATGCACATAAGAGACTTCATTAATCTATAAATTAAAATGAGTGGCCCAAATGTCCTGCCTATTCACATCAAACGCCAAATGTTCCATGCCCATGTTCAAATTTGTTATCCAATGGTTTAGTAGACAATATAGTTTTATAAGCCTCAAATGCATTACACTACAACCTTATGTTTAGGTTTATATACAACACATAGATATCCCTTTAGCATATTTTTCTTGCTTCACAAAATCACAAATGAAAACATCTTGCAACTAGTTGAATTTAATCAAATTATGAATGGATTGCAACAATGGAAAAATGGGAGCAAACCCAATAAAATATGTACATTTCAAAACAGATCAAAATTCACCTTCCCCTTGTTATTGGTAGGATTGTCAATGGCCATCTTCATCAACAAAGTTTTGTATTCCACCATAATGTGTTAAGCAAAGGACAACTTAGATATCCAAGTTGTTTTAACATTTTTCAAAATCCTTGCCCCTTTCATTTTCCTAAACTTTGCAAACTTTGTAAACTCCAAAGCCTCTTTGGGCTTTTGGAAAAACAATTGTACAAGGTTTGAAACAACCTTTCAATTATGCTCACCATCTACAAGTATGACAAAATTTGAACAAGGTTGGTTTTATGAACCATATAATGAACCCCCATGGAATGTGAACCCCAACTCTAAAAAACATTGTTAGGTAACACATGACTTAGTGCCTTGGAAAACAAAAACCCCGTTGGCACCAAATGTCATTAACCTCTACTTATCAAATTGATACTGAAACTTCTTTAGTGCATCAAAGATCACAAAAAAACTTCAACAAAATTATTAACAATGGTGTGTGGGTATTTAAATGTGTGGCTAATAATCATCAAGTATAATATTAAGTAATGAAAACCTACCCAAACCCATAATTGCTTTGGATACTCATGTACATATTTAAGCTTGATGACTAAGTTCAATTGTAAAATTAGGCCTAAACCTATAACAATAAAATTGGGCCCCAATGGATGTTTTCAAAAACCTGACCCTAATAAACATTCATGTTGCCCTTTTGGTTTTGGGTCCTCATAGTCATAAGATTTAGGCCTTTTTTATTTATCTTCCATTTCACCTCATCACCATACGAGCTTTTTCGATTGCACAAAAATTTTCACTTATTGCAATCATTTCAAATGTGAGTTACTCATCCCCTTGGCCCTATCTTTCTTTTTGTTTTGCACATCTCTTTTCATTTCTCTTTCCCTCCTTCCTTTCTTCCTTTTTCATGTGTTTTGTTTTTATTCTATTCATCACTTTTTCTTGTTGTAAGTGTTGTAAACACAATGTTGTGGTTGTTGGAACTTCATGATAGCTTAGCAACTTTTACGGTAACATTTTGTTGCTCTTTTCATGGAAAATATTTGTGGCATCATATGTTATTTTGTTACATACATTTAGGTAGATTGGATCCCCAACTTTCAAACCCCAATAATACATGTTACAATAAACTTTTTGGGCAATATGTTTTTGTATTTTTGAAGAATCATCCATCTAATAATACCTTACGGTTATTTCATCCTTATTTGACCACCTTATTTGTTTCTTCAATAGTCCCATGCTATTTAACTAAGTGTGTGTCTATATCCAATAATCTAATAATGGAAGATTTTGTACATGAATTAATATCATTTTCAACAAAAATTCTTGGAGTTCCAACTTCCAATCTCATTTGATATGTCTCAAATGCAGTCTTTGGGGTTGTGCAATTAGAGCCATGGAAGGAGAATTTTATGTTAATGGAAGGGCCAACTTGTATGATGGTGATAAACATGTTCCATCATTTCTAGAGTATAAAATTTGACAATTATTTATGAAGAAGTGATGCACCCCACATATCATTTTTGCACACAATTTGTAGATGTAAGATGTGTTGCTAATGCCTAGTGCTATTAAAATAATGTTACATATATACTTTGAATCATGTTCTTAATGAGTTTGTCCAAATTTTTTCATGCATTTGGGGGTTTGTGAAAATGTGCTAACAAGCAACATGTATTTTAATGGGTTGTCTAAATACAAGTTTTTATTATTATTGTTCATGGAATAAAGTTTGAACCAAATGTCATGTGTGAACACATTGATAAGAAAAACCATTTCAAGTCATTTTTGTATTATATTATATTCTACTTCTACATCCTCTCAACACCAAATTCAAGTTTTCAAGAAATAGGGGTATGAAAGGCAAAAAATAGGAGATATCCTTGTAAGACAATGTAGGTAAAGCCATTCATCAAGTGGGGTTCTAGTTGTAGTGATCATGAAGATTGTTTGGGATGGTATGTTTGTGTGTTTGTGACACCAAATTGTTTACACAACAAATCATGAGAAGGAAAAAATATTTGTTTTCATGTCCATAAGGGTATTTTTGTTATGTTGTTACATTGAAGCTCTTTGTATTAAATGACATTAATTTTCCTTACATTGTCAAATTTGAAATCATCTAAACAATATGAAGCATGCAATGACATATACTTCAATTTATAACGTTTTTTAGAAGGCCTAGGGTTTTTATTGTGGGCATGACACATATGTCAACCTTTTTTTATCTTCAAACATGTGGAGGTTGAGATGATGAAAATATTATTTGTGATCACCATTAGAAAAAGTTGATTGTGTTTAAAGAACAAGTGTCTTCACCACTTGGGAGGTTTTATAATAAACTTAACCAATTCATGAACCTTCTAATAACAAGGTCAAGAAATTTGACAAGTCTTACATTCTTATATTCTATTTGAAAGGTTGAAACACAACTCCATTTGGTCATGCTTGATGTTTAAAACATGGATTTTTTTGCACACAATTTGGTCATTTTGTTGTTGTTTAGATTTTTTTGGCATGATTGTGAGTGCTTTTAAACTCATAATTTTGTTTGTTGGTAGGAGGCTTGAGAAACGTGTGCAAACAATGTCCATGACTAACAACCCCCCTTTCCTAGTTATGGATGAGTTTGATTATGGTTATGGGCTTTAAATTCTTGCGAACCTAGCAAACACAATAGAAAAACATTGCCTCCAAATCAATCCAACATATATTGGCAAGTAGTTTCAATCAATGCATGCCCCAAAGTAGACACATAAATGTAACACTTCAAGCACATGATTATAAGCATGCATTCATCAAAAACCACTACAACTAATGAATCCTTGGTTTGGTTTTTCTTACCACAAATCTTTGACGATAATCACATCAAATTTTATAATGTTGCATAATCAAATGTCTTTGTAGATGAAAGATGTATGGTGTTTGCAATAAGCTACTGAAATTAACATAGTAAATTATATATCGATGCAAACAACTTAATAGTCACAATGTAAAATATGGTATGGTGACAAATGTATGAAAAGGAGAATTGGTATTCATAACCAATTTTAAACCATGTAAGCATGAATTGACAACCAATTTTGGTTGTTAATGATATTGACCTCATCACAAGTAAGTGACAAGTATTGGGTTTGTCCAAATTTTATGACCTCCAAATTATGTCATGCATCTATTGAGCCATAGCTAGCTCACCATGCTTGTCCAATGTAAGGTAATTGCAAGTTATGGTGGATCATTTTTTGCATCACAATGGACTTCTTGAAAAGTTTATTGTATTCAAATACCTTAGGTTTATGGTAAATTTGAAAAGTCTATTTGTGGGTTAAAATTGCCAACTTGAATAAGAATGCATTCTTGTGTGCCTGTAATAATAATGTCACATTGAATTATATATATATATATATATATATATATATATATATATATATATATGTCTTTTTGAATCATAATAAAATATTATTTCAATTATTTCAATTATAATATTTTGTATAAGGAACCCAAGGAGGACATTAAATGTTAAGATTATAAATGACATGCATCAAACAAGGTATTGTGTGGGGGGTAATATGTGAGGGAATTGTTTTTTTCCCCATCTTATTATTACCTAATTTTATAATATGCACATATTTAAGCTACCATAAATTTAAAGACAATTATTTGATTGTGTCAAGTTTTGATACTTTATATTTATTAAAAAAATGATTTAAAAATTTGATCAAGAAGAAAGAACACATGTTGGTTGCCAATTTTTGAAAGTTTAAAGATGTAATGAAATGAATACAACCATTTGCTTCATTCAAGAGAAATAAAATCTAAAAAACAAATGATGAACATACAATCTACTAATTTTAGATATTACATATTATAATTAATATAGGTTGTGCATTAACCCCCATTTAATGCACAAAACTATATTAATTATAATTTAATTTTCAGAATTAAAACAAAGAAAATAACTAAAATAAAACTTTTACCCAATAACCAACATGTGACACCCTATATTTTTACTTACATATTTTGTGAATTCACAAAATAGTGTCCCCCCCCCCCCCCCCAACGATAAATAATCAAAAGGAGTTTATTAGGTAACGCAATTGATGTCAAAAATTTATGGATAAAAAAAATTTATATCTATGTTTAACAATATTCCTTGGATGAATTTGATTAAATTACAAATCAAATTTTTTTTAGGGCCACATGGAAAAGGAATATATTGTTTAGCCAATTGGTTGATTGTTTGTATTCATTGGGTTCAAGATTTGTAGCCCTAGGTGTAGGTCACATATGTAGGAAAAAATCATGAAAAAAGAGAAAAGTTATATATATATATTGAATTATTGGTTTTGAAATAAATATTGATATATAACAATGTACACATGTGAAAAATCATCACAGTTACATGAATTATCTTATTTTGAATTGTTGGAATTTCTCAATTTGAGTTTGTTTTATATAGATGGTTTTTTGATAGATAATGAGCAAAATATTCTATATATTCCTATGGTTCATAACTAGTTCTCCCTGATGTTTTGAAATTCGATTTAATATTGCTACAAAGAAAAAGAAGATATGAGTGTTAGGTGGGATTGAAGGGTTATTGAAATTTTATGTGAAATTGACACCTATTTGATTAAAAAAATAATGACTTATTTTTAAATTTTATAATGAACTTTTGTTGGAGATATTTTGTCACATGGGACCTTATTAAACATGGACAAGGATTGTCTTGATTTCTTGTGTGTGTATTATGGAGGTAAATAGATAAGTAAATTGCTACCTTCTAACCACAAGTTTAAAAGGTGTTCCCATTGACCCAATAACAAATGACCCCATCTTTATTCCATTGTTTCCAAATTTGGTTAACGCCCAATTTTTGAAAGAAATAAAATGAGAGATTGAGAATAACATGGTGCTTTTCCTATTCGATCAAAATTAAGGACTCAAGTTCACGTAGATGTAGAAACAACCTTGGATGGTGAGCATGTTCATGTCCAAGTGTGTAGATTCAAAACTCTCAAAGGGTTATTGCCAAAGCCCCATAACAATAAATAACATTAAAAAAGTATGACAAATAATCCATGACAAGGATGGCATAATTGAAGGGGGGCCGTCACCCAATCAGTGATATGCAAGTATTTCAAATGACATGTCCAGGGTCGATGTGGCATAGAAAGAATTGGATGTTGAAGGACCCAAAGTTGCAAAACACATGATTAAGGTGACCAAGATACCACTTTCAATTGGTTGGGATATAACTACCAATGTTGGTAGTATAAGAGTGATCATCAAGCATAAACCAAGGATTGAAGTTATTTTGTGAAACCCATTTGATTAGTTTATGGATTTTTCATGTAGAATATGAGGGCTTCTAGACCCATTGTTGGATTCCTTTTAAATTGGGACAATTTTAAAATGGTAGCTAAGGTATGTGCCCACAAAATTTCAGCATCATTGGAGTTATTTTGAAATAAATGAAATTGATTGAGTTAGAGGGGTATGCCACCATTAGAACATGTCAAATGTAAGCACAAATTTCTTGGGAGTGAATATAAAGCATTCGAAAAATACAACACAAGTATATCTATTCAAGTTTTGGCCAAGGATGCCACATTGCGACCACTTTGACAAATTTTTCAAAATCACAAACATGAAAACATGATGTAGTTGCAACCATAAATTTGGTAGAAGTGACATTATCCTTGGTACCACTATGATGATTTGATTTTTTTTTCCCTTCCAAATTTTGTGATGTGGCCAAATTGGCCTTCACCCACAAGAAGAGTTAGCCAAATTTGGCCATAGGACCAGATAAGAATCCTTTTATATTTTGGCTACATGCTGAAACTTGTGGTAGAAATTTGGCAATTTTCAGGGTCTTTTTTGGGAATTCAAAATCCACCACAATGGGTCATTCTTTTCACAAAAATCCTTTGCATATGTAATTTTTTAATTAATTTTTTCAGGTCCAAGAAAATGCCAAAAAAAGAAAAGGTCTGACTTTGAATACTGGAACTCGAATCACAATTTCTTTATTTAAGAATCACCCCTTGGAACCAGATTCCAAGTTCCTACTTGAAATTACCCTACTCTATTTCAAGCATGGTTCAAATGATCTGTAAAACATATTTCCTAGTGCATTTGGAGGGCACCTTGTATCCATTCCTCAACATCCCTCAACTGAAAGAGGGATAAATACCCAACTCCTGAATAGGGGGGAGAGGAGAGGGAGAGATCGTACAACCATAAGTGGAAGTAAGAACTAAGAAGCCTCCTATACCTTGAACTATACCTAGGTATATCTAGGTTCACAACAAGCCTTTGCCTCATTCTTTGTGATGGGTGAAGCTCACAAATGATGGGTGACACTCCCCCAAATTAGGGGGCAACCACCCTTTCATTTGACCTCCTCCCATTGTGGTTTAAAAAATTAAACAAATAAAATCTCATAGGTGTTGTGGAGAGGTGCAGTGGCTATTCAGGGGAGGGACAACAACTGCCATGGCTATTGTGGTCAATCTATTAATGGGTGATCACCGAAGCAATATGTTTGTCTAGTGTTTGTGGTTGGGTGGGGGGAGGGAGGGTAAAGCACTTATGTTAAAAAATAGAGTTATATGTTGTGATAGTAAGTGGTTCTGGAAGTGATTTTGCATTGGAACCAATGAATGAAGCTGCTCATGAATCCAAGTCTTTTGATCTTTGGAACTTTTCAACACAAGTGGAGAGACTTTTCATCACAACCTTTTTGTGTCTGCATTACTTCTTGCATTGTCTGGTGAATTGTTTCTCCTAATTGGAGCAAAGGAGTCAGAAAAGGCTATGCAATAGTAGCTAGCAAAAAAGGCCATTAACACTGGCCACAAGCCCTTTATATATTTTTATATATAGAAGTTTCTCATTAATCAGGGGGTTTCATGATTGGTTATGGGACTATTTTTTTGAGCAAGGGGTTTAAGGAGTCCCAAGGTTTTTGGAATATTCTCAAACCATGAGACCGGATGGATGCCAGTACATTTTTTCAGCACATGTTCACACCTAATGCTCTGACAAATGGCTTTACAACTCACAATATCATCACATCAGGCCATACCTCCTCCTCCCTCTTTCTTCTTCCCCAAAGCATAGCTACAAAATCTCTCCTACTACATGGGTGCATTGGTGGGTGCTGGTTCAGCGTGGCCAACTAACTAATCTAATGCCAGTTGCATGAGTGCGAGCATATCTAATTCGGGTTTCCCTTCAAATTTGTGATGTAAGAAATTTGAAGAAAATTTCCCCAAAAAAAAGAAAAAGAGAAAAACATTAAGTCGAATTTTTACTCTGGAAATAGCAAAAAATTCCCCAAAAAATTCCCCAAAAACACTGTACCTAATACTAAAGTCTCAAGACAGACTGAAGCCATTTTTACCCCAGCTTTCTGGCCCTTACTTCAATTATCATCCTACTTCCTTCCCCAACTTGGCATTACAAAAAATGTCTGTCTAGTGGGTGCCATGACCAAAGGACACAAAGCTGCTTTGCCAAACACTTCCCTGTTCCATTTCAGAGCAAAGAAATCCACCTACAACTGGTATGTATGTATGTGGACCTGTTACAGGTACTCACTTACTTATATGTGGATACCAGTTGGACACACAGACAGTGTGACTGTTCTTTCTTTACTTAGATATCATCCTGGAATGTCAGTTGAAAGTTCAGTTTGAATGCCACTTCCTTGGCAAGATGTTCAAAGCACAGCCAAGGGTCTCTCTTAAATGCAGAACAATACAAAAAAGTACTCATGCCTGCCCCAGCTGCCCTATTTAATTATCTTGTTGCTGCCCACATACATTTGGCCCCCCTTGATTATTATGCACCTAATGGGTGTGTAATGGATTACTAAGAAGCATAAATAAACACTAGTTAGTGTCCATTGCATTCCCAAAACATGCATAACCATGGGTCCACATGTGTGTGGGGGCATCATCACCCATAGTTTTTGGGAAAATATAATTTGGGCTAAGGGCAGACCAGATATAATTTAATTGGGCAACTGGGCAAGGATTTAAAAAAAAGAAATGCAGCAATACTTTTGTATTGTCTGCATTTCAGACTCTTGGCTGATTTACCATCTTCCCAAATCAATTTTACAAATCAATTTTTTTTTAACAATGCCAAAAGTGGGCCCAAATTCCATTATGGTTTGTTTCATTTAAATGAATTTTCATGAAAATTTTGTTTTCAATGACTTCATTGTAAGTTGAAACATTATGAAACCAACTTGATACACCCTTATTCATTGAAAACTCTCCAACAACACCAAAAGCATAACAAGACACACCATGGTTTGAGAGATTTCAATGTGACAAACAAATCAAATAAATTACCTTCTTTCGTAGATAAATATTGGAGGTTTTCAAATATTGTAAGTGAAAAAAAAAACACTTAATAAATTTCACCATTCTAATATTTGATTTGATGTGTGTAGTCAAAAATATTAAAAGATGATTAAAGATTTGTAGTTCATATATGGTTTCTAGCTAATTAAATTTAATTAAATCTTCTTAAGGATGATAGTTATTTTTATTACAAAAAAATTCTTAAAAAGGAACAATGACCATCACCTACATAGTACATATTGACACCTTCACTTTGTAGGGTGAAACCTTTTATTATATAAACTCCACATACACATTGTACACCAAATTTTAAATGAAATATAGCCAATATACGCATTTATTGGGGCAATTGGGTGAATAAATTGGGTTTGATTTAATAAATGATCACATGATTTAATAGTTGAAATGAGTGTGTTCATTGTTCCATGTGCAAGTGTTGAAGAAGTATCACTAGTTTGTTGAAACATACTCACATGCAACATTGGAGAGCTTGACATGATTTCTTGTTTTTATGCCAATTGGAATGAACATGGTAAAAGTTCATGAAACATTATCTTACCATTATTTATTCTACCATGAATTGTTGTGCTTTGTTTTGGCAAGAGGTTGGTCAAGTCTTGTAGAACCTTGGAGACAAATGATGAAACATTTTTAATGCCAAAACTTTCTATTGTATTTCCAATGATGTTTTTGACTTTCCGTACCAATACAATGATAACAAATGGAATGAATTTTCCTCAATATAGGACATAATATTGTAAGTCTAAAATCCCACTCTTGAAGTAGAATTGAAAAATGAATATAAGACTTAGTTAGGTTCAATATGCAAGATTGGATTTCATAAAACAAGAGTGGAGTTGTAACCCAAGAATCAAATTCCTAACACAAGATTGCATGTCCTAATGAAGAATTGAGGATCCTAAATCATGGATCCAATTTTTAAAGAACTATTAAGTAGTAAATGTTTTTACAAATCAAGGACTCATATTCTCAATTCAAAAATTTATTTCATTTCCTTCCAAAATTTCTTATATTTTGGAAAATTATAAGGTTTTGTACTACGACTTATCGAAGATTATTAATTCTTGCAACCACACCTTAGTTCCTAAAAACACTAGTGGTTTAACACCTCTTGTGACAAAAATTATGAACATGCACTAATTGATCTTGACCATCTGTATGTAAGAAGTTCATTAAGGATGATATTTAAAAGGAAATTAAGACTCATTGGACTAGATTAATTCATGTGCATCATGATCAAAAACTAAAAGAAAACAATGGAAATTTGATTCTTGAAGACCATAGACCTTGAAATAAAGCACACAAATGAATGGAAATAAATAACATAAACATGTAAACAACAAAATGTATTCAAAAGTATGTTTCACATGTTTGAAACGAAATGTTGGGTGTTTCCACTGGGTGCGATTGTACCATATTCTCTTCCATTTTCATGGCCAACCCTTCCTTGAACATCTTTGGAATCTAACTTTAAACCCCAAGTTGCACACAATTTTGTAATAAAGATGGCATCACAAAAAGGAACAACACAATGAAACAAAGTTGTGTGTATTCTTCTATACATCAAGGGTGATAGGTATACTTGAAAGAGATTGTCAATAAATTATTGCAAGTAAATCACAATCCACAAAGATGATGTGTGGGGTGGTTGCAAGATAGGGTGGTTCATTTTTTCATCACATTTTATTTTCTACATATTGTATTCAATTCAAACATCATAAACATATGGTGATATCATCAATGTGACAAAGACGTTTACAAATTGCAATTGTTAATTTGAATAAGAATATGCACATAATGATGAAATTCAAAAACATTCACCAAACATATAATCATGAACTTTCATTAAATTATTACAGTTGTAGTAATTAATTTTGATTATTGTAAAAATGTGAATATTTTGTAGTGCTAATATTTGTTAACCATAAATAAGTAATTTTAAGATAGAAACACAATAATTTACAATAATTACATTAATTATTTGAATTATAATATCATCATTGTAAAAAACTTATATCCCAATTTATTATAATCTTTAATTTATAAATAATTTAAATATTATACTATTATTTATTACATTATTAAATAGATTAAATAATTTAAAATAATTTATTTGATTAAAATAAATTTACTATAATTTTTATTATTGTGTAAAGTATTAAATTATAATGTAAAAACTATTATTGTAATAATAACTATGCAATTTCAATAAAATATTATAGGTTATACATAGCAATAATTTATAATAATTTAGTTAATTTAATTTCAATAAGTACGTTAATTATTTCACATTATAATAAAATTACCATAAGAATTGTAAATGTTAATTTTTAGCATTTGTAAATTTAAAGAATTAAATTTCCAAGTTTTTATGTTGGAAGAATAATTATTTATCGTATTAAGTAATTGTAAATAATAGATATATTATTTGACAATAATGATGATAATTACATTAATTAGTTGAACTACATTATGATTAATGTAAGAGGATTAAATTTGGATTTTAGTTTTAGATTTTAAGTTCTAAATAATTTTATTATATATATACATTTTTTGGCAATTAATTTAATCACAATAATTTTATGATAATTATTATACTTATTTTTTATACACCTATGGATGATTGAAGTCTTGTCATATTTAAAGACTATTAAATATGAGGCTAATATACAATAATATTTTTTTCAAACCATGCTTAATTAATCCACGAGAATAATACATACATACATACATATATATATATATATACCATTATGAATGTGGAGTACATGATGCATAAGGTTTACGATACATAATTATTAGTTACCATGACATAAAACACATGACTTTCCCTATACAAAATTAGTAACATACACAACTTAATGTGTAAATAAGTATTAGTTATCATTTTTTTGTCACTTTTGTAACTAATGGGCTATATGAAGGCATTCTAAGAGGAAAATAACATGAAAAATCATCTCATTGGAAGAATGAAAAACTTAAAAATAGTTGCAACATAGTCATAAATGTGACAAAAAAATGTGTGATGTGAATTTTAGTCACAAATGTAACCAATGTTAGTTGTAAACAACAATTAGTTACATGTAGTCACAAATCATTTGGTTATGTTTTAGCCTTTTTCTATTGCTGACAATGCTTCTATTGATGAAAATATCCTTTCTTTTCTTGGGCATCAAGCTCTCTTTGTCCATATTTTTTTTTTCATGCATTGAAGTATGGAGAAAACTAGTTTTATTATGTTAATGTTTTTTCAATGCCAAATGTCTTTTAATAGGGAGCTAGGTGATAGGTTACACTTTGATGTGAATAATGTTTTCTTGGAAGCTGAAGCATTTTTGCCCGCCACCTATCACAAAACCTAAGATTTGATTTTTTTTGACAAATCAACAAATAACTTGATAGTTTTCAAAATATAGTTATGGGGTCTTTCAAATAGAAATAACATATTTTCATCATTATGACTTTCTTGGCTTTGACAACCTTAATAATTATTTGTTTCTTAAAACTAAAACCATGCATATATACCAATGTTCGTAGAGCATGGCACAATGGTTGTTCTCATCTTTATTAAGTAGCATTTTGCAATGAGGTGTTGACATAATATGTAAGATTGTGCAACATTCATTTTTTGCCTTCAACTTATAATCATAGTCAAGAGATAGTCTTCATGTGCACTTGCAACAAAGACATTTGTCCCAATCTCAATGTCATCCAACCATGTCTAATCTATCATCCATCACTATGTTTTGTAATTGACCAAAGTAGTTAAACATGGGACACATCACCCAAAGAGGCTTGACTATAGATTATGTAAATTTCCAAGTCAACATTTTAACTATAATTCAATTCTAGTTAATGGGGGTGCTAAAAATATTCCAAGAGTTTCAAAATATTTGGGATTTGCCTTCATTTGTCCACCAAAAGAGTAAGTGGCTCAATTTACTTGGAAATTGTGAATAAATTTTTTAATATAAAAAAAAATTGAAATGTAGTTGAATGATGTCAAGTTGAAAGTAGGTTGGTTGAAAAAAAAAGGTTTTTCATAAAATGATATAGTTGACAATGGATGAAAATAATTATCTCAAATTGAAACATCTTAACAAATTAAGTTCCTTAAATGCATTAAATTGGCCAATAAATGTAAGTAATTCATGTAAGTTCATACAAATTAAGCTCCCATAACTAAAACTTTTGGAGTGCATTTAATTGGCCAATAAATGTAAGTAATTCATGTAAGTTCATACAAATTAAGCTTCCACAACTAAAACTTTTGGAGTGCATTTAATTGGCCAATGTACATGTAAATAATTCTTGCAAGATGAGGCATTCACACAAATCAAGATTTTTAGGTGCATTCAATGACCAATAGATGAAAATAACTATTTCAAATTGAAACACCTTGACAAATGAAACACTTCGAGTGCATTCAATTCACCTATAGATGAATGTATTTTTTCGCAATGTTTTCAAGTTGTAGAAACTTTATAAATAAGTTTTTAAAGTGCATTCAATTGGCCAATAGATGAAGGTAGTTCTTCTAACTTCGAACACCAATTCAAATGAAGCTTTTGGAGTGCATTCAATTGGCCAATAGCTAAAGGTAGTTCATTCAAATTGGAACACCTCCTCAAATCAAGCTTTTGAAGTGCATTCAATTGGCTAATAGATGAAAGTAGCTCTTCCAACTTCGAACACCCATTCAAATGAAGGTTTTGGAGTGCATTCAATTGGCCAATACTGAAGGTAGTTCTTCAAGTTGGCACATTCATTCAAATCAAGCTTTTGGAGTGCATTCAATTGGCCAATAAATGAAGGTAGTTCTTCCAACTTGGAACACCCATTCAAATGAAGCTCTTGGAGTGCATTCAATTGGCCAATAGATGAAGGTAGTTCTTTCAAGTTGGAACACCCATTCAAACGAAGCTTTTGGAGTGCATTCAATTGGCCAATAGATGAAGGTAGTTCTTCCAACTTGGAACAACATGACAAATGAAGCTCTTGGAGTGCATTCAATTGGCCAATAGATGAAGGTAGTTCTTCCAACTTGGAACACCACGACAAATTTAGTTTTTGGAGTGCATTCAATTGGCCAATAGATGAAGGTAGTTCTTTCAAGTTGGAACACCTCCACAAATCAAGCTTTTGGAGTGCATTCAATTGGCCTATAGATGAAGGTAGTTTTTTCAAGTTAGAACATCTCCACAAATCAAACATTTGGAGTGCATTCAATTGGCCAATAGATGAAGGTAGTTCTTCCAACTTGGGACAACATGACAGATCAAGCTCTTGGAGTGCATTCAATTGGCCGATAGATGAAGGTAGTTCTTTCAAGTTGGAACACCCATTCAAACGAAGCTTTTGGAGTGCATTCAATTGGCCAATAGATGAAGGTAGTTCTTTCAAGTTGGAATACTCTGACAAATGAAGCTCTTGGAGTGCATTCAATTGGCCAATAGATGAAGGTAGTTCTTTCAAGTTGGAACACCATGACAAATCAAGCTTTTGGAGTGCATTCAATTGGCCAATAGATGAAGGTAGTTCT
This sequence comes from Sphagnum tenellum, assembly GCA_963921925.1. NCBI lineage: Eukaryota > Viridiplantae > Streptophyta > Sphagnopsida > Sphagnales > Sphagnaceae > Sphagnum > Sphagnum tenellum. The sequence goes on from OY998155.1 coordinate 525,158, forward strand.
TTCAAGTTGGAACACCTCCTCAAATCAAGCTTTTGGAGTGCATTCAATTGGCCAATAGATGAAGGTAGTTCTTCCAACTTTGAACACCTCCTCAAATGAAGTTCTTGGAGTGCATTCAATTGGCCAATAGATGAAGGTAATTTTTTCAAGTTGGAACACCCATTCAAATCAAATTCTTGGAGTGCATTCAATTGGCCGATAGATGAAGGTAGTTCTTTCAAGTTGGAACACCATGACAAATCAAGCTTTTGGAGTGCATTCAATTGGCCAATAGATGAAGGTAGTTCATTCAAGTTGGAACACTCCCTCAAATTAAGCTTTTGAAGTGCATTCAATTGGCCAATAGATGAAGGTAGCTCTTCCAACTTCGAACACTCATTCAAATGAAGGTTTTGGAGTGCATTCAATTGGCCAATAGATGAAGGTAGTTTTTTCAAGTTGGAACACCATTTCAAATCAAGCTTTGGGAGTGCATTCAATTGGCTAATAGATGAAGGTAGTTCTTCCAATTTGGAACAACATGACAAATGAAACTCTTGGAGTGCATTCAATTGGCCTATAGATGAAGGTAGTTCTTTCAAGTTGGAACACCATGACAAATCAAGCTTTTGGAGTGCATTCAATTGGCCAATAGATGAAGGTAGTTCTTTCAAGTTGGAACACGATGACAAATCAAGCTTTTGGAGTGCATTCAATTGGCCAATAGATGAAGGTAGTTCTTCCAACTTTGAACACCTCCTCAAATGAAGTTCTTGGAGTGCATTCAATTGGCCAATAAATGAAGGTAGTTCTTTCAAGTTGGAACACGATGACAAATCAAGCTTTTGGAGTGCATTCAATTGGCCAATAGATGAAGGTAGTTCTTCCAACTTGGAACAACATGACAAATCAAGCTTTTGGAGTGCATTCAATTGGCCAATAGATGAAGGTAGTTCTTTCAAGTTGGAACACTCTGACAAATCAAGCTCTTGGAGTGCATTCAATTGGCCAATAGATGAAGGTAGTTCTTTCAAGTTGGAACACCATGACAAATCAAGCTTTTGGAGTGCATTCAATTGGCCAATAGATGAAGGTAGTTTTTTCAAGTTGGAACATGACAAATCAAGCTTTTGGAGTGCAATCAATTGGCCAATAGATGAAGGTAGTTCTTCCAACTTTAAACACCTCCTCAAATGAAGTTCTTGGAGTGCATTCAATTGGCCAATAGATGAAGGTAATTTTTTCAAGTTGGAACACCCATTCAAATCAAATTCTTGGAGTGCATTCAATTGGCCGATAGATGAAGGTAGTTCTTTCAAGTTGGAACACCATGACAAATCAAGCTTTTGGAGTGCATTCAATTGGCCAATAGATGAAGGTAGTTTTTTCAAGTTGAAACACCCATTCAAATCAAATTCTTGGAGTGCATTCAATTGGCTAATAGATGAAGGTATTTCTTCCAAACTTTGGCATTGTGCCAAATTAAGTACTTGTAATTGTGAACAAAAAAACAAATTACTTGGTAATTTTTGAATCATGCATTTTTTGAGGCACAACCACTTAACAATATTCAAATTTTTCCCTTGGATGAAATTGTCCACTATAGTCGATGAAGCTTCCGTTAGGTCCACCAACCTAAGGTTAGGAAATCCCTTTGAATCGATTTGGGATAATATAGGCAAATTGTCACATTTTTTCAATGAGATGCCTTCTAAATTTTCCACCACCTATCACATGAAATGAAAACAAAGAAAATAATCAATATATTTTTAAAATCATCCTAATGCCAAGTTTTATTTTTAAAAAATTGTTTGTAAAATCAAAATGCAACATTAAAACATTTGGTTTTAGATATTTAAAAAATCATAAAAATAAAAATGAAAGTATAGGATTGAAATAATATGGTGACAACCTCATCCTTTCGTAAAAATATATTTGATTTATTTGATTTCCATATAAATCGATTCATAATTGGTGATTCCATTGCAATATTTTGACCCATGTCTCGTAATTGGTCATGTATGTGCAAGCTTCCACCTTCTGCCCATTCGATTAAAGATCTATGTTGTAAATTTTGTAATGCAACAGATGGATGTTCATCTCTATTCCACATTCGACAAATTGTACTTAGTTTCAAACCACCCAAAAAACAAGCAATATCTAAAAACATGTTTTTATGTTCCGGCTCCAAGGGGTCATAAGAAAGCTTCAATACACTCCAAAGATCTTCATTATCATTTCCCCCAGTGAAATTTTTCCCACTTTTCAATTTGCTCAATACACCTTCCCACATTCTCAATTCTTTAGTATTGCGCAAAAAAGAACCCAATACTTTGAGACTTAAAGGGAGCCCCTTACAAGCTTCTATAATCTCAATACATACATTCTTGAAATCCTTATTTGGAACATGATTCGCATCACCGAATGCATGGAACATAAAGAGTTTTCTTGCTTCCTTTTCCTCCAAAAATTTCATGTTCATTTTTCCATCTTCACTTACATGAGACTTTAAATTTTGCCAATTTCGACAATTCATGAGTAGTTTGCTTTTAAAAGTTGCATTCTTCACATTCTTTTCAATGAAAAGTAAGGATGTAAGGTTTTTTAGATCACCAACATCATCCACCACCACTAATACTTTCTTTGATATCATACATTGTCTAATTTGGTCACGGTCGTCTTGATTCACATTTTCATCCTTGCTTAACCTTTTGCCACACAAATCATATAGGAGTTGTTTAATGACATCATCGATATTGTCCTTTGATTTCACATCCTCCAAAAAACTAGATTTGTCATATTGGTTGTGGAACAAATGATAGAATTTTTTGCACAAAGTGGTTTTCCCGATCCCACCCATTCCAACCAAACCAACAATAGATTCTTTTTGTAACAAGATGTTTATGTCTTGTGCTTTCTGAATCAACGCCATTTCATAATTTGGCAAATTTGGAAGCAATATATTTTTCTGTCAAAATTCACAAAATATGGGTCATTTATATGTTTATTTATTTATTTGATGACTAACATATATGACATTGCATATGTGATACACATCAAGTGTGAAATGACCTAATGTGTTTCAAAATTACATGAACATGTATAAAGTCAAAAGATTTAGATTTGATATTTTTACCTTCATACATATTTTCAAAAAATTTAACAATAAAGAGTAATTTGCATGATTTTTGTTTTGTGGCTTGCAAATTGTCAAGTGATTAGCATCCTCAACTTTGTAAGAGTTGTAATTTGCCAACTGAATAGCTGAAGCATATGGCACTAAAATGCCCTGCATGTGCAAAATATTAAATTAATGGAATTCGTTCACTTCTTTGTTCACTTATGTTTTAACTTATAAACCAAATGGTGGTGGAAGGTGGAAACTATAGCTTAATAACTATTGATGTTTGAATAATAATCAAATATTGTGTACAAATACTTTCCTTCAACCTTTTGGCAAACAACTTATATACATACATCACAAAGTTATTGGTTTTTTATCTCATAAATCTTACATGTTTTAAGGATGTTATGATTTTTCTTATAAATATTTATATGGAATTGATTTGATGAAGGGAAAATTTAAACCTATATCTTGATGTTTGAAATCAATCAAATTTCATTTCCATCAATAGTAATTCATGAAACAAAATTCATAGAACACATGCCCCATTCACCACTTTAAGATATTAAGAAGTATTGAGTACATGATCCCACATAGATTTGACAATACAAAAAATGTTCAACTAACAAACCTAGTTGGATGACTTTCAATGTGATGAAAAGAAAATCTTACCCAATCGTCGACTGGTAATCCTTCGCCAAATGCGTAAATGTTGAGGTCTTTATGAATGGCATTTATAAAATCCGTTGAAAGGTGCTGCATTTGTGAATTGAAAGATTGTAAATCTTTAAAAAGCCCAGATTGGGTTGCATACTTGTTCAATTTGTTGATTTGTTGATGTTTCCAAATGAAATAATTTGATAAAGCTTCGGTACCACCAGCATGTGGTACACTATAAAACACTATACCTTTAACATTGTTCAAAAATGTCTTACAACATTTGTGTACTTTATCATCAAAATCATTTGTTGGCATTTGATATACATGTTTGCGAGCTTCAACCACCAAGCTTTTGAGCACAAGACCTCCAATACTATAAGCAATTAATGCCACTGGTCCATCCCAAAGGGATTGATAACTACAAAATATTCAACAATGCACCAAAATTCCATTATCAACATTGTGTTAGAATGTACAAATTTATCCTATTATACTTGGGGGCAAATTTTCAATTCACACATGACATAAGCCATAAGTTCATAATTGATTTGCTTGTCATATGTCATTTTTTGTTTATCAAGTGCATTCATCTACCTAAAAAATGTGACAACCATATTTTGGTAAAATAATTATTATGCACAAGTATGTAGGTGTTTACATTATTGTGTTAATGTACAACTCATATTCTATGTGTTATGTTGGAAATATAGTTGAAAATTTAAAAAATATATATATACCTTTTTTTTAAATAAGTTTTTACATTGAAATGGATGCAAATTTTTTACACTTGTATGAATTTAATTTGATTCAATGCAATTGCATTACCTTAGATAAAACTTCAAAAAACATGACTTCAAAATTGCCATCACAACCAAACTGCTTGTACCATGAATTTATAATATGAATATAAACTTCATCATTATCTTTAAATAGAAACATTTTCTTTATATCCATTTTATCTTTTCCTACCTGAATCTAACAATTCCAAGTAAATTGAAACTTGTTGGTGTGTATCCCAATATTAGCACACATGAACAATTAATTCGTGCAAAACATGTAAAAAATTCTAAAGATGTAAACAATTATTTTTAATGTACAAAAGGGGGAATGATTAATGCATCCATAAATAAAGGAGATTGTCATACCTTGAATTTGTAACCAAACTTTGAATGAGGTTTTTCCCAATTTCAATCACATCACTGTGAACACTTGCCACAATGTTAGAATCATAGGACAATGATAAAATTCGAACATTGTTGTTCAAGTCTTCGGGTAGCCATTTTTCTGGCCAACATATGCATTCTTTTCTATTGTTGATAGGGCATGTTGTCCATGTTTCCTTCCATTCATCATTTGTGCCGAAAGCAATCCCATGAAAAAAAACGATGGTCAAATTTGGATTATTGGAATTGCAAGTGGGATTTAAATCATGAACCTGCAAAGAAAATGAAAACAAATCAACACAATTCTTTAAATGTCTCTTGGAAATTATTTGACTATACATGAAATAAGAAAAATGCAATATACAAATTATAGTAGTTAAATAAAGGAAAAAATTAGTTGAAAAAATTAAGTTTAACAAGATCATAATAATAAATGAATTGAAAAATACCAAATCTATGTTGCATGACTAACAAATGAAGATCATTCACATGTGTCATAGACCTTAAAGTTTCAAAACATAGTTTAATAAGTAAATGTTGTTACATAGTAGGTGGAATGTATGCCAAACAATAAAGGTTAATGCTAAAATTGGATTAATTCAAGTTTGGGTTGATTTGCTTAGCCATCTAGTTTGATTCATTTGTATTTCATGACATTTTCCCCAACATTTGGGCCTCTAGGGCCTCCCATAGCTAAGGAATTGGGACACAAACCCAATAAGAATGTCCAAGAGCATTTTATTAATTTGCTTTAGGTTGTTGGATCAAGAATACACATTGAACTTAACTCATAATTTATAATGAAAGTTCCAATCCTTACAAGTTCAATACAATCTTAGTCGACACGAAATTTTGACAAATGTCCCTTTCATCAATTCTACTTGTTATAGCAAATGAGTTGTTAGGCGAATGTAAGAGGCTCCAACGATGACTCCATTTCATATTATTCTAATAATCATTTCAATTCATTTTTATCTAAGCAACCAAACTGGAAAGTAAGCAAAGTAAAAATGTATGACAAGGAAGCTTGTAAATGATTGGGGACGTTCAAGTACCCTAGTGACTAAAAGGTATGGTTGGGAAGCTGTTGGTTGGGAGTTCAAATCTGAACTAGGCCTCCTTCTCCTGATGCTTTGTGAGGACAATAAGCTATCATGGTTGTAAAGGTTAAGAAAATTGTCAACACCCAAACAAAATGAAAAAAAACAAGAAAAATCAAACTTCAACATGTGACTTGGGAAAGCCCAAGAAAAAACTGTGAAAAGAAAGCTCATCATAAGGTCAAGAAGTACCACATCGCTGTGCCGTCCAGAGCTTGAAGGACCATTTTCAGTGGGGACCGAAGGTGTCTTAATCACAGCAGGTATCTGCATAACATCTTTACATGGGAAAGCCCAAGAAAAAGCCCAAGAAAAAACAGTGCAAAGAAAGCTCATGATCAGATCAAGAAGAAGCACCACATGGCTGTGACATCCAGAGCTTGAAGGAGCATTTTCAGCGGGGACCAAAGGTGTCTCAATCCCAGCAGGGATCCGCACAACATCTCTCTTTCTTTCTGGGGGCCCTTGTGAAAAATCAACTCCTTTTCCCTTGAGGCCATCTGAATTTCCCATACTACTGAAATTCCTTTTGCTCACTGCTCTCATAAATATTTTTCACCTTTTGGTCCCATAAAACCTGCTACAAATCCTTTGCCATCCCATTAGCATACACAGGGTATGATGGGTGTCCCTCACATCACAGATTCCTGCAAGCTAAGCTGATCTTTCCACTAGATCTCCCCAAAAAACATCAACCCCTTTCATCTTCACGATCTCCCTGGAATTCTCACACTCTCCTCTCACTCCTTTTCGACTTTTCTTGCAGATGTTTCTTCTTCTTCATTTTCTCCTCGCCCAGAAACTTCTAGAAGGGTTTTGCCGTGACTCTTCAGACTCTCGCATACGCGCTTTACCGATTTCTTCTTGGCCACTCAACAATTGATTACTTTCTTTTGTGGAACACATGTCTCTATTTTCTACTCATAATTGAGGACGGAATATGCAACGTCAGCTTGAGACTTGTCAAAAGCGCTTTACTTTTTCCCTCTGGCCTCCTCCTCCATTATTATCATCGTGACTTTTGTTCACATCCACACATCGACCTCTCTTTTACCAAAAAACTATAGCCGGAAAAAAGCTAAGAAATAAATTTTAAAAGTGCTAAAATCAAATGCTTTTCGAGACTCTCAATAGCTAAAATTCAACCAATTCCAAAGAAAAATCGTCAGATTTCCATACCTTGTTTTTAAGTAGGTAGCCAGAAATAAGAGAAAGATGTTTAAGATTTTCTAATGCCATATTTCGCTCATAGCCAAATCTGACTAAATCTTCCTACCGATGATAGCCACTTGGGCTATATCTCAAAACTCACCCAAAAAATATTGCTCCACACGTTTCATGCTGTTGGCTGATTTCACCCAGTGCATTATTGAAGCGTTCTGCCAGAGCTCATGTTGCAGGCAATAGTTGATTAATTGGGCCTTGGGTGAACCGGCCAGGGTGAATTGACCCCCACGTTGGGATCACTGTAAAAACCCCCAAAACCCATTCAAATGGCCATATTAGGCCCCAAAAATTATAGATTTGGACTTAGGGACACTGATTTTGTCTAAAGAAACGATATCTTTAATATTTAGAGCATTTATGACCAAATTTAAATGGGCTCTGCAGTTATTACCATGATCCCAATGTGAGGGTCAATTTGCCTTGGTCAGGTTATCCTGGCCTACACTTGAACCACGCTGAAAATCCCAAAGTTTTTGGGAGCAGCTTCAAAACATTATAGGTACATGTAGCGTCCTTAGAACATCTCCACCCCACACCTGCAAATACTCCTGTGTCATTATATCTTGTAGCGAGATAGCGTCTCGTGCTGCGTTCCGGTTTTGATGTCGATTTGCAGTGGTCATTTCAACCACTTTAAAAGCGTATTTCTACTATGGATTTGGACGTGGAGTGCCTAATACTGGTCCAGATGTAAAGACATAAATGGTCTTTCAGTGTTTAAAGGGAATTTAATCACATTTGTGGGTGGGGAGAGTGACCATTAAACACTATTGTATTTTAACATAAAGGAGTTGTTTACAGTTTTGGGGTGGAGATGCTCTTAGACAAAGTCAGAGTCCCTGAATCGCCAAAGACAGCCTCGAAGACGCCTTGCTCAAGAAGGTGAGTGTACCAGTGTGGGTGCTGGTTCGCCCTGGCCAGTGGCTATGATTGGAGCAGCCTGGGGGCAGAAGGAAAAATTACATGGATGGTCATAACAAATAAATCTGGAGTTGAAAAACAAAAGAAATTCTGTACAGAAGAGTGATTTTTCTTGGTGAATTTTCGCACTGTGGTTACAAAGAAAATTTGAAGAAATTGGGAAAATTCGTTCTTAACAGTGTGAATTTGACAAAAAAATGCTCAATAAATGGAAATGTTTTACAAAGTTTACAAACCACAAAGTTGAAAAAAAAAAAAAGAGGAAAGAAAAAACACTGATAATATTTGTATACTAGGTACAAATATTAGCCTTGACCAAACCATCATCTATACTGGTACCAAGTTACAGAGGCTTTGGGTTTGCTTCTAATATTTAGAAAATGTAGGTGCAATGCTTTACTCCCCATTCATTAGATCAATGAATCCACTATTTTTAAACTAATTATTTAAAGCTAATGAATTCATTCAAAAGTTAGTGAAATCACTTGACAAAACATCTGTTGTTGTAGCTAAAATCATCCTGTAAAGCAGCTCCACAGGTGCTTTGAGTATATTGCAATGAAACACGATATTTCCCAAAACCAGGATTAGTTTTTTTTTCCCAACCCAATACTGAAACTGACAAGCAAATGATGTGTAACCAATAATAGTTTTTAGCAACCTACTTCGACCAACCGCCTGTGTAACAGTATATTGAACAATCAATAGCAGGTATTGTCCTTTGCTGAGCATTTTGAATACGTCCAGGCCAAAGCCATTCTGCTGAGCCAAAATTTACTGTCTAGGGCCATATACCCAGCACCTGTGGACCTGCTCTTAGGGCCACTTTACAATAGGAGTCGAGGCCCATGTTCAACTCAAATCACGCATTCCTATTGGTGCAAAAGTTGAAATCAGCCCTGAGTGCTAAATTGCACTAGGAGTCAAGGCCAAAAAAGAAAAGATCTTTTCAATCTGCCCCAAGTTACTAATAAATGTTGAACTTTATGGCCTTGTGTTGGTCCCAAGGCTGAAGAAAAGGATACCATCAAATTTGGGAAGCCAATTTGGCACCCTTGTGGCCAATGTTGTAGCATTTATTAATAAGTTGGCGCCAGACAAAAAGCAAAATATGCTCAGAATTGCCCCAAGAATTCAGCCTGGCCATTAACTACAGGTTTTCCCAATTTCTTCACAAACAACAGACTTCAGACTTGGTTGTGGGCACCATAACACAAAGCAAAGTCAGAAAACCAAAAGTGAGCAAAAAGTTACTGGCTTTCACTAGGCTACGCCTCAGATCTCGGATCCAACAAGTTTGCACTTTGCACCAGATGTCAATCGTGCTGATTGTGGTTCTGGACATAAGGAGTCAAAATGATCTTGCAGTAAAACACCATTAGGCCCACTTTAGACGAGGTTACAGGGTCCAATTTCCTAGGAACCAATTTGCACTCATGTGAAGCAAATTGAATCCTTGAGTTGGAGTAACCCGTGGCCCCAATTTGAAAGAATCAGGAGCTCTCCTTTTAGCACTGTGTTTTGGTCTGAACCAATTGATTTTCCCTCCAAAACAGGTGCCATATTGGCCTCAATTTCGCACTTTTTGGTCTTGGACCCTCCTCTAAAGGGCTTGGGACCAATTTAAAGCTTTCGACCAATAAGATTGCTTGAATTCATTGGTCCTTGGACCCTGGACCCTCGTCTAAAGTTGCCCTTAGTTTCACAACATGTTTCTCCCTATTTTATTTAGGGTGCACACATACATAACTCTTTATCAAAAAAAAAATTCCTTTCCTTCTTTTTTCAATTTTGTGGGTTGCAAACTTTGTGGATTTTTTCCATTTTATGAACATTTTTTCTCGAATTCACTATGTTGAAATGAATTTTCCCAATTGCTTCAATTTTTCTTTGTAGCCACAGTGCAAAGATTCACCAAGAAAAATCACTGCCTTCTACAGAATTTGTTTTGTTTTTCCACTCTGGATTTATTTGCTATGACCGTCCATGTAATTTTTCCTTCTCCCCCAGGCTCCTCCAATCATAGCCACTGGCCAGGGCGAACCAGCACCTACACTGGTACACTTACGTTCTTGAGTGAGGCCTCTTAGAGGCTGTCTTTGTCAATTTAGAGACCCTGATTTTGTGTAAGATCATCTCCACCCCCACAAACTGCAAAAAAACTCCTTTATGCTAAAATAGAATAGTTTTTAATGATCACTGTCCCCACCCACAAACATCATAAAAGTCCCTTTAAACACTCAAAGACCATTTATGTCTTTACATCTGCATCAGTAATAGGCACCGTCCACATCCATAGTAGCTTGTAAAGGGGTAAAAATGACCACTGCGAATCGACTTAAATACTGGAGAGGAACATAAGTTACAATATCCCGGGGCAAGATGTAATGAAAAGGGGGGTGTTTGCAGGTGTGGGGTGGAGATGCTCTAAGGAGGCTACATGTATCTATAATGTTTTGAAGCTGCCCCCAAAAAATTTGGGATTGTCATGGTGGTTCTGGTGTAGGGCACGCTCACCCGACCAAGGCAAATTGACCCCCACATTGGGATCATGGTAAAAACCACAAAGCTCATTTAAATTGCTCCTAAATATTCATAAATATCATTTCCCTAGCCTAAATCAGGGTCCCAAAGTCCAAATCCATAAATTTTGGGGCCTAAGACGGCCAATTAAGTGGGTTTTGGGGTTTTTACAGAGATTCCAATGTGGGGGTCAATTCATCCAGGCCGGTTTGCCCAAGGCCCAATTAGTCATGCATTGCCTGGAACATGAGCTCTGGCAGAGCGCTTCAATAATGGACTGGGTGAAATCAGCCAACAGCAGGACACGTGTGGATGAATAATTTTTTGGGTCAGTTTTGATATATAGCCCAAGTGGCTATCATCGGTAGGAAGATTAGTCAGATTAAGCTATGAGCTAAATATGGCATTAGAAAATTTTTAACACATTTCTCTTATTTTTGGCTAACTACTTGAAAACCATGTAAGGAAATCTGACGATTTTTCTTTGAATTTGGTTGAATTTTGGATATTGACAATCTCAAAAAGCATTTGATTTTAGCACTTTTAAATTTATGACTTAGCTTATTTTCGGCTATAGTTTTTTGGTAAAAGAAAGGTCCGTGTGTGGATGTGAACAAAAGTCGTGATGATAATAATGGAGGAGGCCAGAGGGAAAAAGTAAAGCGTGTTTGACAAGTCTAAAGCTGACATTGTATATTCCATCCTTAGTTATGAGTAGAAAATAGAGACACATGTTCCACAAAAGAAAGTAATAAATTGTTCAGTGGCCAAGAAATCGGCAAAGCGCATATGCTAGAGTCGGAAGAGTGACGACAAAACCCTTCTAGAAGTTTCTGGGCGCGGAGAAAATGAAGAAAAAGAAACATCTGCAAGAAAAGTGGAAAAGGAGTGACAGAAGAGTGTGAGAATTCCAGGGAGATCGTGAAGAGGAAAGGGGTTGGTGTTTTCTGGGGAGATCTAGTGGAAAGACCAGCTTAACTTGCGGGAATCTGTGATGTGAGGGACACTCATCATACCCTGTGTATGTTATAGGGATGGCAAACGATTTGTAGCAGGTTTTATGAGACCAAAAGGTTAAGAGAAAAATATTTATGAGAGCAGTGAGCAAAATGAATTTCAGTAGTGTGAAATGTGGGAAATTCAGATGGCCTCAAGTGAAAAGGAGTTGATCTTTCACAAGGGCCGCCAAAAAGACAGAGAGATGTTGTGCATCCTCGTGCTGAGATTGAGACACCTTTGGTCCCCCCTGAAAATCCTCCTTCAAGCTCTGGATGGCCTAGCAATGTGGTGCTTCTTCTTGAAATTATCATGAGCTTTCTTTGCACAGTTTTTTCTTGGGCTTTCCCAAGTTACATGTTGAAGTTTGATTTCTCTCTACTTAGATGGTGGGCAAAAATGATTAAACTTCCAAGAAAGCATTATTCCTGTCATGATGTGACCTTTCACCTAACTCCATATTAAAAGAAATTTGGCACTTAAAGATATCATAAAGATAGCCTAGACTTAATAGCCCTTCCTAAGAACACCCTACCTAGTAGTAGTAACCTAGAAAAAATCTAACCATGGTACCAGTGTAGGTGCTAGTTCACCCAAGGCCCTCTCTCACTCTCTGAGCCCAAGTTTAAAAGAATTAATTCCCAGGTTTAAAAATTATAGCCTCTAAAAAGAGGCCTCCCTCCCTAGTAGAGGTGCAGTTGGCCCGGTTCATCCTGGCCAAACCACAACCGGACCGCTACTGTGGTATATTAGGCAGTCACGTCGCCAGACGTAAGTGGGCGGAGCAGACGGAGGTGACTGCAGAGCACGTGGGAGGATGCGCGGGGGTATCTGCCTTGGCCACGGCCCAGTGGCTGGCCCACTAGGGCAGGTACAGTTCCAAGTTTTCCGTGGAACTGGACCTGGCGCGACGTGGCGCGTTGTTGTCAAGTGGAGAGTGGTACTGGGGACCAATGGCGGAAGGGAAGCAGCCAAGGCAACGGATGAGCAGAGTTGATGAGCATTGAGCACGCGTCTGCAATGGGTGGCGGTTCAAAGCCACGCGTAGCATTCGTGAGATCGATCCCGCCCATTGAAACCGCAATTACGGAAGCGGAGCATCACGATGATGATTCATCATGGCATGAATTGAGGAGAGAGCAGCGACTCCAGGAGTCAGTCAGGAGGAAGAGAGAGAGCTGTCTGTCTGTCTGTGCAGAATCACACACGCTCTGGTTGTGTGTACTGGATGGACTCTCTCTGCTTAGTACAATTCTTTATTTTTTTTCCTTCCTCTTCTTCGAGGTCGTGCACCGAACAGTTTACAGGCAGCCTTTTTGAGCCAGAAAGCTACACACACACACACACACACACACATATATATATATATATATAAATAAAAAAGTGCTAATAATATCCAGTTTTTTTGAGATTTTTCAATCGCCATAATTTGACGAAAATTTAAGAAAAAAACCACCAGATTTCTCTATACATGCTTCAAGTATGTTAGTAAATAATATTAAAAGATGTTTAACAAGTTTTACTTTCATATGTAGCTAGTAGCTAAATTTGGCTAAATCTTTGTGTGGATCATTGCCACTTTGGCTGCATCACAAAATTTGCCCAAAAAAAAAAGACCAAATAAATAAATAAGTAAACATCATGCTTAGGTTTTTTTTGGTTTTAAAAAAAAATTATTATTTATTTTTTGATATTTTTTTGGGGTCAATTTTGAGATGCAGCCAAAGTGGTGATGATCCACATGAAGATTTAGCCAAATTTGGCTGCAAGTTAAACTTGAGAAACAACTTTCTATATTTTCGGCTACATACTTGAACCACATATAGAAATCTGGAAAATTTCCTTAATTTTGGTCAGATTCTGGCTATTGAAAATCTCAAAAGGCATGTGATTTTAGCACTTTAAAATTGTATAATATAATATAGATATAGCTTTTTGGCTGTATATATATAGCAGAGCAAAAAGAAAAGGCTGTTTGGGGCAATGCGCTGTGGAGGATCGAGCCACGAATCAAATGGATGCCTTTCTTCAAAGCCAAAAAAGCGTGGACGAATACAAGCGTCGAAAGAGAAGAGAGGAGCGAGACAAAGGGCGATGGAGAGGAGCCATGGAATCCAGGTCTTGATTCTTTCAAGAATCTAGCCCCTCCCCCCCCTCACCCCAACATGACTGACGTGTATATGACGTAGGTGCCAGACTAGGTAGAGAAAGGTGGGTAGGAAAGTGACATAGGTAGGTAGGTAGGTAAGTGACCATAAGGTTGTCCAATAAGATTAGGTTAGAGTCCAAGTAGGTGGGCAGGTATGTGATGTAGGTACATAGGTGACACAAGTAGGTATGTGACATAGGTAGGTAGGTAGGTAGGTAGGTAAGTGACCATAAAGTTGTCCAATAAGATTAGGTTAGAGTCCAAGTAGGTGGGCAGGTATGTGATGTAGGTACATAGGTGACACAAGTAGGTATGTGACATAGGTAGGTAGGTAGGTAGGTAGGTAGGTAAGTGACCATAAGGTTGTCCAATAAGATTAGTTTAGAGTCCAAGTAGGTGGGCAGGTATGTGATGTAGGTACATAGGTAGCACAAGTAGGTAGGTGACATAGGTAGGTAGGCGACCATAGTCCAATAATACTAGCATAGGGTACAAGTAGATGTGCAGGTATGTGATAGAGTTAGGTAGGTGGGCGACCTCATGGTTGTTCAATAAAGACTAGCTAGGTAATAGTGGTAGGGGTAAAGGCGCGCACTAGTGGGGGCATTCTCAAATTAAGGGACCTAGGATTAGGAGAAGGGCAATTCCCAAGTTGGGGGCCCTCCACATTTTAGGTGTGAGGACTCATCCATGAGGCAAAGGTTATCACGAACCTAAACATAGGTTGTCAGTCATGAGGCATAGGAGGGGGTCTTACACCTAGTTCTTAAGAGTGGAAGGGATCTTATACCTATAAAAGTGAGGTACGATTTCCCTCCCCACTCTTTATGAATGGTGGGCTGTAATGCACCTCTTCTTTTTTCTTTGAGGGAGGGAGGGAGGGATATTCACCCAATGTAAAGGAACACTTCCGGCCCTATATCCATTGACAATACCTTCTTGGAAAGATGAATCTAGAACCAAAGTTGCATTTCATAGTAGACACAGCACTATAGTCTATGAATTCCTTACTTGCTAAATTTGCAAGCAAAATAAAGCGGTTTTGTACAGGAAGTACAAACCAAATGGAGCGTCAAGTGGAGCTGCTGTTAGAATGACACTCCACAAAGTGGAGTATGTCTTCTTTGATCCATGAGACCAGTGAAGCTTTTGAATCAGAACACATCAAGGAGAACATTTTCTGCCCCTTTCATTTCTATGCAGATAGTATCAGTCTGACTGCCAACTCAAATCACCCCAATGCTGGAACCAGCTACAGGAACTCTGTGATCTTTGTTTCATTATAATCAACGGGTTCAAGGACTAATCCATACAAAAGCTGGGAGTACACTAGCACCCACTCTTTGCGCTACTGAGTAGTGTAGCCATAGAAATTGATGACAGAAAAACATAGAGCATTTTCTCTAATTACCGTGATGTGTTTTCTACTCTTTTCTTTTACAGACTGCTCTCTAGCTTTTCTCTGCATTTGCTTTGCATTCACAAAACACCCAAAGCATGTTCATAAAATAATTTCATCAATTTGGTGGTTTCTGGCATTCATCCTTACCTATGTGATTCTCCAGGCTGCCTGAATTAGTTTGCGGAAGATCAGAGATGGATATACCTCCTGAGCTTCGATTTTTCAGGTTAGGAGTAAATACAGTAAATTAAACAGCTGATGGTTTCATGTTGTAACCATTTTGATGCAGTGCGTACCACTTCCAGG
Source organism: Sphagnum tenellum (assembly GCA_963921925.1). Taxonomy (NCBI): domain Eukaryota; kingdom Viridiplantae; phylum Streptophyta; class Sphagnopsida; order Sphagnales; family Sphagnaceae; genus Sphagnum; species Sphagnum tenellum. Next base: position 540,708 of record OY998155.1, read on the forward strand.
TAATTGCCAAACTGTCTCTCAAGTTGGTGTGGTTAACAGCCCACTTGAGCTCTCTTTGAATCTTGAAAGGATTGCTGTAAACTTCCGCTCAATCACCAGGCCTCCAGTCAAGATATTTCACTATAATGTTGACACCTGTCACTGCTTTGCATGTGTCTACAAATTCCTTGACTGAACTCCCTGTTGCACAATTGGGATTCAAGTTTTATGACCACAATTTTCAATAAGACATAGAATTGCTCTTTCAAACAAGTATGCAAGTCTGCACTTCAAAGGTTTTGTATGTCAGGCAAAGTTTGGTGAGCTTGGGAATTATAGGAGAATGCAAGATGGTGGTGCACCTTTGCTGATGCCGACATTGTAGATTCCTACTTGCTGAGGCTTAGCATTGATCATTGGTTTCACATGGGCATCCACAAAGGTCACTCACACGGATGGAATCACATATGCATGTGCCATCAATTGTGTTGTAGTCTGTACCTCACACCTGCAACAAGAGAGCCCATTTGAGCCCATTTTACATTGAGAAACCCATGTTCCAAAAAATCAGGGTTAAACCAACCATCTCCTTTCACAATGGCTCAATGACAGATCAATAATAACTAGCAATGGTTTTTTCACACAGGTGTGCTGTGCCAGCTCAGATGGCAACCTTTCAAGCTCAGCAAAATTTGTGACTATAAAATTGTGCTGGGTGATGAAGTAATGGAAACACTCATTTTTACCTCTAGCTCAGGAGTAATGCCTGCAGCAGCATCAAAGCAGGCTCCAGATCCATGCATGCTTGCGTAGCTCCGGTCAGGGTGCTTCTCCCAGCCTTCCTTTTGGATCTGATCCAATCACATTGAAGTATCAGGGAATGAATTTGGATTCAGTTAGATCCCAGTTGTAAGTCTTGCGTCAACTTACCTGTAGGCTTCAAGTGTGAAAGTCATCATACAAGTGTTACCCAGTGTAACTTAGCAAAAGAACAAGACCTCCTAAAAACACTAGGAAATTATGGGTTTTTCAAAAACTGACAGGTTGAGACTAAGTACAGCAAGGTCATGACAGACAAGTCTGTAGTTCATGCATAGTCCTCAATCAAATTTTCTGCCATCTTCTTTGCTTTTCCATATGGTTACTAGGCACCTAATGGACATAACCACAAGAAGGGGAAATTTGCAAAAAAACTAATTTACCATTGTTCTCAAGTTCTTCTATCTCTCCTAAAACTTGACGGTGGGTGGAAACAAATAGGCAACTCCATGGAGAAAATCTCTATCTAGTACATGCTACAAATAGGCTTGTAAGCTTGAAGTGCCCACCCAGTTTGATTGAGATTAGGGTTTAGGGTTTAGCTCTTGGCAGCACTCAACCAAAGACCATGACCCAGAATGTTCATGGATCTACTACACATGACTCCTTCATAAAGCTCTCCCTGTGAACATGGTCAAACAACTAGCCATAGTCATCAGTGGAGATCCAAGGAGTCTTCAGACATCATGTTGACCACTAGATTTTCCAATCACATGTCAATGCAGAGAAGAAAATTTGACCTGCAGTGTATCTTCTGTGATTGGCATCTCTTTTGGGTTCGCCATATGTCGCACGGGTGCTGGAGTCGATCAATATCTTGACTTTGTGAGCTTTCATTGCATCCAAAAGCATTAAAGTATTGCGCTAGTACCTGCCACCACAGACACTGCCATTTTATTTAACACTAAAGCCAAGAACCATTAAGTAAATCTCTAAGTCTCTCTAGCTCACATTGAACTGAGTCCATCATCATCCAATCTGGTACATTGTGTCCCCCAAAAAGATATGCAGACTGATAGGCATGTCCATGAATGTGAACTCACCATAATGGTTCAGCCATACTTCACTCATGTATGCCACAGTAGCAAAGTGCATGACTGCATCTATGGCATTCCGGGAAAAAAATTCATTCACCTGTCACTAATTTGTCAAAGAAAACAACATATTAGGGTGCAAAATGGGTGCACACAGCTGTCGTAGTAATACCACCAATCATAAAACATGCAACACCCCTTCTTCTGGATAGATGTTCCAAGAAAAAGGATACATGTCTGCGGTCACCAAAATCTGCATACATGAATTGCAAGAAACCGGGCTGAGGAAATAATGCTTGCAACTCCTCAACAGCTCCAATATTTCCACGTGACAAATTATCCTGTGCATCTCAAGTTTCACAAATTCAAAGGTTTTAGTACCAATTGCAAGTGATTATCATGGATTTGCAACCCATTAGGTGGGGGGGGACACCAAGAAGTTTTACCCCGACTGGAAAACTGGCTAACTATGGTGTTTAAACGCATAACTTCTGAATCCTTTGTGGAAAAGATCCGGGTTATCCACAAACACCTCAGAAAGGAAACAGTACTAGCTGCAAGAAACAGCAAATTTATGGTCATGTGTTTTGTAGCATACAAGTCAAGGTTCTGTTACAGAAGGGATAGTTGGAAGATGAAAACCCCCTTGGAATCAAACCTATTGGCAAAACACTTGTAAAGGAAGAGGTTCAGTAGCTTGCACACCACTATAGTGACACATTAGCCTTCTTCAAGCAATCACAAGACAGCATGTGACCCAACATAGCCAGCACCTCCAGTAACTAGGACATGCACAACTCCATCCTCATGTTTTGCAAACTTCTGAAAGGGAAAAACTGCGACAACCTAGCCCCCAAAAATGTACCATCTTTCAAGACCAGTGTTGTGCGGGTATCATCCTTTAAACATACCAACTGCTCCTGGTATTGGATCTTTTAGAAAAAAAATCATACAACCCCGGTACTGGTGTTAGCTCTATTTTTAACATGTTCATGCCAACTTGGTACTAGTATTAGATCTATTTTTCAACTTTCATGCACCTGCTTGGTCCTGGTATCAGGTCATACTAATCCAGTTGGTTCTTTGATAACAGGACCAATACCAGACTATATACGACTCCAGGGTTTGGTGCCCTGGGTACAGAAGAAAAAGGGGTTCAGTGCTTGCTTTAGGGTTCCGAGATCTTACTGCATCAGGCGGCCTGGATTCCATTGATGATAGTTGTAGAACTGCAATGCATAGTGCCGTCAGAGATGCTGCCATTCGCACCTTCAACACACATTGGAAGTGGGGTTGTTGAATACTTGAACAATTTTCTTCATGAGCACCTGCGAGCAAGAAAGCAAGCACCAACATTGCAGGATGAGAATCACCATCGTATTAGGATCGGAAGTTTGCAAAATTTGAATTTCAGAATGCATCACACGATGGTGCAAATCTCACCACCGCCGTGACCGACACTAGACAGACACTCCAAGCATGCGAGTTCGAAAGGGGCCCGGGCCCCGCTAAGCTCACGAAATAATAAACTGAAGAAATGGACACAACAATTTGTGTTTCTTATCTGTTCCGGAGAATGTTGCTCACCTCCCAATGGTCGCGGCGACTTGGCATTCATCAACCTGCGGCGCGGTAAACACAATGACTCAACAGACCTGCTATGGCGGCTCCCAAGCTGCTGCTGCTTTTTGAACACACCTTCCTTCGTCTCTCAAAATGAAGCTCCCTGAGAAACCAGCTGAGAATGTAGGGATACCAAACATTGGCCCATTTCTGGGTGCATCACAATGTCTCTACCCTGAAGGGCAGAGCCAATAGATCTCCTCAAGAACAACAACAACAACAACAACAACAGAGACCAAAAAACAAAGAACTCGCTCGTAGCCAACAACTACAAAGCCCGCGATGAGCTGCGAGGGACGATCGACGAAGACGACGACAAAACAATTGTCTGAACTGGAGTGGATTCTGGTGTGCGCTTGCTAGCTGCCGACACACATTCCTCTAAGGGAAGCGACAAGAGACAGATATGAATACACGTTTGACGACAACAAGCACTTGTCTGGACTCTGCAGCAGACAGCAGACCAGCGTTTTTTTTTTCTTTTTTAGTATAAAAATTTTGCCCGAATTTTTCGCCACTTGGCGACCAAAAATAATCCAGTGCGACTCATACAAAGGACTTTTGTCAAAAAGAAATGTAAACAAACTCGCCAGATTTCGAGGATTCTTTTCTGAAATTGCCATATTTAGATAATAGGTTGCAACTTCCTGCAGGTCTCCAAACTATTACAGGATTCTTTTTATTTTCCCCCCTACTTTTAAATCTGACCTCTAGCCAAATATGGCTAAATTCCTCTTGCAGATGATCCGCAATGTGGCCATATCAAAAAAATTGAGGGGGAAAAACCCTAAAAACCCTAAACCTAAACCCTAAACCCTAATCCCCAAACCCTAAAAAAACCAGCTCCTTTTCATCACTGTGAACTGACTTTGAGTTCATTTTTCGGGAACTCTTCATGGAACATTTCCTTCCTAGGAACCTGCTTGTGTGTTCATTCTTCAGGGAACATCATCCTATTTGACCTCTTTGCTATTATGCCGAACTTGACATAAGGAGCCAAGCCATTCTGTGAAGAGTTTGTTTGTTTCCTTTGCATGTGTTGCCTTTGTGGTAACCAGTGACTCTTGCCATTCTTTGCATGGCGACCAAAGGTGGGCAGTGAATGAATATTTGGGTGTTCAGCAACTGCCAAAAGTGTGATTTTTTGTGTTCAGAAACGAGCTTTTGAGTTATTTAATATGCCTCTGTCCAGGTATAGGAATTCGAGCAACAACCTCTCTCAGAGTGGATAAAGCTGCCTTCCTTAGCTAAAAGAACAAAGGTGCAAGCTCTAATAACAGCTCTATCTATAATAGCATTTCCACACAATTAAAAATCCACCCAAAACCCCATTCATCAACCTGTAGAGAAAGGTTTCTTCTGCAGAAGGGATGTATGAGCTCCTGGCTGTCGTCATCATCGTCAAATGCCAAAGACGGGTTGCCTTGATGATAAAAAATGCAAAGAAAATGGGAAAAAAGAGCAGCCTGCAGCTTTTGAACCCTGCGCCTCACAGTTCCAAACTCTCCCATAACTTATAACCTCTCAAACTTTATCACTGGCTGCCGGTCCCTAGGTGATAAATTTATAGAGGTTCTACTATATAGGGGTCAGATTGTTGTAGGATATTTGTCTCTTGCCAATCCTCAAAAGGAGAAATCTAAGTGACCTTCTACTGAAACATGGAGATTTTAGAGTGTTCACTTAGCAATGAGCCATTGACGATACACACCAAACTACAAACAGCAAAGACCAATGACCCATTGACCATGCAACAAAAAAAACATACAACTTAAGTCTTGAATTGAACCACAGTGTTCATTGCTCAAAATTCAATGCAACAAACCACAAACTAGAAACAACCAAAAAACATTCACTTGTGAGTGGATTGAATGTTTTGAACCACCCAATGCAACACAAGTATTATGCAAAACAAGGTCAATTGAACACAAAACCATATGAATCACATTAGAATCATACAATCCATTTCATTAACACACAACAATATAATAACAACTTGAAAATAAAAGGGTGAGTTGTAGATAAGTGGTCTCCATTTAAAAGTCACTTATCTTCACTTACAAAAAGAACCTAACAAACACTTAGAGCTTGCAAGGTTGCCAAAACCCAAGAACATCAACTTTTGCATCAAAAATTTGTTAAGCTAAAACACAACTTCAAACCTGAGCTCTCACATAATATCAAGGACGTTTTGCACACTACTATTCATATGCTCTTGCATATGAAAGTTATGCAAGTTCAAACTTTTTTGGGAGAACATCTTAACCACTAAACCTAGGTTGGTAGTGAATCAATTACATGACTTGAATTCGCAAAATGCTAAATAGATAAAGAATGGTTCATTCTCCATGCTACCAAGGACTTGTACCATGAAAATTTTAACAAACTTGAAGTATTCTAAAAAAAACAGGTTAGCACTTTGGATATTGAAAAAATGCATGTCAAAGGATTCACATCAAGTGGTTTAGCCATGGAAGCACATGCATTTGATTTCATGGCTAACATCAACATAGATTGTTGAACATCATGAGAAGTTGCTAACATAACTTTAGACATCCATACATTATTGATATTCATTTTTTTAGGGTGCCATGATCCCATGAAGATGGAATTTCCTTTGAAATTTTGCAACAAAACAATCAATAGCCCCTACAACCCACATCATTTTTTGGTTTGATTCAATGCAAAACAAAATGGAAAAAAATCAAATAAACAAAGTGAAACACAAGGTGATTAGGGTGTATGGTTGAACTTGCACATTGTGCCTCCACTTGCATAATGGTTATAGTGTAAACTTCCTTTGATGCACATAAGAGACTTCATTAATCTAAAAATTAAATGAGTAGCCTAGATGTTTTGTTGATTCACATCAAATGCCAAACATCCCATGTTCATGTTCATCCAATGGTTTAGCAAACAATAGACTTTTATAAACCTCAAATGCATTACACTCAAACCTTATGTTTAGGTCTATATACAATTCATAAATATCCCCTTAACATATTTTTCTTGGTACCACAAAATCACAAATGAAAACATATTGCAACTAGTTGAATTTAATCAATTGTGAATTGATTGCAACAATGGAAAAATGGTAGCAAACCCAATAAAATATGTACATTTCAAAGAAGATCAAAATTCACCTTGGCCTTGTTGTTGGTAGGATCATTAATGATGATGATCATCAACAAAGTTTTGTATTCCACCATAACATGTCAAGCAAAGGACAACATAGATATCCAACTTGTTTTAACATTTTTCAAAATGCTTGCCCTTTTCATTTTCATAACTTTCCAAACTTTGTATATTCCAAGTGCTTTTTTGGGCTTTTGGAAAAAATAATTGTACAAGGTTTGAAACAACCTTTCATTATGTTCACCATCTACAAGTGTGACAAAGTTTTATCAAATTGTTAATGAGATCTCTTTAATGCACTAAAGATCACAAAAAAACTTCAACAAAATTATTAGCAATGGTGTGTGGGTATTTTAATGTGTGGGTGATAATCAACAAGTATAACTTTAAGTAATGAGAACCTACCCAAACCCATAATTGCTTTGGAGACTCATGTACATATCTAAGCTTCGAAACCGAGTTCAATTGTAAAATTAAGCCTAAACATATAACAATAAATAGGGCCCCAATGGACGTTTACAAAAACCCAACCCTAATAAACATTCATGTTGTCCTTTTGGTTTTGGGTCTTCATGGTCTTAAGATTTACTTTTTAAATTTGTCTTCCATTTCACTTCATCACCATAAGAGATTTTTCCATTGCACAATTTTTTTCACCTATTGCAATCATTTCAAATGTGAGTTACTTATCCCCTTGGCCCTATCTTTCTTCTTGTTTTGCACATCTCTTTTCATTTCTCTTTCCCTCCTTCCTCTGTTCCCTTTTCATTTTCTTTTTTTTTTAATTCTACTCACCACTTTTTCTTGTTGTAAGTGTTGTAAACACGACATTGTGGTTGTTGGAGTTTCATGATAGCTTAGCAACTTTTATGGTAACATTTAGTTGTTCTTTTCATGGAAAATATTTGTGGCATTGTATGTTATTTTGTTACATACATTTAGGTAGATTTAGATCCCCAACTTTCAAACTCCAATACTAGATGTTACAATAAACTTTTTGGGCAAATGTTTTTGTGTTTTTGAAGAATCATCCATCTAATAATACCTTAAGGTTATTTCATCCTTCTTTGACCACCTATTTTGTTTCCTCAACAATCCCATGCTATTTAATTAGGTGTGTTTTTATGTGCAATAATCTAGTAGTTGAAGATTTTGTATATGAGTTAATATAATGTTTAGCAAAAATTCTTGGAGTTCAAACTTCCAATCTCATTTGATATGTTTCAAATGCAGTCTTTGGGGTTATGCAATTAGAGCCGTGGAAGGAGAATTTTATGTTATTGAAGGGGCCAACTTTTATGATGGTGATAAGCACGTTCCATGATTTCTAGAGTACATATTTTGACAATTATTTATGAAGAAGCAATGCACCCTACATATCACTTTTGCACACAATTTGTACATGTAAGATGTGTTGCTAGTGACTAGTGCTATTAGAATAATGCTACATATATATTTTGAATTGTGTTTATAGTGAATTTGTTCAAATTTGTTCATGCATTTTGGGGTAAGTGAAAATGTGCCAACAAACGACACGTATTTTAATGGGTTTTCTAAATGCAATTTTTATTAATATTGTGCATTGAATAAAGTTTGAAGCAAATGTCATGTGTGAGCACATTGATAAAAAAAACCATCTCAAGTCATTTTTGTATTATATTGTATTCTACTTTTACATCCATTCAACACCAAATTCAAGTTTTCAAAAAATAGGGGTACAAAAGGTGAATAGGATATATCCTTGTAAGACAATGTAGGTAAAGCCACTCATCAAATGGGGTTCTAGTTGTAATGATCATGAAGATTGTTTAGGATGGTATTTTTGTGTGTTTGTCACACCAAAATGTTTACACGACAAATGATAAAAATGAAAAAGAAATCGTTTTCATGTCCATAGGGGGTATTTTTGTTATGTTGTTACATTGAAACTCTCTTTATTAACTAACATTAATTTTCCTTACTCCATGGAATGTGAAATCATCTAAACAAAATGAAGCATGCAATGACATATATTTCATTTATAACTTCTCTAGAAGGCTTTAGGGGTTTTATTGTGGGCTTGACACACAAGTCAACCCCTTTTTATCTTCAAACATGTGGAGGTTGAAATGATGAAAATATCATTTAGGATCACCATTAGAAAAAGTTGATTGTGTTTGGAGAGTTAATGTCCTCACTACTTGGGAGGTTTTATAATAAGCTTAACCAATTCATGAACCCTCTAATAACAAGGTCAAGAAATTTGAAGTCTTACATTCTTAGATTCTATTTAAAAGGTTGAGACGCAACTCCATTTGGTCATACTTCATGTTTGAAAGATGGATTTTTTTCACACAATTTGGTCATTTTGTTGTTGTTTAGAAGTTTTTGGCACGATTGTGTGTGCTTTTGAACTCATAATTTTGTTCATTGGTAGGAGGGTTGAGAAATGTGTGCAAACAATTTCCATGAGTAACAACCTTTTTCCTAGTTATGGATGAGTTTTATTATGACTATGGGCTTCAAATTCTTGCAAACCTAGCAAACATAATAGAAAAACATTGCCTACAAATCAATCCAACATATATTGGGTTTAGTTTTGCTTACCACAAATCTTTGACAATAATCACATTAAATTTGATAACGTTGCATTATCAAATGTCTTTGTAAATGAAAGATGTATGGTGTTTGCAATATTGATGCAAACAACCTTATAATCACATTGTAAAATATGGTATGGTGAAAAATGTATGAAAAAGAGAATTGGTATTCACAACCAATTTTAAACCATGTAAGCATGAATTGACAACCAACTTTGGTTGTTAATGATATTGACCTCATCACAAGTAAGTGACAAGTATCGGGTTTGTCCAAATTTTATGACCTCCAAATTATGTCATGCATGTATTGAGCCATAATTAGTTCACCATGCTTGTCCAATGTAAAAAAGGTAATTGCAAGTTATGGTGGATCATTTTTTGCATCACAATGGACTTCCTAAAAAGTTTATTGTATTCAAATACCCTAGGTCTATGGTAAAATTATCAATGTGACAAATCTATTTGTTGGTTGAAATTGCCAACTTGATAAAGAATGTATTCTTGTGTGCCCATAATTAGATTAATGTCACATTGAACTATATATACATGTGTCTTTTTGAATCTTAGAAAAATATTATGTCAAAATTTTAAATTGTAATATTTTGTATAAGGAACCCAAAGAAGATATTAAGTGTTAAAATTCTAAACAACATGTGTCAAACAAGGTATTGTGTGGGGGGTAATAAGTGACAGAAGCATTTTTTTCCCCATCTTATTATTACCTAAATTTTATGCACATATTTAAGCCATAGTAAATTTAAAGACAATTTTTTGATTGCATCAAATTTTGATACTTTATATTTATTAATTTTTTTGATTTGAATACTTGATCAAGAAAAAAAATGCATGTTGGCTGCTAATTTTTAAAGTTTAAAGATGTAATGAAAGGAATATAACCATTTGCTTCATTCAAGAGAAAATAAAATATAGAAAATAAATGACAAACATATGATCTACTAATTTTAGATAGTTTATTTATAACTAATATAGGTTTATGCATTAATCCCCATTTAATGCAAAAATTATATTAAATATAATTATTTTTCAGAATTAAAAAACTTGTTATAAAAAGAATTAAAATAAAAACTTCACTAAACAACCAACATGTAACACCTTATATTTTTACTTGCATATATTGTGAATTCAAAGAATAGTGTCCCCCCTCCCCCCCATGATAAGGTATCAAAAGGAATTTCTTAAGCAGTACAATTGATTTCAAAATTTTTTATGGATAAGAAACATTTATATCTATGTTTAACAATATTCCTTGGATGAATTTGATTAAATTATAAACCAGATTTTTTTTATATGGTCACATGGGAAAGGAATATATTTTTTGGCCATTTGGTTGATTTTTTTGTACTCATTGGGCTTAGAATTTGTAGCCCTAGGTTTAAGTCACATAGGTAGGAAAAATCATGAAAAAGGAGAAAAGTTATATATATATATATATATATATATATATATATTTATATATTTATGAATTCATGGATTTAAAGTAAATTATCCATATATAACAATGTATACGTGTGAAAAATCACCACTACCACATGAATTATCTTATTTTGAATTGTTGGATTTTCTCAATTTAAGTTTGTTATATATATATATATATATAATGAGCAAAAAATCCTATATATTCCTATGGTTCCTAAGGGGTTACCCCAATTATGATTACACCTTGAAGTGGATATATGGATTAAACTTTTGGTTTACATTTTCATTATAATTTCAATTCAAAATAACTCATAGGAATCCAATATATGATACATGATACAAAAAGAGATATTGATTCCAAAAAAATTGACAAAAACCTTAATCAACAAACAACCATTTGAATGACTATATGTGGACCTTTTTTTCAAAAGTCCGTATCTCAGTCATTTTTTGTTGGATTGACTTTTTCCTCTCTAACATATATGTCAAAAAGTTATTTAAGTGGGTTTTTGTTCATTTAAGTTTTATTAGTTCAATGATCACCACATAATCCCCACTTAATATTGATTCCATTTTAATGTTAAAATTTGAATTTTGTGGAGTGTTATATTTGTTTAAAATGAGCCACCTTATGTGGCAACCACCCTCCATTTTGCAGTACTTTTCAAGATTTAAAAAATCAAATAGATCTCTATGAGTTCAGTACTCACCTTTTGGAAGCATAAACAACATTTTTGTTGTGCTTACAATCATTATTGCTATACCATCTTCCTTTCTTCATTGTTTTCATGGGTCTACTTTCCTACGATCGATATGTTTTTAAAATGAATCCTTTTTTGAAGCCAACAGTTTGTTTTTATGTTCAACTTTTGAGAAAAAATTGCAATTCAACCCAAGGCAGCTTGACTATATAATAAACTTGAAATTTTCATTTTCACTCATCAACACATGTAGTTTGTGTGCAAATATCCACCTTGAGGACTGTATAGTATATAGTGGAGGTCGGTTGAAGAAATTAACTACTTTCATTTTCTTGACCATGGTTACTTTCTTCTTTGGATTCTTTAGGCCCATATGTGTGCATATGGCTCTTATAATTATGTATGAAATAATGTTTAAGCAAAGCACATAAAAATAATTTGTGAGTTGTGATGAGATTGAAGAGTAAAGGGAATAGAAAGTTGCAAATTGCAAGAAGTGGGTATAGGGTTTAAGGGTTGAGAACTTACTTAGGTGATAATTTCTAGCACCAAGACATGTTTTTAGATTTTGGAAAATCAATACCTAACCCATGAGAGTCTTGTAGTTTTTTTTAATGCTAACTAGCAAGTAGGCCAGTCAATTCTCTAATTGATTTTCAAAATATTTAAGAACTGATAAATAGGATATCAATAACCTTATCCTTGTAGCCTAGTTGATAACAGATTATTGTCACAATAATCAATGTTGGTTCAAACAAAAGAATGAAAGATGATAGAACTTTGTAAACATGGTGGGCTAATTTAAGTACAAAATTACTTGAAAATAGAAACAATGTAGAGCCTTACTATTCAGCTACCAGTCATCATTCACAATTAGTTTTTAGTTTGTGCTAAAACTCTCCATGTGAAAATAATGGAGTTGAAATAATATGCCAACTGTTGAAATGCTGACAATTTCATTAGTAAACTGATGCTATCACAGAAATTGGCTTTCAACTCAAGCCAAAACTTTTCCATGTGAAAAGAATTGATCTGAAAGTATATCCCAATTTTTGAAAGGATGACAAATCTATTGGTAACAGATGCTATCTTATTAAAATTCACAGAATTAATACTCCTCACATACAAAAAGCTCCAGGAGAAAATGAGGTTGAAGGAGGGAACTTAAGCAATTGGATATAAATAGATTGTCTTGTTCCAATCGACCCAAAAAGCATATATCCTCGTTTAGAAAGGGAGCTAGCAAATCCAAAAGCATGAACATATGATGATCATATTGGTAAACACTTTCAAGGCTGTCATTGAGTGGTGACTGGCTGTACACTCAGATTAAAAGGAAAATGATGGATAAAAGGAGTATGGGTTGTTGTTCTTTGTCACATCCCCACGTCTCAGGATGTTTTTGGCAAGTAAGTTGCACTGAAGGGGACATGTTGGAGTTTAGCATGAGTTTGTTCATATTTTTTCCTACTTCTACTTTGCATACTATGCAAATGTGACTTGTTACTTTCTTGGGGAGAATATCCAGGGAAGGGAAGCCCTTAAGAATTTCTTGTGTACAATTCAAGGGAAGGGAAGGTCTTAAAAACTTCTTGTGTAAAATTCAATCAACCTGAAAAGGGAAAATTTGAGAGGTACTTTATTTAAAGTGAAAACCAAATCATTTCCATTTATTCATGATATTTCACCTATGCATTTCCATCTAGTGGGTAGAGACTCTGTTGCAGTGAAAACAGAGTTAAAAGATTTGTTTATATTCATAAAATCCTGGGCAGATATTTGTAGTCTATCTGGAGATACTTACAATGCGAATTATGGCTGGCTGGGCTTTATGAAATTGGCAAGAGCCTCCATCTTTGTAACACCCCTCAGCCATTCTTATTTTTTCCTATGATACTTTGCAGGTACCCAGTGTGTATCAAGGGAAAAAAGTGGTACCTGATTTTATGTTTATGCTGTGTTAAAGCCCATAAATGGGAGCTTTACTGAAATTCAGAGCTCTCACCTTGAGATCCCTTATTTCTGTAACATACCCATCCTGGGGTTTTACCGTACATTGAAGTAGAAGTTAGAATCAGCAGTGGGTCAGTTGTGTAGATTACGAGGGCATCAGCACCAATATCATTGATTTCCTAGCCTGATAATAATTCTTCCTTCTTCAAGAAATCTAAACATTGGCAAAGTGAGTTTGTACACTTCAAAACTCGCATTACTTGTTTGTAATGACCTCATATACCACTAGAATTTTTCAAGCAGTTATCTGAAAATATTATTTCTAAATCCACACATGTTATTCACCAGTTACGGTCATGTCCATGTGGCAAATATCTAAGTATCCAACAAGGCAAAGACTTCCATGTTTTCCTCCATGAACAAAAAGGACCAGTGGATTTTTCATAGTTTAGTATTACATTCTAAATGGTAGCACGTTGCAGCCAACTGCAGCTGCAGATCCACATAAAGCACCCTAAGAAATCTCTAGTGTATCTAAAGGGCACATTACCCAGTGGAATTTCTTCTCAGCAAAGGGCAGAGCATTGCCGACCATTTTGTTCTTTTATATTTCTTCCCAAAATACCTACTAGGCATATCACAGGAACAAACCGAGAATAATTTTCAAGTGGTGCTTTATGTCAGCTAATGCCTTTCAAGCATTACTGAAATAAACATCCCACCAAAGCTTCCATCGGTAAAGCTCCCATCCATGGGCTTAACACCGTAAACAGAGTAGATTAGGTTAAAAATTTCAGGCATGCTGGAAAGGACCTTACATAGGTCAGAAATTCTGGTCAGGCTGGACATGGGGATGGTGAGTTATAATCATGTTCAATGTGGTATTAAAAGCAGTTGGTACCAGTTTCTGCATAGCTTTGGTTTCAGACGTAAAATTTTGTCATCATACACTTTTCCAAATTCTTGAGTGATCCACATGTAATGATCTCAATTTTGGGATCTCAATCTTACACCCATCCCACTTGAGGAGTTTTCCTGCCTCCAATTTTATATCTACTTTCTGTTTCTCAGTTGCTGCAAAGAAAGTGTTCTCTCTGCAGAGTGTCATACGGTGGACATTGCTGCTCTCCACATTTCTGTGTTTCTCAGAGAGAGCTATAATCACCATGTCAACGGTAAGGTTAGCACTGCACATGCCATTTGAGTTTGCCTGCATATTGTAGAAAAATGATCTGAAATGGCAACTACTACTGTTACTGAACATAGTCAGATTCTTGTCTAGCAATACTCACAGGAAGGTATAAATGTCTTGTTGCTGATTTATTGTGAATGACTGGGATAAGACTGAAGTAGATAAATACCCATGCAGTTCTCTGGCTGAGAGAATAAAAAAGAAGGATTTACGTTCTGTCTTACCGGAAACTGGCACATCAATTTGAGCTCATGCCAGCAGAACCCATCCAAATTGTCATCAAGAGGATGCTGGAAAGTCATCTATGGCTCCACAGTACTATCAGACAACTCACAATCATCAAACCTTCACCACCATCCACACCCCACCCTTATACACAGAGTTCAAAACTGTCTAATATATTTACACACATCTGATAGTGAATACAACCCCCAAGGGTTATAACAATGGGCAAAGTTCAAACACTCCAATAGGTCTACACAGTCCCTAAGTTTTGAAGACTGCATCACTGTTGATTTGAAGATCCAGATGCATCACTTAGCAAATCCTTCAAAATTTCTGGAGCAATTTGCTCCACCTTCACAGAATATATCATCAATCTTACTACTCAACCTGCCAATGTCCTAATTCTCTCTACTCATCAACTTATGTAACTAAACATCCACAGATGTATGATACAAAAGAGGTGAAAATGAAGCTAGAAGAATAGCGCACAAGCATACCCACTTCCAGGTTTAACTGGCTACAGGTATTGAACTTTCAACTCCATGTCGTATCAATAGCTGCACAAGCTTATCTCTTGATAATGGCTGCTCATTCAAAAGAAAACAAAAAAAGATTTATCACATCCTTGTGCAAGACAAGTCTCACACCAGCACAGAGTTCCTCCAACACCAGTCTTATAAAGCTGACACTACCTTCAAATATCCAAAACCGTGTTACAGAGTTCAATTTCCAAAAAATGTGACTCACCTTCGTTTGAAAATCATTTACTCCAGCTTCAAAGAAAAGTTCTCTATCAGATTGCATTGCATTCCCAGTGAGAGCAACAATAGGTGTTTTCACTCCCATCATCCGTAACTGCCTTGTAGCCTGCAAGATTAAGAAAACTTAGTGGAGAACAATAATATCCCCATCTCGATATGTCTCCACCTAACAACATCAACCCTATGGTATACACCAAAAAAACACTGTGGCAAGTTCTTCACTCACTTGATGGCCATCCATGACTGGCATCTCCTTATCCATGAGCACGAGATCATATGTTTTTCCTTGTTTATGAAAATCTACTGCTACTTGTCCATTCTCTGCTTCATCACACAGCAGGTTGAGATTCTGTAGAACTTTCCGCAATATTATCTGCAAAAAAAATCACATCACAACTCTATGAGTGCTAGTAACCCACTTAAATGCAAACCCCAAGCCAAAAAATCATTGACTACAATGAGCAATTATTACGAAATAATGAACAAACAACAGTTCACAAACAATAAGACCAAAGTACAATAGGTGTAAGCAATGAACCATACCCTATTAATACGAGTATCTTCCACAAGTAACACCTTCCTTTGTCTAGGTCCACTATCTTTTTGCATATTGTCGGCTGGCTTGGTGTCAGGTTCCTTTTGCACTGACTTCACTTCCTGTTCCATACTCTTCCGTCGTTTTGAAATTGACTTTTGAGCCGTAGAAAGATTGTATTTTCTAGAAGATTCAGGAGCTTCAGAGTTTCTGTGTGTATCTGAATTTGATGGTGAAACCTCAGCTTTGTTGTTACTGTTGCGTGGCACTAGAGGGAATGGGATAGAGAAGAAGAATGTACTGCCTTCCCCTATGGATGATTTCACACCAATACTTCCCCCCACTCTCTCTACATAACGTTTCGCCATGCTTAACCCTAGTCCTGATACACCACCCTTTTGTACCCATCCTGACGTCACAAACGAGTAGGGCTCAAACAGCTTTGCTTGATCTTCAGCTGAGATTCCTGAATAACACCCACAATATGATTGTCACAACCAATACCTCAAAGACACTAAGAAAGCACTGAATTCAGTGCAGACTTACAATATCATGTCCTTTCAAATCTTTCACAAATCAAGATAAGCTTTCCATCTTTGATGCTCCAATCTATTCAGCTAATAAAGAAAACTATTATTACTGGAAAACTTGAAATGTTACAGTCAGCTTGGGCAATCATTTGAGCATGTACAGGAAAATGGGATGTCAGGATAGTAAACCACAGAATTTTTCCTTTCCAGCTGAGATCTTCAGGAAGAAAATTTCTCAAGAAAACAGACAACCTTGTAGAACATGCATCCAGTTCAGACTTACCAATTCCATTGTCTCTAACAGAAATACGAAGTGTTGCAACCTTGTCAACAGTATTCTTGGTCTGTGATGATGACTTTGTAAGTATGGAAGAGCCAGTGACTCCCAACAAAGTATCCCCAGTTTGAGCAACAGGATCCATGGACGAACAAGACTTCTCAGACAGAAGAGGAGGACCCACATGTTTGTTTTCCACAACTCCCTCACATTGAACTTTCAGCTCAAGTTTACCACCAGCTGGAGTAAATTTCACTGCATTGCTAAGAAAGTTACCTGTAGGATGTACCAATATTTGCACATCAGAAAGGTAACAACAAACAGTCATTTAGCAAAAGGACCATCATCTTTGGAACACACTAGGAGTTCACGACAAGCAGACCTGATTGGATGATTTACTAGAGGAAAAGGCTTAGGTGAAATCCTTACCCAAAGTTTGAACAATCCTTTGTTTGTCCCCAAGCACAAAATGTGAAGTCAGAAGCTTGTTCACAAACTCATCGACATCCATATTGAATGCAATTTCCTTTTGCTGAAGTAAGTCTTTCAACCCCCAAGCCAAAAACTTAATGACTGCAAGGATGTCCAACTCATCACTGTGAAGCTCCATCTGACCCACCTCCCATTGCCCTGTGATTAAGGAAAACCACACACTGAGAGCTTTGATGGGATGCTGGTTATGAATTATTTGGGTTGCCATTTTGGTCAATATCCTAACAACCATCTGTACACTCCATCAGAGCTCTGAACCATACCCACAGACTAACAGTGCACACAGAGAAGATACCTCTTTTACATACCAACTTAAAAGCATATGTTTCAAAGAATACAAGAGCCACTCTCTCATAGCAGCAACCAAATGAGATGGCATTCATCTGCAACTAACCCATATCTGTGACATCATCAAGAACACTGGTCATGGTCTCTGCACAGTCCAGCATCATCTGCACCAAGTCCATCTTGTCTGTACCATTCCCAATTGGATCTGTCACATCTCCAGATGCCTGCATATGACCTAAACCCAGCACTATTGCATTGAAGGGAACTGCACAAACCAGGAAAACAAAGAGAAAAAAAACAGTCAACAATCTGCTGCATTTCTCCTTAGGATGTCACCACAACCTGCACACTTGTGTCAGTCCTCCCAACATTACTGTGCATTATGCCTGACATTACAAGGCATGTGAAATTACCTGCTTGCTGCTGCTGCAAATCATATGAGCACAAATTGCACACAAATGCACTTCTTTACTGCTGTGATATGATTTTGCTGGATGCACAAGTTCAGCTTCTTTTCCAGGTTTCCTTGATTTTCATCAGTGCTAATGATTAAAAGAAATGGTTTCAAAAGCAACTAACCTCGGATATTGTGGAAGACATAAGCCATGAACTGCTGCTTAGCTTGCTGTGCCCGCTGCACTTTCTCATCAGCTTGCTCAATCCTCATTCTACTGTCCTCAATCTCCACACAGTGCGAACAGTTACCATCTGCTTCATCATGAGATCGGCTCCACAAGAAACTATCACAGCTGGTCCCCCAAGAACCGGAGATGATGGTCAACAGCGCACTCAAGATGCCCAGAAAGGGACAAGCCCTAATGAACATCTTGCAGTAGAAGAAAAAGCTAACTGGAGCCTCTGCATCATCAGCAAGAGCCATTGAGGAGCTGCTCCTCTCCAGAGGCACTTCCTGCTCATATTCGATGCCGTCACCTGAGGACCTGGACGTCAAGAACCGGAGATAGACGAAGACCACGACGACAGCTGCCACCATTGTAAGCAAGGCGCGAGCGGCTTGCAGAAACAACGCTATCTTCGATTTTCTATCAACCTCAACATCGACGTTGGTAGCAGCAGCGTCGTCGTTGTCGTCTGCTGTTGCAACGGTGAGAGATTCTGTCAAGCGTGTTGTTGTTGTTGTTGTGCTGCTCCGAATGAAGGAAATGCTGCTACTTCTTGTTTTTGCGGCGGGCGGTGTAGCGCTCTGTTGTCGCGGGGGGAGGGGCGATCCTCCTTTTGTCTGGCCGCCCTTATTGAGTTCGTGCGAATGGCCTACAAATTCGTTTATCAAATACTGCGTGCCTACAGGAAGGCTAAGAGTACGCCGGTCCTGCAACGAGTAGTTCTTGTACACAAAACTATCAAGCTGCCCGCCCTTGGCCTGGTGCGAAACTTCACTACTACTAGAGAGCTGAAGAAGCGATCCTTGGTCCGATCCTGCTGCTGCTCCTCCTCCGCTGATCACCTGTTTCTTGCTGCTCTCGCTGTTGTTTCCAGGGAATCCGGATCCTTGCGATCCGTTCTTCCAAGGCAATCCTAAGTGAAACTCTTCCCTAAGCTGGCTCACTGTTCTAACTAAGCTACTCGTGCTGCTGCTGCTGCTTCTTATGTCATGTTCGTATACTGCGCTATTATGTCTGATGAGTCGGAACCCTCCTCCATTCTCACGCACTGTGGAAGTCGAGTTGCCGGTTTCAAATCCTGCTCCTCCTCCTGCTGTTACGAACGGCTCCCCGCCCTCGTCAATCTTATATACAGCGTGCTGCGACGGAAGAGACCATGGCGTCGCTCCTCCTCCTCTTCCTGATCCTTGCCTAACTCTCATCCCTACCGATGGAAAATCTGACACTCTACCAAAGGCTTCCGAAATTCGCACGAGCTTCGATTGTCGTCGGTTCTGAAGAATAAATAACTCCAGAAAAGCTATCTCCCAACTGCGGAGAAAGAAAATCCTTCTAACGATTTCGAAAACAACAAAAAAAAAGGCAAAAAAACCTGCTGGATTTCTAACTGGTCACCAACCGACTTACGTCATCGGCGAAACCGGAAACTCTTCTCACGCTTGCTCGAAGAAGATCCACAATCTCAAGAGTAACCAGGCAAGAATCCGTTCAAACTCGTCAACAAGACAGGCCGCGGTTCATCAGCGGAGCGAAACCAGCAGCAGAGAAGAAGAAAAACCGACAGAAGATAGGCAGAAGAGTCTTGTCTCAGTTGCTGAGACCTCGAAAACTCACGCATCTGCGAACGGCAAACGCCGGAGATGGGCCAAAGAAAGAAAGAAACTGATAATAAACAAATCTGTACAGAAAACAGAAACAACAAGAGACGGATCCAGATATGCACACAGAAGATGAAGAGGATTCCGGAGAGAACAGACATAACAGAGACGGATTTGGAACTCCTCTCCACTCCTGAGCAAGCTCTTATTTTACGCTGCAACAGACGCGATGCGCGCACGCCACAACAGTGCTGCAAACGCGTGCGCAACTCTTCGAGGCCTCCTGTCACACGGCAGGCAGACGGACGGGCAGACGGGAACGGGCGAGCGGGAGGAGGGATCCGGCGGGTCTACGTGTCTGCGTCCTCCTGCCGGGAAATGCTGAAGTGTCTTTGACGCCGGGTGAGGCGGGTCGCCCGATTAACTGCCACATTGCAAAAGGGGCCCAGGAGACTGCATTTTCCGCACGCTGCACGTGACCCGTTCTCCAAGCACCCATGGTTTCTTTGGGTCCACGCATGAGAAGCAGGTTTTGATTTTTTTTAAAATAGTAATAAATACATAATTAATTAATTAGTTTACAAAATTCTAAGTATTTCTATATATTTTGTTTAATACTGAATCTAAAATAGTTTTAAAATCTTTTGGTGTTAAATTTTTTTGGCGAAATTGAACAACATTAGCAAAATTAGTTGAATTAACACTAGAAAAACAAAAAAAAATCCCATTTTGTTTGTTAAAAAATGGTGAATTTTGCTAAGAAAAAAACACCAAGATTGAGAAGTTCAAGTTCCAGTGTTTTTTTTAAGGAATTTTTGTTTGCAGCCAAAGTGGAGACCATCCATAAGAAGATTTAGGAAAAGTGACAATCACCCCTTTGAAGATTTAGCCAAATCTGGATACAAACCAGAAATAAAGTACCAATCGTCAATCATCTTTTTATATTTTTGGCTACAAAGTGAAAACCAAGTATACAAATATGGTGTTATTTATCTATTTATTTATTTTTTCTCCCTCACTTTTGGTGACTAAAAACATCCAAAATCATTTCTTCTTCAAAGTTTAAAATCTTAACAAAATTTTCTTTTTGACAAAACCTCGCTGATTTTTAAAAAAAACGGCCCATTGAGAACAAGCAGGTAGTGAATTTGGGGGTAGACCCCAAAATGAAAAGAAAAAAGAAAGGAAACCTCAAATAAAGAAGGAATGAAGTCAATTCAAACAAAGGAAGGAAGGGGAAGTCTATCAATACAAGGAAGGAACAAAATCAATCGAACATGGATGGAATGGAAATTGATGAAACAAGGAAGGATGCAAACAAGTAACATAAGGAGTGAGTTTGTGAAGGTTTCTTCATTTTGAAGAAATGGCAATGTTATTATTGTAGGTTTTACATAGGTAGCTTAGTGAATTGAGTGATGGGTTCAATTTGGTGAACTAGCAAACTTATTTCCTCTTTTTGGTAGAAATCTTTTATAGTTTCTGGCATGAGGAAAAATTGTGCATACATGAATGAATGATTTTTTTGACATATCCATACATACAACAAGGGTCACAACAGCTCACAAAGGCAAAAGGGAGTTCAACTTAGTTGGCATTTTTCATTTACTATATTGACTTGTGATCTCCGGGATGCATTATTAGAGGCAACTAATTTTACTAACCCCTTCATGTCTAAAGAAACACAAAGTTCAACAATAATACCTTAGCTTAAGTTTAGGGTGTTAAATTAACTTATTAGGTATTTCCTAATTTAACCAGAGAGATTTTTCATGTTGGACTTCACAGTGTGAGCCAATCAACAGTGTCTAGGGTGTTTCCTTTGGAGAGCAACACCTGGGCATACAAAAAAGGAGCCAAAATGTTAAATATCTCAAGTTCCTGTCACATGCCATTTTATTACTGCCCTAATGACCCCCCCCCCCCCCCCACTCCCCTAAATAAAGAAATAAAAATCTTGAGAGAAAGTGAAGTCTTCCAAGGAGAGATTTAGGGTGGATCTAGGGTGGACTCATGGTGCATATGATTTTAGGGTTCATTCATTCATGGGGGAGTTAAAATTAGTCATTTAGGGTCCCTCCCTTTATGAGGCTATAGATGCAAAAGTGACCCCAATGGTTAAGTCACAACCATGTCTATAGCCTGCCCTTTACCATGGTGAGTAGTCTTTTCTATGTAACTTAACCAGTTTTGGTCTCTTTTGGTTGTAAATTAACCATACTTATTTAAGATCCTCTCTTGGTGGGGGTAGCTGGTCATCTGCTGGTTGCACCAGTTCCGATCCCACCTGTTACAGTTCGTGATATGAATGGATGGTAGGGGACCAGTTCCCAACTAGGCTCAATGTGTTCCCAGTGGAACACAACACATTACGTACTAGATACTGTCTGTACAGTATATTGTGTTTGACTCCAAACCTCACTCTCAGTTCAGTTGGGATCCCCGTCCAACGGAACTGGTGTGCTGGCTGCTCTGAGTTCTGTAAATGGGGGCCACTTGAGGGTTTCTGTCCATTGGTGTGCTGGTGAGTGCTGGTTTCACCTAATGAGCTTGGAAAGCTGGATAGTATAGACCCACCCACCGACCATTCGGTAAAACAAAGAAACCAGAATGGAAATTAGGTACTCTCCCTGACTCTCCCTGACTCTCTGCCAACTCCTTCTCCTCATCAGTGTATTGGGAAGCTGCTCAAAAGATTTAAGGAATCATTCACAAATGAAGAACATATGATGCAACTCATCAAGAGGAAAAGGATCACATGGTTGGGTTGGTAAGTGGGTGCATGGGTTGGGTGGGAATGATTTCAACACTATTTCCTTAAGAATCATCAAACTAAAATATCTTAAGAAATTAGTCTCTTATTCATCCACCAACTACTCATCTAAGTCCTAATCAAGGGGTTCTTTTCAAAAATAAATAAAAAAAAATTGGCGATTTTTTGGGATAATAATCTACAAAATTAGTTGAATTTTACACTAGAAACTTGATTTTCTCGAGAAATTTACCAAAATTTTTTTTTTAAGGAAAGAAAAAATGTTGAGAAAAAAAAACTAGTCCCAAAACTATATCCTTATAAGGTAATTTTGAAGTGTATTTAGTTTAAAAAATTTATGAGAAGATACGAATTATGATGTATTTGTTGCAATGCTTTTGATCTACTACGGATAGCAATAGCTATATTGATCACAAATTGTTCTAAAAGGGGCCCGGTGGGGTGGGTTCACAAGTGACGAGAAATTGAAATTGATGCAGGCTTCATGAAAGGTGAGGTCGGTGGATTCTTGGAAGGACCACACGGAAATATGAGGAGGAGAAGTATGGGTAATAGAAGCCATGTTTCGGTGTTCTATTGGGTGCCAGGTTGCTCAAAATATGTTATGTCCGTTGCAAACTTTACTCTGATTTGAAAGCAAAGAAAGAGTTTCCGAGGACTGATCTGGACCATTCCTAGAGCTACAACACACCATATTGGCCCTCGGATCCTTTTTGTGCAGAGTTCCATGTTGACACTTTCTGCAATTCCAGCGGATCCTCCTTACCTTCGGACTTCTTTGTTCACTTTCGTAATAAGCCGGAAAAACGTGCCCTACTTTTTGTAGTGTATTTAGACGACCATTGGCAGGCCCAAGACCTGAGCGACCATCTTCCCGGATCTTACAAAATGGAAGACGTCTTCTTCCGGGGTGGAAGCACACCTGTCCTCTGAAAATTAGGGCAGATTTTTATGCCAGAGAAGGGTAGGACCTCTCGTATTACAACGTAATTACATTGCTCGGATTTCTTCCTAGTGTATTCGGAGGGCACCTTAAATCCGTAAGACCCCCTCATGATAGAGGAGGTCACCTTACGGATTCTGGGTGGGCTCTTACATTTTAGTAAGGGCCTATTGGCTTTCCGATGCACATCAGCTATGAGGCCGAGCAGTCCTTATACACGGTAACACAGTATTATCAGAAGTTGGCATAGCCCTCGGCCGTCACCTCTCGGGTGCCCCTCGGGCAGGCACTTTGTTATGGTAATGCCCCATCTGTGGGCATTACCTGTTTTTTTTCTTTTTTTTTGGCCGTAATTTTTGTTTAACAAAGGTTAGCCTCCCTTTCACTTTCTACCCTACCCAAGTGCTTAATATAGAAACTAACTCAAAAATTTACAAAAAGGAAAGAAAAAGAAAAAGAAAAGGTAAGTGAATTTGCCCTCAAACTCTGGATGGATATTTTGGTGCAAGAGCCCTGAATAAAAAGGGGCGTGTGTTCAAAATTTATTTCCAAGTGGCAGGAACAAGTCCGTTACCCTGGAATGAGATTTTTCAATGGCCAGCCAATCAGAGGACTGCATCTGGGCCATCCTTGACAGGGGCTGCTCATTGCAGTTTTCTTGGCGGGGCTTTGGATACTGCAATCTCATTGGTGGAAGCTATTAAAAAAAATCAACTGACAAACAGACACATATAGACAACCTTAATGATAGGTACCTAAATATATTACACACTAGGTTATGTACCTACATAGATACCTAACTAAATCTTTAGGTACCTATTGTCTAGGGCACCTACCTAGTTATACACATAGATGTCTACCTAGGTACTATGAACTAGGTACCTACATAGATACTTACTTGGGAACTTTAGGTAGACCTATTGTTTGTTGCAGACAGACTGGGCAATGTGGGCATCAATTTTTTCTCCCCCATGTTATACTAGTTCTTTTGTGGGGAATAGGGCTTTACATCTTTTTGATTGGCTGATATGCCAAAATTTGGTCCATTTGGCCCATACCACCATTGACATTCGGAAGGTTTTTGTTTTTTTTTTCCAGTTGTTCTGGACTGTTCCATAAAATGTTCTTAAGATGGGCCTGGTAGTACTACTAGTCTGGTTGGGTAGCAAGGTGGTTAATAATTAATCATTTTGTGTCAGTTATGTTTTGCACTAAAAAATTAATAATATTTTACTATTTGAAATTATACTAAATAATGAAGTTATTGCGTTTGAGAGCTTTATTCAGATTTTTGACATGGCAGACACGTATTTTCTCAAAAGCATGTTTTTTTGGAAATTTTAAAAAGATACATTTGCATTTCTCGTTGATATCAGAATAATTTTTTTTTTTCAAAAAAATTAAACCCAAAAAATATATTTGCACTTCCAATTAACACTAAAATTCCGGAACTTAACGAATGTCATCCACAGACCTGCTCCTCCCACCAATGTAAAGTCCCGCTAGTTTTTTCATTAGTGGTTTTTTTGGGGACCCTCCCTTACCCGAATTCCTTACTGTACCTTCGGAAATCCGGAAGGTACAGTACACCCTGTCAACCGTGCCTTCTGAATACCGGAAGGTACAGTACACCCTGTCAACTGTGCCTTCTGGATACCGGAAGGTACAGTTCTCACTTTCGTCTTTTAGTATTTCTTTTGTCGACCTTGTGTCGCGAAAGATTCGCTTGTTTGAAGCTACTGTTTAGGGTAAGGACATAAAGCAAAAAGAAAAGCGGAATGAAGGCTAGATAGAAAGAAAAAAGTTAGAAAAAGATGAAAAGAAAAACCAAGTGAGAATTTAGGCTAGGTGAAGGTTTTGTAACTAGGACCTTCTAGATTTTTGGCCCCTACCCCCTCAGCCCCAGAAGGTCCTAGTTACAAGACCTTCTCCTATACAGACTGCCTGATGGGTTTAGGGCTCACTAGTGATAACTTGTGTATAGGGGCCCCCACTGAACTCACCACCACCAAAATTGGTTGCCAAGATGAAACCAAATATTAACTCAGCTAAAGTTCATCCACAACTGGGTGATTATGGACATCCAATGGATGGTGCACTGGTAGGTGCTGGTTCATTGTGGTCGTGTATAGCGAGGGAAGGAAGAAGGGGAAGAGAATAACAACAAAAAGCAACAACTCAAGAATATCAATCAATTGTCAGATGGGTCTTTTGGGTTCTTCTCTAATCATGAAAGCAAAGTAAAGAAATGACAAGTTGCCAACTTAGGTGTCAAGAGCTTGGCCATTTTCAGTTGAGAGAGAGAGAGAGAGAGAGAGAGAGACAAGGGCCTCAAGTAAAGGAGAAGCTCAAGTGCCAGTTTTCAATTCTTGGACCCCATTTTCAACTAAAATATCTTTGGGGAGATCCAACTCTTACCAGAAGATCTTTTGAGTTGCATACTACCTTTTGAGCTCTTGTCAGCTCAATTTCTTAAGTCACACGTATGATGTAAAACTTGAGGGACTTGCATATTCTCTCTCTCTCTCTCTCTCTCTCTCTCTTCAGCACCAACCTTAGCCCTAAAACTTCTTTGAGTGATTTTCAAGAAACCTTAGTGTTGCAGCTTCTGACTTGATTGCACATGTGACCTTTTTTGGCATCTGAAATCACAGTTATAAATTTTTTTGGGAAACTTTTCTTTATTGCCAATCAAGTGTGACCAAATGGCTCTTTACCTTAGCCATGATTGCACATGTGACCTTTTTAGGTTGTTGGGTGTATCTTGGTAAAAGGAAAATGTGAAATACTTTGTTGGTGTGTTTGTAAGGAGGAAATGTGCAACACTTTGTTGGTGTGTTTGTAAGGAGAAAATGTGCAACACTTTGTTGGTGTGTTAATTGGCTAGAGTGAGTGAACACATGCCCATTGCATGGATGAGTTGGTCACTTTTTTTTTTTTTTTTTTTTTTTTCCAAGCATCCAACCAAAGATAGTGTGTTTTGTGTTTGGATATGGATGTGAATTAGTGCACTTATAAAATTAGATAAACTCTTATTGAAAGGGATTGTTTGGTGATGGGAGATGAGTTGTTACATTACAATGCAAACAACTAGTTACAAATTTGTAAAAATCCTCGTGTGGATGGTGGTTTTAGTGCTTTGGTTATGGTTGTGATTTAATTTAAGGTAGATTTAAAGATTTTGTGGCTCATTATGTGAGAGCAATATTTGGTGATGGGAGTTGATCTATCACATTCACAACATTCATAGGTCCCATGAATGTGTTAAAACCTTGACTATCTGAGAATATGTGTATTTCAAACTTAAAGCATAAAAGATGTATTTTCAGGCACTTTATAATAATCTATCCTAACAAGCAAAGGACACATTGTTTATTTTGGATATTACATTGTGTAAAGTATACCAAAAGAGTTTCCTTTCAATTTTGGACACGATGCAATTTTTTTGTCAAAACAAAGCACCATAATCACAAGTTCATGAGGCAAGTTCAATACAACTAAAAACTAAGTTGTTCATTTTTACTTGTCTTACCTGTCAAAGCATGTTTTTGTTACCAACAAATGTGTAAGATGAAGTTGAAACTTCCTTAAAGATTTTAATTCTTAATGCAATATTATCAAAATTTTAAATAGGAGACAAAAAAATACATAAAAAAATAGAGCCAAGACATCCTTGAAAGATCATTTTGGAAAGTGATAATTTCTAAATATCTTGGTGCCCAATGGTGTAATTACCATAAAAAGGACCACTAGCAACAAGGTTGGAAACCTTACCAAGGATTATAATGTACATGTGGCCTTCACATACTGGTTAATTAAATACCAAAATTACAATCAAACATTTTTTCTTTTTTGAAATATATATTTTTGAACTTGATATTGAGACCATATATGTCCCATAATATAATGAAATTTTATTTATATTACAGCAAGTTTTACTTTATAATCAAATGTAAAACATTCATGACTAGACCCATTATGAATTGAAAATATTGAAATATTAAAATCCATCCTTGGGTGGACCCATTAGGAATCACTTCAAGGAATGATAAAATTAATAAAATTGTCAAATAATATTTTTGGACCTTTATTTTAAAATCTTTTCATAATCATTATTTTGTTTTATTTATCATGTTTATGCATTGATGCCAAAATATAAAACTTTAAATGTTCATTGGAATAAAAGAGTGAGAATTGCGTCAATTTTGATTTCCTAATTGCAATGGCCTTTTTTTAAATCACCATCATGAACTTTGAAAATTCATAATTAAATTCGACCTATTCAATTAATTAAATAATAATAAATCTAAACATAATGCTTTCTTAGGTACTATGTAAATTATTTCAAAATCAAAAAATCAAAACATCTTTCAAACTTGTGTTTGTAACCAAAATGTGAAAGGAAAGGAAAGGAAACCTTGTGACATTTTGAAATTTTTTTAAATGCAATGATTAGGACATCAAAATACAAAATTAGTTTTTAGCTCACTAAAGATCAAAATTTTACACAACATAGTTAATGTAATCACAAAAAAAATTAATAAAAATTTTCTTTAAAATGTTTTCTATGATTTTAAAGTTCAATAGATATAGTAAAATGAAGGGGTGACATTCCTAATGGGTCCACCCAAGGATGCTTATGCCCATTATATATTGTTCATCATTCCCAATGCATTGCAGTTTGAATGTGTAAATTTTGATTTTAGTTGGAATCAATTTTAAGAAATTGATTTGGGGGATTACTTTATAATCCATCAAATATTGGAAAACTTATCCCCATTTCTTTGAAAAACATGCAAAAAAAAGGGTGCAACTAATTTTTGGAAAAAATAATAATATATAATTTACTTAAACATAAATAAAACCTTTAAAATTGGTAATGAAAATAGACCTAGAAAATATTTAAGATATTTAAATTTTAACATATTATTTTTGCAATACTCTATTACTTCATATGGGGTTGCCAAAATTGTTTTAAGGAATGTTTTGGAATGACTTGGAGGTCCTTTTAATGTTTTTATTAGCACTAATGTTTATAATTTTGTTTTATCAAGGTATATTATTGTTGTTCAAGTGCAAGGTGCAAACTTACCTCTTCCTAATGTACCCATTGTTTTTTAACATCCTTATTGACACCCCTATTGTGATTTCATGGTTTCCCATCATTCAATTTATTTCTTACATTCCCAACATCCTTTCTAATGCCCTCATTGTTTGATTTTTTTCATTTTTTCAACATCG
This sequence comes from Sphagnum tenellum, assembly GCA_963921925.1. Taxonomy (NCBI): domain Eukaryota; kingdom Viridiplantae; phylum Streptophyta; class Sphagnopsida; order Sphagnales; family Sphagnaceae; genus Sphagnum; species Sphagnum tenellum. The sequence continues at coordinate 569,446 of OY998155.1, forward strand.
CTCAACATATTTCGCAACGTGCTTTTCAACACATTCATCATCTCCTAGTTGGAAATTGATAGTAGACCAATAAGAAAATATAGATGATAAAAACATTGATTTACAAAAAGCTTTCCATTCAATATTAGGATCACACAAATGTTATTACAAACCTATGATCCACCTTTGAGTTCTAGCCTACTTTTGAATAGGAGGTGAACACCCCATGCAAATGTCACCTCCTTCAACTGGCATGAATCATCACATGCATTAAAATAATTTCATATTAAACTTAATTTAAAATATTTAAGTAAATTTACCTAACATATTTCATAGCCCCAAAAATATTTGCATGTGACACAAATATCTCAAGTAATTATAACTTGGTAAAAATAATTTTAATAATTTGAAAAAAATTAAATATCAACACTCTTGACATCTTATTCAATGGCCTTGTTGTTTGAGAACCTCTTTTCCAAAGTTGTTCAATGAACTTCCATACACCCATACCATGTTTCCCAATATTTATATTATAGCCCAACATCCTTCCAAAAGCCCTCCTTGCTCCCCACAAATAAATCTTTTTTTGGTGTGTTTATTTGTGCCTTGCCATTTTTTAGTCCCTTTTCCACCATTTCATCACCTTGTTTACTATAATAATGTTGTTGTCCTTTGACATATATGTTCCTTGTTGTTTTAGTGTTCCCTTATCATTCCTTTTTTGTTATTCCAAACAAAAGTTTTTAATTTTAAATGTAATTTTACTACAGATGATGCCCAAATCTGAAGCAACTTGAAGATCAAGAAGTGAAAAGAGATATTAATTTCATACCAAAAAAAAAACCCCTTTATCCCACATGTTTTATAAAATATAAGAATTTTTTTTTTCAAACATTAATTATAACTTGTCGCAACTTTAGCTTTGGGCTCACAACTAAAGCAAGGGCTTTTAAGGTTGCAAGCCAAAAGAAAGTTCGGGAGTGAAAGAAAGTGTGAGAGAATGAACCTTCACATGCCCAAGGGAGCTTCCACTTTGGGAGTTTGGACTCCCGATGGACTCTTGAATCTTTAGAGAGCAATTGCAAGGGTTAAAATAGTTTTTAATATCTTTGGAAAGATATTGAAACTTAGATGCCAAAAATGAGCTTACATGACCCATTTGGACACTTAAAACATAAGTTATGGTCAAAAGAAAGGCCGGGAGTCAAATTGATAACTTGATTTCTGACTATTAAAAATCAAGAATCAACCTGATTTTCTTGCATGCAAGTGGCATGCGACATATCATTAGAACTCTCTTGATAATGGCTATAACTTTGTTTTAGACCTCATCTCAATTGGAGGTTTGCACACAAAGTTATACGGCCCCAAAGTTGTGAGAGTCCCAACTTTGAGAATTTGGATGTGAGCCTCGTGGAAAGGCACATAGTATATTATAAGGGGAAGGTGGTGGCTTGTCCCAAGTTCAGGTCATGGTGAGTCTTGTGAGTCTAAGTTTACTCATGGTTTGTCCTAACACCAAAAATGTTCTAACTATGGACTAACCAACTTGTTATTTGGTCTTGTGCAAGTCCGTGTGAGTGATTAAGTGTTTATCATTCTTCTTAGTCCCATTTCGAAGCTCTAGCACAACCTTTTATCCCCAAAGTGCTACGAGCCAAGGAGCGTGTCTCCAACTTATTATTCTTCCATTGTTTTCACTTCAGACTCACATTTGACTCTATTAAAAAGCTTGGGCGCACATCACAACTGGACAAACTAAAACCAATTAATCAATGTTATCCATTAACAATGCATTGAAATGTAAATGTCTAATGACCATTAACTCTTTCAATGTGCCTAATTCTTGAAAATACTAATCTTCTTATGTTTTAAAAAGTCCAACATAAACATCAACATTGATTGTATCTTTTAAAATATCACTCGACTATGAATAAATAAAGTTGTTTGTTAAATAAAAAGAATTGAAATTTATGAATATTTTAAAATTAAAATCTCTTTAGGCTTTTAAAAGCTTACCAACTAAAACAAAGTTGCTTTAGACATAATTCATGAAACATGTTATGGATGGTTCCATATATATTGATAAATATATGAATTTTGGATTTCTACTATTAACATGGAAAATAATGAAGCAACCACAAGATATGTGATTGATGTCATCAAATAGATCAAATCTTACATGACCTTTAATGCGACCCTTAAACACAGTAAGTGGGACATTTGAAAAATCAATATGATTATGTTAATTGTTTTTTATCACATTTGATTTACTCAATTGATCATTTGATAGACAAATTTAGGGACATTCGTGTGTGATTTTCATAAAATAGAATGCAATGAAACTTTTTACACAAAATATGCACATATAGAAAATTAACACACAATATTAAGGAAAGTTTGGAATTCATTGTACATGTACAATGTACAACAAACAAACCAAAGTTCCAAGAAAATGTTTATTTGTAAGGCAAAAGAATAGCAAATGTCTTTGAGTGTAAGAAAAATCAAAATGTCTGGTGAGATTTTTGGAAAGCACCTAGAGATGCAAAAAGAAGCAAATCACGAATTCAACATTGTATGTGCACAATAGTCCTAGTTGAAGTTGGGCAAAAAGTCACAAGAAGATGCTCACCAAGTCAAGGATACAAACTAAGAATTAATCTAGTGAAAAAAATTAAGTTCAATTTTGCTTGCACATGAACTTAAATTTTTTCATTAGATCAACTTTCACATCAAAATTAATGTCCCTAAAAAATAGTTTGATTCCTAAAAGGATAGCACCACTCTATGCAAACATTTAACCCAACTCACAATTGCAAACAACTACAAGGACACACATTCACTCTTCAAAGACCAATGCACAAAACTAACATCAAAAGTTTAATGAACGTCTCAATATCTTATCCACAATGTATAAAACTAACATGAATAGTTTAACAAACATCTAAACATCTTGTTGGCATTGTCTAGGTGATCAAGGGACATGTAGAAGATTTTTTTCTTTCTTGTGGAGAGTCCACAAAAGGATTCAAAGTACACCAACACCTTCACTTCATGGGTGCACATTGTGAAAGCTTACACATGATCATAATAAGTTGTAAGGCACATCTTCACTAGCATCAACATGTTTGGAGACTTCCATCATGCTTTAACCTCTAACTCAAACAAATCCATAATAATTGAATATATTAGAGAAGCTCCACCAGCAACAATGTGATGGCTTGTGAACTATTATTTGAATAAAATTTAGGCTTTAAATAGAGAATCATTTGAGATTGGACATGTAAACATGCACAAGATATACTACCTTGGAAGTTTTGACATTAATTATGTCATTTGCAAAAAATGTGAAAAAATTCAAAAATATTGTGAAGAAAAATACAAAATGTTTTGGGATATACAAGAGCAATCTATTTTTCAACACAAAATCTTCAAAATATTAGTTATTTGACATATATGTGTTGAAGCTGCCTCTATATATTAGGGTAGTGCTCTTGAAAAGGGTTCACAAATACGATTGATTTTCATTGGTGGGTCACAATGATTGGTCCATGTGGTGGCATTTAATTGATCCTTGCGTACATTGTCCAATAATTCATGTTTATGGGTGGTGGTGGGGAAATAACTTGCACACTACTTTGGATGCGGCAAATGCTTGGAGAGGCCCACATATGTAGTGTGGGTAGATCTGCTTTTACCGAATGTGGGAACTATATTCGATACTTGAATATACACTAATTTTATGTTCAAGCATTTTTTTTGGGTGAATTTTCACCACTTGGTGACCCAAAGAAACACAATCCAATGCAAAAATCCAGATTGTAGATGAGCATGCAGTTGGATACTATCTTGAAAAGCATTTAGAACTTGTGCACAACCAGTTGGGAAATTTTTTTCACAAGTATTGAGACCTTCTCCATGTGTACAATCAACCTAATAAAACCGTTACCAAGGTTTCAGATCCAACAACATATCAAGGTTTCAGATCCAGCAACATATCAATTGATGTCAAAAACAGAGTTCGTGATGATCCAACAACCCTTGGAAACAGAAAAAGAAAAAAACCACACAACAGTTTTCAATACTAGGGGGCAGTCACCCACATGTTCATTATTCACCTCCAAACAGCAAACATGTATTGATAGCAAACAACTACCATATTATAAATAAAACAAGCACAGTACAGTGACTCTGTCTGCTCCCGCCAGTGTCCTGGTATTGTGTGAAGGTCAGTGTTGTATGTTACCCAACTAGAGCTCCTCATTGCTCCGCACAACCATCTGCACAACCATTTACACATATTTTATATAAATTAGAAATATGATTTTATAACATCATACTTGTATGTACTAGAAATGAGTTTCCATGTAGGAGAGCACAACACACAAGGGGCGCAATGAGAGGAGCAGTTCAGCTTGTGTTGGAACCTAAATTTGGCAACATTACACTTTTATGTATGTACTTGGTTACAAGTTAGAATATGAACTCTTGCACTCTGACTTTTGTTTCTAGTTTAGTTGAATGCTTTCAAACAATTTCTCAGTCACCATCATCTTGTGTCCAATGTTTCAACTTTCAACAACCTGAGGTCACTGAAAAGTTATTAAAAAAAATCAGTAGTGGATAGAAAAGGCCAGAGTGAACAAGCACCTACACTAGTACCTTCACCTTACCTTTTGAATAAGGTTTTTTAGAGGCTAAAATTGACCTGGGGAATGTTAGATTTGGACTGTCACCCTGATTTTGTCTTAGGGCTATATTTTCATATTTCCTAAGAACCGGGACATAAAATTCAGATTCTTACCATGGTACCAGTGTAGTTGCTAGTTCATCCAAGACTACAAGACACAAATGGCATCAGCAGCATTCATGCACAGTCACATTCACTTTGAAGTAAGCCACATTTGCTTTAATGGGCTGTGTGCTTCCCAATAATAATTTACTTACATATATTTCTTGGATGATATCTGCATGGTTCTGATGTTGCAAAAAGTTGAGGTCAACAAATCCATCACCTCCTCCATCTGTGTAAAGCATTAGGTGCACAAAGCAAACCACATCTTCTACATCACTAGTTTGCTAACACAAACAAGATGAATCATCACTGTCTACAATGTGTTACCAATAGACTCCACAAGAAATTACTATAAGCTATACATGAGATTGAAGCAAGGAATGTTGTCAACATTATTGAGAAAAGAAGCCACTATCTGGAGGAGGGTAGACAACTGACCTTTGGTTTCTTTAGAGAGTCCCACAGTGTCTCATAGTGTTCATGACTTTCTAACTCCATAATCAGTTCTGGATCCCACTTGCTCTACCTTTTACATCTGCTTATTGCATTTACAAAGATGGTACCCAGGCCCATATAATTACTGAAGATCAAAACAGACCTAATTGTCAAGCACCAACTATAAATTTCCAGCATTCCAGCATTCACTGACATACACCAATTGGTAAGCAAACAGGAAAGACTTTTATTCTGCTCCGTTAACAGAGCCAAAATTGGGGATGAAAACGGTACCACACAGCCAGGCACTGAAGCTCGTAAGATCTAGTGAACTGCTTTTTATAACGCCCCTGTGAACAGCGAATATGCATGCCTGCAAGCCATAGGTTCCCATCAACCATTGTTTAAATTGTGTGAGTCATATGACATCCCTCCTCACGTAGCCAGTGATCATGATCTCCTTTGATCCAAAGTCAAAGTTGTGTACTCTTCCTGAGGTGGATTTATAATAGCAAAGAGATGGTCCACTGAGAACATTCTGAGGTTTGAGATGCTACACAAAATAACCAAGCCTCCAACTAGTAAGTCACTTTAGTGCAATGCAGGAACAATGCCAAGGCAGCCCAAACATTTGTGCTCCACTTAGCAGCAGATAGCTTGCACCTAGTGTGCATATCATACACAACTTACTTTCTCCTACTTTCTTGCATGCAGAATGAAAGAAGATATTGACTTGAAAGTGCCACCTTGAAACTCATTCGGTGTCAACTTGCCTTCATGAGCCCTCTCAACAAGTGATTTCACCTGATGGTACAGCAACGAGAATCCTCTTTCACATATGAAAATTCACAAAAGTTGGAGTAGGTTAACGATGGAAATGAATGACAATACCACAGGTCTAAAAGAAATACCTCTGAAGAGATATCAGATAATGAGTTCTGGTCTGCATTCTTCAAAATTTGCGTCTTCAATCCCTGCAAATCAAATTGCAGAGAACCATCAGGGCTCAAGTGTCCAGAAAACATATAACCTTTCTCCAACCTAAAACCCACAATGCAGACCTCCTCCAATGCACTCCCAACAAACATACACACACCCTACCTTATCAGTGGCAAGAGCAACACAGGTCCAAAGTGTTGTCATCCCAAAATGCTGCATAGCAATCAGCCATAGTTATTATCCAATCTGCATTGAAGATTCCACTACTTAGGTTTCACAACAAAGGTGTAGTATGCACATCAAGGTTACCATTTGCCTCAGGCCCTTCTTTCAAAGCAAGAGCTGTGGCCCTGATGACAAAATCATTTACTGATATGGGAACACCATGATTCTCTGCATCATACCCATACCAACCACTTTGTATAAATATTGCTATTCAATAGCCACCTTCACTCACCTAAATTTCAAAAGATCCAGCATGAGAACCAGAACTGTGTCCCCACAGCAATCCTTCACCAGGATTTGAAACTTCCACATCATGGGTTTTCTACATTTAACTTTCAAGAGCTCAAGTTTCAACAGCCGATAGCCACATTAACAGAGAAATGAATCATCAGAAACAAAAAAGCAGTTGAAGGTAGCAAATGACATGAGCGACAAACCTTTAATTCTTTTCGAATCTCCAAAGTTGGATTGAAAAGAGTAGCTGACAGCAGCACATCAGCAAACAACCACTAAACAATGTCAATGTCAACTTTGTGATCAGATAGACCTAGAGGTTAACACATCATAACACAAAGTGAGTGCAGTGGACTTTGGACATGGATTTCTTTGTGTGTGTAAACAGGTCAACATCCAATCATAGAACTAGTAGCAAGAAGTAGAACTTGAAGCTTGGAAACCAGAAACCATTTCAAACATGAAATCCCACAGACATGATGCAACTGCTGCCCTACTTCAAGATAAGCATGTGGTATACCGGACTTGGATTCTGCCAGTTGCTTTGCTATGATCTGAAGAGCATTTAATCCATGAGTTGCTATCACAAATTAATTGCAAACACTTCACCATTTGCAAACATGTACAAAGATTGTATTCTAGAAAAGACCTTATTCACTGGGATTTCAACTACTGATTCATCAATGCCATACCTTCTGAATCTGGCTGGTGGTAATATCTTCATAACTTGATGCTGGGCTAGAAGCTGATGGCACTATAGCAGGTGCAGACATCTTAGAAGCAGCAGCAGGAGTTGATTTTGTCTTTGGAAATAATCCACTTTTCATTGCAGATAGCATGCCACCTCTCAGCAGCATCCCACAAGGACCTGTCCCAGTTAATTGTGAGGCATCTAATCCACTTTCAGCAATCAGTTCCCTCACTAATGGCCCAAATTTACCCTACATAGCGTAAGAAAATGAAGGAGCTGGATTAGCAGGCGTGCATGCAATTGTGACTGCCTCTTTGCTGCATGCTTGCCTGCTTGCTGAGAGAGGAGAGGCTTCACTACTGTAGCTCACAAATTTCTCCAACTCTTGGTCACTATCAATGTACATCCACACTCCCACACCATGAGCATCTCAAATTGACCCCCATTCTCTCTTCGATGTTCTGTTCCATTTATCTAAAGGCCCCTCTAGAACTTGTGTACATGATTTAATCATCTCTTCCACCAAATCAATAACAGAGAATTGCTTTTCAGAGTAATTGGCAATATCTTAGACAATGTCAGGAGCACAGTAGCAGACTGCAAAACATTCAGAAAGATGTCTCATGGATTGGTGCTTCTTTACCCTCTATCTTCTTTTCTTGCTTGGATTAGATATTTACAGAGAGTAAGATCCACAAACAAAAGAAAAGATACTTCGAACTCATGTTCTTAAGTAACTAACACACATGCAGTAGGTCAGATGGACATTTCCCAATGTGTCTTGAACTCGCTCCTGTTGCATACTCATATGAATGTGGCCATAACACATTAGCAAGAATATACCCATCCTCCAAGGACTCAAAGTCAAGAGTAGCCTTGTCTGTCTCAATGTTGCAGAGCACACCCCCTGCTGCCACCTGCCATGTGACTCTTCTCTCCTCAGATGCAGTCTACAAGGGGAACTTTGTGTCCATCGAAGTTTTTTAAATAACAAAAGAGTTGCTTGCAAAGTAATAAACTGCAAAAGTGGAGCACAATAAAGAGATGATCTTTTAGCAAACCACAGCTCTTTCCCTCATCTCCTTCTTTTTCCAAGTGCCACCATTCAGCATTAAGAACAGAAACTGCAACATCTATGGTGATGATCAGCTACTGTGACAACACCCCAATGACTTCATCAGCTTTTGGATGGTCTCGATGGTCAGTGCCACACATTAACAAGCACTTCCGCAAGACTGGCTGCAACCAAACAAGCTCCATGTTCAGAATTATATGTAGGTTCAAAAGCAGAAATGAATAACAGAAAAAAAAATTTTGTTAAGCAAAGTGCCATATACTACACATATATGCTGTCAAATTCAGTACATTGAGGTCTGGTGCTCATCATGCAGCCTACTATCTTTCACATCACAAAAAACAAAAAAAATTCAATGCTCTGTACCTCAAAGATAGCTAAAACATGCAGCTGTGAGTCAGAAGAACACCCATTTCTTGAGACCACTTTCCAAGCCAACTCAACAACCAAGAAAGGAGGGCATTCTAATATGAAACTTTCTGAACCTTTCAGCAATCCAAACCCTGGCAGAAATTGAGTCAACCAATTCATGATAAATATACATATATTATATAAATTCACTGTACAAGGAACACCGAATTAGCAATGAACACAACATTGCTGACTAATTACAGTATTGCGCCTGCTGAGGTGCAAATACATATTCAACAAGTGACAAGAACTTCTGATCCATGCTCAAGAAGACTTGGTTGCAAGGCGCTTCATGTGTTCTGGCCTAGGAAGCTTTATTTTGGTTGCAAGGCCAATGGCCCCTAAGCCAAGAATAGTCCACCAGGTTGGGTCAAGCTGCCACCACTTCAGTCCATGACGTGCAGAGTACTCAAAGGCATGGTGATTGTTATGCCATCCCTCGCCATATGCAACCATTGCTACCCACCTGAAATCAGGGTACCACATATAGACGAAATTAAACATCAACTGGTAGAGGATCAGAGTCAAATGCACGCAATCGAATCCTCAAACCACAAGTAGAATAGAGGCTTGCAAGTGACAGCTCACCTAGTAGGAGTAAATATCACTGAAGGCAAACTTTATTTCATAAGTATAAATTGTAGAAAAGCAAAGAGAGGCACAATACTTCATCCTCACCAGTTATTTTTAGATAAGTCTCCAGTGTTCCATGGTTGTGTACCCCACACATGGGATGCTGAGTTCACAAACCAGGTGACATGGTACACCCATACTAATCGAACAGCCTGCATCCCCAAATGAGCATCACAACCATCAGTCAATTGCTGAAATTGTAGATACAGCCTCCAAGTCCAGATAATATCTGATAAGCACTAGAAAAATCATCAAGATCTGTTACCCCAGCATCCACATTACCATCCACTTTTAGTGAACACCCAAAAGAAAGATTCTCACAGCTGAAACAACAGCATCTGACTCCACTGCAACACTCTTGTACAACACACTGAAACCTTGCCCTCAGTAACAATATCTAGCAATGCTAAAAGAAAAAGAAAATGCCAGTAAAACTCCAGGGTGTTGAATGTTGGAACAGTGTCTAGATATTACAACAGCATAGTTCTAATGTAAAGCCCATTCCAGAAGTAAATTCCATCTGAGGCATATTACCATTCCCCAGACAAGATATGGAGCTCCTCCAAGTGCATAGAGTGCCAGTGACAACAACACTGGGTGAATAATGTACGTCTTGTGAAGAAACTGGTAGAAGTCATCTTTCTCCATGTCACCAACATTTGAATGACCTAACTGACAAACATGAAATTAAAAACAGCAATTTAGTTTAGTATTGACTTCAGAGGACAATTTCTCAAGTACTGTTCTGTCTCTGCTGCTGACTCCTTTGTGCAATGAATATTCATGGTGCACAGCAGAAGTGGCAGCAGCAGCAGTGCCATGAGAAGCAAAAGTAGTAGGGTTCAACCTTGAAGAATACAAAACATGCCTTGTATGGAACCCTAAACCCATGGAAAATACAAGGCAATGATGTCATTGATAAAAATGGTGCATTGCAATTTCCACTGGTTCCTTTTGTGGAATGGGTATCTTTAATGTATGTAGCAGCCTCCGAATGTGGTGAGAGAAGCAAAGTCAAGTGCAACATGAAAAACATGCAAGAGCAATGTGCCATATTGCCACTTACACTTCTTCTTATGGGTTTTTCATCAAACAACCATCCAATGTGGCTATGCCAAAACCCTTCATGTGGTGTGTGAGGGTCCATCTCTGTGTCACAATATTGGTGGTGGTAGCGATGTAAGCTCACCCAATCCAATGGATCACCCTGCACATGACCATTCCCAGCACCACACAGCTTTTAATTATTGACCAAAAGAAACAAGCTCAATGGCATGCTGCATTGTTGTCTTTCCTCTTCAAATCTCAAACATGCAAAAATTGCCTCATGAATATTATACTCTAGGATGGAAATTGCTTCCAAAATTGGTGGAAAATAGTACTAACAATGGAATGGATCCTGACAGGAAAGGATGCTCTTTGACTGCTTGAAGTTTCTTGAACAGAAAGAGTAGGAATTCAGCTTGGAGAGCTTATTGAGCTTCAGAATGGTGTAAAAGCAATACTAACAATGAAAAGGATCCTGACAGGACAGGATGCTCTTCTGTTTGAAGCTTCTTGAACAGAGAAAAATAGGAATGGCTTACTTGGAGAGCTTACTGAGGTTCAGAATTGTGCAAAAAAAGTACTAACAATCAAAAAGATCCTGACAGGACTGGATGCTCCTCTTTGAAGATTTTTGAACAGAAAAAAATAGGAATTTTGCTGGAGAGATTGAGAACGCTGTAAAAATACTAACAATGAAAAGGATCCTGACAGGACAGGATGCGCTTCTGTTTGAAGTTTCTTGAACGGAGAAAAACTAGGAATAGTTTACTTGGAGAGCTTATTGAGCTTCAGAATGATTCCTGTAGAAATAGTACTAACAATGAAAAGGATCCTGACAGGACAGAATGCTCTTCGACTGTTTGAAGTTTCTTGAACGGGGAAAAAAGAGTAGGAATTTAGCTTACTTGGACAGCTTGCACGCCGCAGTAGGCAAAGGTGTATTCCAGCCATTTCGGGAGCTTGAAGCTTTTGTGCGACAGGTTGCGGTGAAAAGACAGTGTGATGCCGAACATTCCAGTGATGAAAGACAGCGCCGCACATAAACGGACCGCGTTCCAGGAGAATGTGAATGGCGCCAGCAAGCACATAGTGTGCATGAAGGTCATGAATCCGGCAATGGATATATCTTTCGAGCTCCATCGTCTGTTAAAGGAAGACGGACGGGTCCTCTTCACCTCTACATTGGACATCCAAATGTACTCTGGCTGCGCTGCTGCAGCCGTAGAATCTGAAGGCTCCGATTCTTGTTGCGATTCTGTTACACGATCAGGAGCCTCCTCCTCAGCTACAAACTCGTTGCTTCGTCGCGACGACCGCAGCACTTTGGTGCTACTCTCCTTTGGTAACTTGAATTGCACTGACTTGCCCGTTGTGCAGCTGGAGTTGGTTGCGGACTTCAGAGCCGATAAGCACACCACTCCTGCAGCTTGCACGCTAGTTGTTTCCATTCGCGTCAATTCATTCCCGCCGACGACGGAAGGTTGAAGGTTGTGTATCCCGAGGATGGGAGTTGCAGCAGCGACTGCCATTTCCACCACAAAGTCTAAACTCTAAACCTTTGGACACAATGATCTCTGAGCCTTCGTCCCACCTCCGGTCCTCCACTTCCCACACAACCCCCCCCGGCGCCCCTGATCAACCTCGCTGCTATTTTCTGCACCAAACTTGCTGCTCAATTACCCGATTTTTCCGATTCTTGGCTCATTCGAAACCTAAGGAAAGGATCCAGAGCGCTGAATGGAATTGAAAGGAAGAAAAACAGAACTGACTTAGTGAGATTGCGCGAGAGAAGGGAGACAGGCGCGGGGGAGAGAAGAAGGAGAGCGACGATGCCGCGCGCAAGTCACGGCCGTCGGGGAGAGGAGGAGACGCGCACGTAAAGCTCCCGAAGGTTCCCCTGCGCTAGAGTTCCCAACCGTGCTATGTTGAACTACGTTCCCGATGATGTTTCAGGAATTTCCTCCGTGTCCCAGTGCGCTCCTTTAAGGGAATTTTTTCGCGTGTTGCGAAGGTAACTTTTAATTAACACTTGACTCGTCGATCACGTTACTACTTGTTTTTTTTTATAAAAAAAACTTTGCATATAAAGTTTGGCACAAATCCTAAGGTTTGTTTTTACGTCTAACCAAAGAAACATTTTAATGGAATTTTAAAAAGAAATTCAACCTAGCCACAAGGTGCCTCCTAGCACACCATTATGAGTCCCTTTTAAATAATAAAACAAGGTTTGTCACGCGATGATGAAGCATTATAATTAGGTACCCAAAAATTGGGGAAAAAAATTTAAGGTGCAAGGAAAGAAACAAAGGAATTTGTTAAGGAAAATAAAAGAATTCAATTTGCAAGGTGACTCTTAGCGCACCATTAACATTTAAGAGGAAGCCTTATTGCCATGCATTAGAAGACCAATAATGCCCAACACTATTATAACTAACAAAATCATATACATGAAATCATGCACATAAATTTTGCATGTTTTTAGATTTTTTTCACGTGCAAGCTATAAAAAATCCAAAGTTCAAAGCAAAATAACAATTATGTTTCTCATGTGGGTTTGAAATTTAGAACATGAAAAAAATAATAAAAAAATTCAAAACCACACCATGGGGATAACCCCCTTGTATGAACAAACTAAAAACCATTTCCACAATTGAATTGGATTTTTTTTTTTACTTTTTAATTTTAATATTCTACAATAAATACCTGGCACTTATTTGCAATTATAAGGTGCCCAAAAGAGAAAAACTAAAGAAAAGAAATTAAAGCAAAAAGATGTGAAGAAATAAAAGCAAAGAAAATAGTCAAGGAAAAATTAAAAAGTTGAAAGCCACATTCGCTCCTTTAAGTAGCAATAGTTTTAAAAAAAGAAAATTTTGGCTAATAAGCATTGGAATTTCATGAACATGCAAATTAGAGAGCAAGGCACCATGCATGCTTACTATAGACCTTTAAAATAATGGATGGTTTCCCCTATAAAAAAAAAAAGGAAATAATTTTTTTTTTAAAAAGAAGAAGGATGGTTTCAATAGTGATAAGCTATTTTTATGTGCCCAAAACTTAGCTATAATACCATATATACGGTAAAGACTAAAGAACAAATGTTGGGACAATATTCATATAAGGAGCCAAGGATGAGACGATAATTGAGTCCAACCTTGCATTTTCAAAGTGTTCCTCACCCATTGGCTTTCTCCATTGGAAAACATGAAACATACATTTATATGAACATGAAAATCACAATACAAAGGAGGTGCTTGGGGGTGAGCGGGGTTTTAGTTTTTACATCTATTCCTTAAGAGCGAGTGGGGTCTTAGAACCTATATAGGTAAGTGTAAAATCTTGCCCTCCTTATAGATGTAAGATCCCTCTCTCTCTCTCTCTCCTTATAGATGTAAGGTCCTTCTCTCTCTCTCTTAAGGACTAGACATAATTAGAACCCTCCTATTTTCAAAGAGGGACAACATTCATGGATATAAGTGTTTATCACACACAAAGGACCCTAAACTCTAACGCGGTTATACACTAAGGACCTTGGGCGACCACCACCTTGTGCCTTTCAAAATGTTACTGCAAAGTAAAAGGGACTTGGGGTGAAGTAAAAGGCACTAGGGGGTAAAAGCAATAGAAACCCAAAATTTGAAAGAAGGTGTGCCGCACTTCATATAAAATGTTCGACTACCGGAACATTGATTTAAAAATATTATCTTGTAATGTCCACAAATTACGGCAATCGTTAAGGTGTACATCACGTCCGTAGAAATGACAATATCGAACGCATCAAATTGAAAATTTTAAATGGGTGATGATGTGGAGGACACGAGTTCCATTCATTTAATGAACCCAAAGAAAAAAAAAACTGGGGTTTTACATGCAATATATGAAAAAGGCATCAATGAAGTCATTGTGGGTCCATGGTGGTTTTTTTTTTTTACCTTCATGGGTTGCAAAATTCTTAAGGCAAAAAGAAGAATTAGTGGAAACTCAAATATTTCACCACTCAAAAATATAATCTTCAAAAAATCCTCGCAAAAAGAAACCAAAATTCCTTCAAAATACTATAACTCCCTAACTAATCTCTCAAGTTTGAACACAAGCCAAAATAAATCATCTTTCAAAAATCCTCAAATAATAAAAATAGACCTATTATTATTATTATTATTATTACCTAGGGACCAAAATCCCTTAAGCTACTACTACTACACTCTATAATGAATCTAAACACAATATCCTTGCCTTGGTAGACAAGGCCAATAAACTAAAGAAAATCAATGAAGATGTAAGAATGGCAAGCTTGCTAGAAAACAATTCAAATGAAGATTTATTAGATCATGGCATTTGGAACTTGTGTTGGATAAGGTGTGTTATTGCAAGCCATAAAGCCGTATATGAGAAAATTTTCTCATGTAATTTGGAGGTAAACCTTGCGAAGTAGAGTTTTTCATCTGCAAAGGGTGGGCTGCCATTTGAATAAAAATCCTTCTTTGCTTTACCTTGGGAAAGGCTTGCTCCCACAAGCAACCCCTTTAATTTGTGGGCCTACTAGACCTTTGGGCTACCGCCCCCAAAAGCAAGCCTTATTCTACACATAAAGTCATTTAAACAAATTGACACAAATGAGTTTAATGTTGGAAAAAAATGTTGGGAGCTACATTTTTGAAAAAATAGAAGTTGTTTTGACATGAGTCTAAGAGGCGTCCAAAATGAACACTAATGAATCAAGAGACTAATATGAGATTGCAAGTGTTTGATTATATCAAATAATGATGGTTGCTAAAATTTAAGTCGATCTTTCTTCTTTCTTCTATGAGTAGAATAGCATGACTACATCTTAAAGCGTAAGGTATGGAGGTTGTCAACAAATCTTGGACCAAGATGACACATGAATTTTAGAATATGAAAATTTGTTACAAAAATTATCAATAAGGTTCAAGGTGAATTTTTAAAAAAAAATGTATGATGAATGTTGGAAAAATACTTACCCTATTATCCATCTACAACTTAGATGTTTTCCAACTATGTAAGATAACCAAATGTTTCAAGGGCTCTAGAAAGGCCTATTGGAATATCTAAAATGTTGAATTGTTGGTGATCATAAACAAACACCAAACATTGTAGTACCCTTGGTTGGTCACAAAAGAAGTTGAGGGTATTAATTTTGGGAGATTTCCCAATGGAAATACAATATTATAGTGGTTGAACTAATCAATTTATTATTTGTTACCTTTTGGAATATTTGTACAAATTTGTGGATGGGGAATGAATATATGGGTATCACTATTAATGGATGGAGGAAAAATTAAAAGCCAAACACTATATATTAAAGGGTGTGATTTTGTTTGAGAAGGAGAAGAGGCACCTTAAACATAAGGTGAGGGACCTTGCACACAAGGTATTGTCTTCTCTTAATAGAGGTAAAAAATCTAATGGGGTAAGGTGTCCCACACCTACACTAAAAAAATATGCAAGTTCTTTATGATTAAGGTAGGCCAATATGGTGGAAGGCATTGTGATACAAGCTACCTTCCATGGGTGCATTTCGCAAAACAAAATGCCCATCTACAAGGTCATTATGAACATTGGAGGTGAAGGAAAAGAAGTCAAAATCATAATCCTAGGTGGGTAGTTATTAATTCATGGCTACTACAAAGAAAAATTGGAACTACATTTATTTGTTTTCTTTCTTAGATGGAGGTAGTTGTTAATGGTCTTTAATCTTTCCAATTAGCATCCCCCATCACCACCAAGGCCCAAATAGATACCCACAATCCACACATCACACAACTTGACCTTCCTCTTCATTTTAAGGAGAACACTATTAGCAAATCCTAGAAAATTAAGGGCAATCATAACCAAAGATTTGGTATCACTATACTTTAACAACAAATGCATTTGGTCTTCTCAAAGGTCATTCTCCCAATTGGGATGCATCCATGGGAAGAAACCAAGACCCAAAATTGTGACCAAGTGAGGCCAAACACATTAGTTCCTACACTCAAAGTTCATTGGAAGTCTAACATTTAGACATGAAAGATGAAAGAACTAGCTCCTTCCACAAAATATACTAATTATAGGAGTTCAAGTAAAAAAATTGAGAACTTCGAAGTATTGGGTTTTTGTTGGCAAGGTTCTTTGAACATTTGGCCTTCAAAGGTTCCTTCAAGCCTTGGTTATTTGGTTTTTCCACCTTTATAGTCAAGTCAGTATATATTCAAACATATAGACTACTCTTGTGTTTGCCCCATTTTGGGTATTTACCCTTGTTTCTAATAACTATTCAATAATAGCCCATATTAGCCTAATAAGGTCCTTGCCATTAATATTGATATCAATGTTGATACCAAATGTAACCTACATAATATAAACAAGACTTGGTTCTAGAATTTCCAACATGAACTTTGGTTTTGGGTGGTGCATTTAACACATGCAATGTTTTGATTTGGGGAGGAAGGGGGGTATTTCACCCCAAAATTAATGAACTTTATTTGGGTGTGGGTTCTTAAATGTTGGGTGGTTATAGATTTTTATTTATTTTTTAAATTGAATTATTAGTGGGTTATTAGTTAACAAGTACATTTGGATAGGTTTTGGGTAACCCTAAGTTAGGCTCCAATTAATTTGGACTAATTTAGACATATGTTTCAAATTCATGACATTTTATAACACATATGAACTTTGGAGTTCAATCCAACTTGCATTTGCAAATTACAAAAATAAAATAAAAATCTATATTCATTATTCACAAAATTAATTTTTTATAAAGTTTTGACATCATGAAACAAATGCAAAAATCTTTAAAACTATATGTATTTAATGGTTCAAACATTTTGAATGTAATGGTGAATCTATGTACATAAAACAATGAAGAGTGTGGGCAATTCTATGTTGGTATCCAAAGTATGGGTAGAGTGTTGCAAAAATGTTTCTATAATTTAACAATTGTGGAAAAATGCCCTTTGCTTAATTGTAATCCCAACAAAAGAATTGCATATCACTTGACAATGAATTGTACTATCATAAAAATAAATATAGTTTTTTTTTAATTTTAATGTAAGTTTTGAATATAACTTTAGTTGTTGTTAGTTTATAAGCATACAACTAAAATTAAACAAATAAGAAAAAACATGAAATTTACTTTGGATTCTGTGAATTCCCCATAATTGCAAGCTCTTTTTGCAATGCAATCATTTAAAAAATGCTAATGTTTTAAAATTTAAATGTTATATGTGGCATGAAAATTGAAAAAAAAACTCCTAGATGATAAATTCATTCCATTACAAAATACTATGTAAATGAATAAATCATGAGATCAATAAATTTTTTTGCTTTAAAATAACATTTTTCAAGTTTAATAACTAACCATTATTTAGTGAGGGTTTGAATTAGGGTGTGTGGAGGTCACATCAACTTTTAGTTTTGGCTATGGAGAAGGAGGAAAGGCTTTTAGAAACATATAGAAATCATGTGTTTGACTAACTTTTGGCAATTTATTATTTTGTTTATTGTATGTGTATGATAAGAGTATGTTGATTTTGGGAATCTTTGGGTAGTTGATAATGGATAATGGAATGAAGGTGTGGCAGTTGGAGTTTCTATTTGGACTTGATGTTTGAAAACCTTGCTAGAGGATGGGTGTGATGAGGATGTTTGGCAAGCTCTTATGGTGTATGCTAGGGAGGTTGGAATTGGAGCATCATGGAGCTTAGTGGATAAAAGGAAGTTGTTAAAATTTGAAATTTGGGGGAGAACAATGAAACTTGGAGATTGGAAAGTTCAGCATATCAAAGACATGGCATGCAAAAAATCTATTCATAAATAAACTTAGCCATGTTATAAGATGTTGGAATCTTGGATTGTTTTAAAGGTCGTTGGATTCATTTTCCATCGCATCATTTAGTAACAATTAAAGTTGTATAACACTTGTAATTTCTACCAAACATATAAAAGGTTGATCCCTAGAAGTGAGGAAGTTAGAATTCATAGTGCAATGTCGAAGGTTTTGGGGTTTATGTCAATTTTGTGATGGTGCATTGAAAGGTGAATTGGTTTAAATTTTTTTTAATGTTCTTGGGTTAGTGTGGTGCAAGGAATGAAAAAACTTATTTTTTGGGTATCCTTGGAAAAAAAAGCCTTGCATATTATGTAAAAAATTCATTAGTCACAAGTTCTTACATCTTGAGTGAAATGGTGTTGATGAAAGTTGAACTTTAAACTAGGTGGCTTTAGCTTTGATTATGTTGAATGGGGAGGTTTAGATAATCTTAATCTTGTTGACCTACACGGTTAAGGTGATTTCAAGACATATATTGAAATGGGCATCACGGTGTTAATTGGGTTGTGTTGTAAATTGAAAATGGGGTTCAAAGTTCAATATGCCCTAGAAAACATTGAGAGTTTTAATCTACCTATGGCCAAACTTCAAACCAAACATGTGATGGATTAACATAGATATGTTAATAAGAAAATCATGATCATTGATAATTTGGCCAACGCATGATAAGTTGAGGTCATTTTGATCTATTGTAGGCAAATGATAGACTTGTATACACATTGAAGGAACAAATTTATGAATGTGGTGCAATTTGCATTGGGTGAACATTTTCATTTTTCCTAACTTTTCATTCACAAATTTATGGACCAAAAATAATTAGTGACAATGTCAAAAGATTGCTTATTGTTTTCAACTACAATCCATTTGCTCCAACCATTCCAATGCTAAAGTGGTTCCAAATTTGAGGGTAGGTTCCTCTTCAGGTTATTGGAATTGGAATCGCCGGTTCTTAACTAACACCCATGAATTATTCCAGCCTTTTTCTTTCCCTAGGCATGCGGCCCCCCCATAGTCCCCCCCCAACACTCTGGGGTCCAGTAGCTAGCGTGATTCGAACCCACGACCAGTTAGTTGCAAGGGAGGGAGCCAGGAGGCCCAAGCACTAGGCTGTATTCATTCATTCAGTCTTTTCCTTCGCTGTAATGCTTGGGCTTCAGCAGCGTGGCCTGCCCGGCGAGGCGGCCATGGCGATGGCGTCGTCCGCTGCTTTCACAACCGACGCAGCGGCGTCGACCTCAGGGGAAGCTCCTCCTTCCAGAGAGGTAAAAACCAATCCTTCAATATTCTGCTTTGTCTTCCAAGTCCTCTTGTTTTTGTTTTTTTTTTTTCCCTCCTTTTTGGTTCATGAGGAAGGAAGCATGGAATGGCCGAGAAGGTTTTTTTTCTTTACTATGTGACATTTGTATTTCTGCATATCAAGAAACTTGGTGATGTTTCTGGCAATGCTTCCACTTCTTCCACTTCTTCTTCTTTGGTAATGTTTTTGATAATGATTTCATTGCTTCTTGTTTTTGTTTGGTAATGTTTCTGACAATGATTTCAGTGATTTGAAATAAATAAATAAATAAACTGGCGATTTTTTCTGGCAATGCTTTCGATGATTTTTTTAATTTTGGTAATGTTTCTGGCAGTTCCTCTGTGATTCCTTTTCTTCTTCGTTTTTGATGATGTTTTGCATTTAAAAACTCTAAAAGCTTGTTGCATGAAGTGTCGTGACTCTCCTGGGAGTATCGAGTTATGATCCTAGTAGTGGCTATGGTGCATGATCACATTGCAAAAAAGAGATTGTGAGTTCAAAGTTCACAGCCCACTTGATGCACTGGTTGTTATGTATCATCATTTTCAACTCAGTATGTATCATACACATGTATGCGAAAGTTGCAAAGTGAAAGATGTACATACTGAGTTGAATGCATCTATACATCTTTTGCTTCTGTCCGGGCAATTGACATCTATCAGCCATTCAAAATGGTGGAATGTGGGGAACTTCTTCTCATCAGGGATAAGTGGAGGAGGGTACATTGGTTAAATGTGTGCATTGTGCACACTTGAGAGAGTGGAGAGAAGCCATTGATCACTCTTGTGTGCAGGTGACAAAATTCTGCTTCTTGTTAATCATGCAGAGGTTTTTATTCTTCTCTACATGAATTTTGAAGCATATTGTAATCAGCAACAAGTTGAGGTTTTTTGTTTGGAGAATGACAACTGCATGATAGTCTTGCTGTTGTGGACATTGTTATCAAACCCTAATTTTTGTGTTTCTTTTGTACTCATGAGGGCTTTTCTTGCTTTTCTTTGTATATTGTATCAGGCAGGTGGGAACATGGAGGGGTTGGAGAACATGTATGTGAAAGTTGCAAGCACTCTTGCGAAGCTGAAAAAACAAGTGCAAGCCGATAGGCAGGTGCATGTCAAGGTAGGGTTGCATGTGAATGCTTGTCTCCTACTTTTGCTTCAATTTTTCAATTGGAAGGTCATTTAGGGAATAGGAGAGCTGACAGTAAATGGAAGGGTTGCAGAAGAGGGTTGAGAGCAACAGAGAGCAGTTGAAGAGGTACACTGAGGAGCTTGTGAAACTCAACAACCGTGCCAAAGAGTGCTCTAAAGGGCAAGAACCAGAAGGTCTTGAATCCCTGTGTTTGCACAATGAGCGACTGCTGGGTAACTTGAGCAACACTGATGAGTCTGGGGACAAAGATGGAAAATCAGGCCTGGATGAATCCAATGTAGAGAAGCTCGTGCCTATTATCTTTGGGAGCTGTCTGGCTGGTAAAACTGCTGTTCGGCCTGTGAAACTTCCAAAAGTTGAGAATGTGCCTCCATACACGACCTGGATTTACCTTGACAGGTAGGGTTGTGCTTTGCTACATGAAGACAAGTATGTTCTTGCACATTATGTTCCTTTTCTGTTCTTGTGTTCCACTTCCAACTCCAAATGCAGTGACACTAACTTCAGGTTCTCAGGAATCAGCGCATGACAGAAGATCAGTCAGTGGTGGGTCGCCGCCGAATTTACTACGACAGTGATGGCAATGAAACTCTGATTGCTAGTGATAGTGAAGAGGAAGATGCTGGGGATGATGATGACAAAGAACATGTTAAACATGATTTCACAAAGGGCGAGGACAGCATCATTTGGTATCTCTCAGTATGACCGCCATTTCAAATGCTAATGATTCAGATAAGTGTCTTGGTAGCTGGGTGGTTTTTTCAAATGTCCTCCTTATGCTGCCAATGACAGCCCAGCCTGTGCAATGTTTCACATTTGGTTTGCAGGATGACAATCCAGGAGCTTGGATTGAGTCCCATACTTTTAGAAGAACTTGCTCATTTAATTGACATCAAACAGGAGGATGTTGAGGTGCTTGATTTTCTTCCTCTGTGCTCATATTCTTTACTGCTGGAAAAGCTGACAAAGGTTGCAAAAGAATTTAAGAGCTTATTTGCAGGTTAAGGCACTGTTTCCATTTGATATTTATTTACATCATTAAACAATGAATGGAGCCTAGATACACACATACCATTATGCAGCTCAATTTCCCACTGACAACACCCAAAGAACAAGTGATTTCTTGACTTATCCCACCAGGCCCAAGTTTGAGGAAACAACTTTGCACCATGTTTCTAATCTCCAAGGGTCTTTCTTAGTGCCATACATATTTCTCCCTGTGCCTTGAGTTTTATCTTCTTAAGAATCCATTTCCTTGGGTATGCTTACTGTATAGGTTCCATGACAAGTATGGTAACCTTGAGGATTGGCTGCAGTATTTGGGAATTGCACAGTATAATCTGTGATTTTTGTTGTGGATTACTTCAAAACTATGTTAAAAGTATGGGTTTTCCAGTACAGGCCAGATATGAAGTTCTGTTGAGAGAAGCTGACAAGAAGGTCGACAGCAGGGTTCAAGAGATGAAGGTTCCAGATACTAGCAATGTTGTGAAGTCTTTGTCCCCTGGCAGGCGAAAGACCTCAACAAAAGATCTTGCACGGGCTGCTGCCAAAGAGGCAAGGGAAGCTGCTAAAGAATCTGGTAGAGAAGCTGCAAAAGAGGCTCCATTTAAAGAATTAACTGTTGAAGCTGATGTTGACGATCACCACAAATCACAAGTTGGTGTTGTACTGCCAGCTGCTCTGGAAGATGACCAAACTCAACCAAAAGATCTTGTTGCAGCAATGGACTCTTTTGATAATCTCTTCTGTCGCCGCTGTTTGGTACAAATTCTAGCATCTTCTGAGTTATTTATTGTTCTTAATGTTTTCATAGCCTGACAGGCCCTGTGTGTGTGAGCACAAGTTGTGTGAAGTTCATGGACACAAGTTTTTGATAACCTCTGGAATACATGAAGGAAAATTGACTTGAAGCTGAATTGAAAAAATGACGGCTGCAGGTATTTGATTGTCGGTTACATGGCTGTTCTCAGGCTATTGTTCACCCAGTAAGTATCACGTGCAAAACAAATTTCCCTGGTGTTTTTTGTCACCTTATTCATGTTGTGAGGAATATCTCATTTAACAGCGCTGACAATTTGAAGAGAGAAAATTTTTATGCACCATGCAGTCTTATGTGTGTTGAGTGCAGAGTGAAAGGCAACAGCCATGGAGCAATAGAGAATATGGTGACCCTGTAGTCTGCAGTGAACATTGTTGCCACTTGGTATGTGAACTCCCGAAAAGTGAAGATTGTATAGTTCTTTTAATGCTATAGTCTTAGGCTATAAATAGTGAGGATTTTAGCATAAGACTGTAGCATCCAGCTATGCTTGTTGTGTATACAGCACACTTTCCTGTTCCTTATGTTTGTATTTTGTTCCTCCTCTCCCTTTGATTGTATGTACTGTCTGTGGTCATGAATCCAGCTGTTTAGCTTAGGCAATGACCATAGAGTTCCTGAGCTATTTGTTGTTGGATACTCAGGTACCTGAATGTTTGTTTGTGTCAGCAGTCTCAGTCCTCAGACTCTGGGAGGAATTCTGCACCAACTGATGCTCCTGTAGGTCTGAAAGACAGTAAGAGAAAGCAAGGCCTTTCAAAAAGTAGTGAGGAGCAGCAAGATCTATCATCTTCTCAGAAGGAGGATGGAGATGTTTTGGATTGTGAGCACAAGAGATCAAGGACCTCTGGTGGAGAAATTATCCCATCAAGTGATAGACAAGGAGCTGTGGAGTCTATGTCAACTGAGACTGTGGATTCTTTGCAAAATACTACCAGGACTGTAAGCACCTTCAAGCAAGTAGATCTATCACAGAAGCTGGAGAAACTGTTGGGTGCCACAAGGAAAACAGGACTTCATCAACCCAGAAAAACAGTTACACAAGGAGAAGGAAGTGAAATCTTAAAGTCTCAGCAAAGCCAGGAGGATTCTATGACCTCCCTTGAGACAGGGATACAGGAGTCAGCAAAAGATGAACAAGCTATTTCAAAAATACCTCAGCAGGCAGGTTCATTACATCAGCACTTGATTCAAGGTTGCTTAGGCTAATTTTTTATTCTGTGGGTATCCGGATATTTAACTAATATCTGTCTAGTGTGTGACTCAGTTACGTGTAGGTCAGTTCAAATATATCCTCCAAGCTACTCAATGGGCAGATATTAATATTGTGAAGAACTGTGTTTTGTGTCTTCAGGAGGAGGTGACCAACCATTTAGAGAGAGGTGAGGCACCTGCATTTGTTGGTAGTGGTGCACTGTCTGGTAAGTGGTTGTGCCTGGACAAGCACACAGACAACAGTGATAAAGTGGAAGGTGGGAGTGTGCTGGAGGCTGAAGGTACAGAGCCAATATTTTTAAATGTGCCTGCATCCCTGAGTATGCACAGAGAGGAAAAAACTCTGAAGAATTCTGATGCTATGGGCAAAGCCAAAGTGGAGGTGGGAAAGAATTGGACAATGCTAGAGATGGGCTTGTATAAGAAAGGAGTCCAGATCTTTGGTAAAAACAGGTACACTAACTGGGAAAACCTTCAACTTTCAGATTTTTGTAAGAGGTAAAATTGACAGGGGTACTGATGTCCAAATGTATTCTGTTCTGAACATTGGAAATGCAGCTGTCTGATAGCAAAGAACCTGCTCAAGGGCTTCAAGACATGTGCAGAGGTGGCCCAGTACACATTAGAACAAGAAACAATGGAAGGTGGATCTGATGGTGGGCGCCACTGTACTGACAGCTTGGTCTGTTTTTCCACTTCCCTGATTCTATTTCTCTTCTGCATCTGTGAAGTTGACTCTCAGGCATGCCTTTGAATGTTGATAACTGAGGACACCAGACAAATGTACATGGTAAAACAGTTGAGACTGATCTAAGCAAAGTAAGATAGAAGGATCTAGAGTAAGTCTTCCAGTGCCATTTCTCTAGCTTGTGAGATGTACAAGCTGCATGAGAAATCCTTCCATCCTATGGAAACACCTTATGAGGATCCTACAGCTTTTTTTTATTAGTTATGTCTCTCAAGTGCCAGCCAACATTTTGACTGGGTCTTCTTGTTGCTGCCAGAAATGCAAGCAAGACTCAGGATGCAGATTTTGCATAATATGTTGTCCAAAATATGAGGGTTTTCCTATATACTTATCTACACCCACTGTTGGGAGGTGCTGAAGTCAGGGGCGATCATGGCAGCTAGTCACTGCTGTTCATGCTGTAGGTGATGGTCAGATATGTTGTCAGTGACACCTGTAATGTTATTGTGGGGTATTCTCTGCAATCTCATAGATACTATTGGAGACATGTATGAGCTGTCCTAGCATCCACTGATTATGGAAAAGGCATGCAGGACATTGATGCAGAAAACCGGGCACGGATATATGGTGGCCGACGAAAAGGCAGAGTACGGAAGCTGAAGTACACTTGGAAGTCAGTAGTGCACCCTTTGATAAGGAAACGAATGGCAAATGGAAAGGATCAACCATGCCGGCAGTACACACCCTGCAGCTGTTTATTCACCTGTGGCAGACAGTGCCCATGCCTGCTGAATGGAACTTGCTGTGAGAAGTACTGTGGGTAGGTCTCAAATTTTCTGGACCGTGAGTATTTTAGGATGAAGTAGCTCCTTCATTCTTACTGCAATTCTGTAGATTGCAGCAGAAGTCATTTTGCCACATTGCAGGGACAACCAAGATAGGGCTGCATCAAACAACTGGTATGCCATGATACAGGTGCTCAAAGAGCTGCAAAAATCGTTTTCGAGGCTGTCATTGTGCAAAGAGCCAGTGCTGTAGTAGGCAATGTCCTTGCTTTGCTGCAGGTCGGGAGTGTGACCCTGATGTCTGTCGCAACTGTTGGGTTGGGTAAGTATCATGCATATGCCCTCAGCTGTAATCACAGTGCAAAAGTGTTTTGATTTTTCTTTGTGAGGTGAGGCTGTACTGCAGAGCTGTCAGGTCATTTGCTAATTTGATTTTAAATAAGGAGAGCAACTGTGTTAATGTGGAATCTCACTAATTTTTACTATGTCCTGAGGAGCTGCAAACTGTGCAGAAATATGTTCTGTTAGCATGTTAGAGTGGTGATATGGAGTGGTAATGGAAATGAAGATCTTGTTGAGTCTAATGCATCTCTGCTTGGCTCATCAGCTGTGGTGATGGTACACTTGGAGGCCCACCTGCACGAGGTGACAGCTATGATTGTCATAACATGAAACTCATGCTGAAGCAACAGCAACGGGTGCAGTCTACATCTGAATCCTGACTTGACTGATCCACAACCTGCATGGCAAAGTGGTTTTGCATCTTTTTCTGATATTGGCCACTAGTAGACTTCCTGGGAATAACTACTTAATGAGTGACTGAGGATTGTGGTTCTGATGATGCAGGTGCTTTTGGGTAGGTCTGACGTGGCAGGCTGGGGTGCTTTTCTGAAGGTTGGCATATTTTCTCTTGCTCTAAAGAAGGCTTGTGCTGTTTTTCTTCTGGCTTTAGCATCTACTATCAGGTAAGTGTTAAATTAGCACAATGTTGGACTCTGTTCTTAGTGGTCAGCATACAATCATAGTACACTGAAACATGATCCATACAAAGCAGTTAATCCTGTCAGGGTGTCTCATTTTTTGTGGTGCAGAATCCAGTGGGCAAGCATGAGTATCTTGGAGAATACACAGGCGAGTTGATCTCTCATCGTGAGGCTGACAAGCGCGGAAAAATCTATGACCGTGAAAACTCGTCCTTCCTTTTCAACTTAAATGATCAGGCAAGCTCAATCTCAATCTGGTATTTGACTTCACACTTTCAAGAGCAATAGAAAATGCAAAACACGTTTCTGATTAGATTGTGGTAGCTTAGTTCCTTCAGGATGGCATGTATTTCAGGCCTAAATGTAGGATATGTATCATGCTCATGAAAATCCAATTCTGAGAAACTGAAGTTCTGGTGGGCACAATGGAATTTTTGGCTCATGGTTGTTTGATTGGATTTGCAGTATGTCCTGGATGCATGTCGTAAGGGGGACAAGCTAAAGTTTGCAAACCATTCACCCAATCCAAACTGTCATGCCAAGGTATATATCAATCTCTCACATCATATTTGCAGTACCCAGGTTTTGTGTTTGTGGTGGACTTCATTCAACATAAATGAAGACACAAGACAAGAAGTTCTGCTTCTGAAAGTCTACAGGAGTACATATTTCATTCATGAAGGGCCATTGGGTGATTACAGCTGCTTCTACTTGTTGCAGGTGATAATGGTGTCAGGAGATCACAGAGTGGGTATTTTTGCAAAAGAACGCATTGGAGCAGGAGAAGAGATTTTCTATGACTACCGCTATGAGGCAGACCGAGCCCCTGTTTGGGCCAAGAAACAGGATGACCCCAACCAAAAGGTTCAGGATATGCCCAGCACCAGTGGAAGAGCAAGGAAGCTGCCTGAGGGAAAGCCTTTGTGAACATTGATATCTACTGGATGTACACGTAATGCTACCCACTAGTTCAGGCTCTGTAACAACACTGGAATTTATCTGCTCAGAGATGTTATCAAACTCCACCCAGATTCAGGAATTCTTACTTTCCAAGTAATCAAATAGAAGATACTTGCAACACCATCTTAAGAAATGGTGGAGTCTACAAAGTCACATTGGAATCAAGGTTTGATGGTCAAGCAACGAAGCAGCTTTATTTTCCTCAGATTTCAGGACAACTGGTGACTGAGAGAAGAAGGATGACATCATGGTCTGTTGACCAAACATGACAGTATTTCTTCACCCTCAAGGCCATGGTTATTTTGCCTCCTGTCACTGCTCACAAATCTTCTTTCCTTTGCAGACAAGCTTAAGAGACCACTGCATCCATTGGAGGCAGTGTCTCCATTGTCTAGATGTAGCCTGAAATCAAGATCCAATTTGCAAGATTTATGCCTGTCTTTACATTTTGCATAACTTTTATTAATATCCTTGTCCTCTATGATTCAAAGATGCATAAATACAAGACATCTGCAATTTGACACATGCAATATGATTGAAAGGTTCTTGTATTGTTTGAAGGAGGCAGAGCTTGGAGCGATATTTCTGGGGTTGGAAGCTGATGGGTATTGACCTCTGCTATCCTTCGAAACAGAGCTTGGAGGAGCATTGCCTAAATGTAAAGCTGATGACAATGACCTCTGTTACCCTGGGAAGCAGGAGTGTGGATGAACATTGCCAAAATGTAAGGTGATGTTTCTAAAACACAACCTGTTACTTCTTTTAGAAAGTTTGTCAGATTGCTACTAATCAAAGGTGTGGATACCACCCGTGTTGTTTGGTTTCATGTTTTGAGGAGGACCTCTGGTCCAGGTTTCAGGTATTTTAGAAAATTTGCTGGAACTTCTGGTATCTGTTCCATCTAGTTATTTGTAATTTGATATAACCTGTGGTTAAGTTTTGAGACTTATTTGTCACAATCCTGAACCTCTGGTTTTGAGCTCACAAAAAATGAAATCCAAATGAGTCCTGTTCATAAATTTTGGGTCTAGTTCCAATTCCACATATGTACAGATCTCAAGATTGCAAATTCTGTAGGTATCAGTGTTGTACAAGCAATTAGAGATGGTCAGTCACTTCATGAAGAAGTACAACATCTGTGCAACCTTTGGAAAAAATCAATTGTTGATGCCTAGAAAATTGCAAAAGGTAGTAGTACCTATAAGGTCACCCATCCCAATACTATCCTGGTCAAAGTGATCTTAATTTCATAAATCTTACCAAAAAAACCAATTTTTTAGAATCTCTTAGTAATGAGCTATGTTAGTATATAGTTAAATTTAAGAGATTTTAAGACAAAACTCTTCAAGGCCCTAAAAGAAATGACTCTTGAGAAAACCCAATTGCCAAAAATTAGAAAATTGAAGGTGAAAATCATTCTAAATTCAATAACTTTTGTTCCATTGATGTACGCATAGAAAACAAAATTTTGTGCACATTATCTTGTTGGGGCCTTTCTAACACTACCAAATGCCCAAAATGGGAGCCATTTACCAGACCAAGCTTATGCAGCCAAGGTTCCTTTGCACCCTTGGAAACCATGTTCACATGGGTTGAAAAGGAAATTATATGATTCTACCAACTTAGAGGGAAACTGAATACCTACCAGTGATATATATATATATATATATATATATATATTAGTTACCCTACTTATAACATGGTCAGTTATAATTTATAACCTACAGCCCATTAACTATTTGTGACTAGCACATTAAGAGCTCCATTTCTGTGTATTCTTATTGCTTTTAAGATTAAAAGCAATGGGATTACCTCCTTGATAAAAGTGCACAAAAGTGCTATACAGACCACCAGTTCTAGACCAATATGGTGGGAATTGGGAAGAGGCTGAAGAGGGCATTCATCATGGTCTGTCTGTTTTTAGGTCATAAAAGTAGCTTGGAAAAAAGGCTTGTGTTGTCAGTTCATCATGGCTGATGTCTTCATTTACATAAAAGGGACATGAAGGAAAAAAGCTTGGAGAGATTTCCCCAGTGTATTTGGAGGCCATCTCACAAGTGGAGGAATCTTATGCCTATATGTAGGTGTAAGATCTTAAGGCGTAGGCTTAAGAATGGTCCACCTCCTAAACCTTGTGATCTATTATGTATGGTTAGGTTCATCACCTTGTGCTTTATGATGAGTAAAGCTTTTGTGGGTGGGGACACTTTCAAAATGCAATGTCAGACTTGTCTACTGCCTCATCCTAGGCACCTTATTTTGGGAATGCCCCAACCCTAGGGCTTTATCCTTAAGCATTGCCTAAAAAACAACAAGAATGTAACATTTTATTTTCTTAGGTTGTGAGATTCAAGTCATAACTTCTTGTAGGATCTTACTAGATCAAGTGTGACACATTCATGTTGAATAAGTCATGTTTGGTAAAGCCATAGTCCATGATACATATATGATGTGAACTTTGTGGTTTTGTATAGTTTAATGTAATATATACAAGTTTGGTCCATGCCATTGGCTCAAGTGTGAACTCTAAAAAATTTAGTTTTGATTTTTGAAATTTTGAAATATCAACAACAAAAATATTCAAAATTCAATATCTCTCTGCATCTTAGGTCTAAAAATTACACAAAATCACCTTAATAAAATCGTAGTCAATGAGGACTTTCTAACAATATTAAGAGTGTGCCCCAATTCCCCTAAAATTTTCAATTTTTATTTTTTTGAAATTTCAATGATAATAGTGTTCAACATTCAATACCTCATGCACCATAAATCAAAACATGAAGAAACTACCTCAATGCATGCCTACTACTCAAGGGCTTTTCAAATCACACCATGAGTGTGGTGGGGACAACATGGATTGAGAGATCTCAATGTGACAAACAAAACAAACAAAACAACCTTCCTTAATAAACGGATGTGATGTCAATATTAACTTTTCATTAGTGCAATATGTGTGATTACCACATTCAAGTATCAAAGCCCAAATCCAACTGCAGTAGGAAAAGCCATATTTCTGTTGTAGTTTTTGAAGCTTGTCAGACTTACAAATGGTTTCTGTTGTGTCATGAGTGCACCATTTTTCATAGACTGAGAAAAACAGTGACAAAATAACAATTCATAGAGAGGTGGAAGGCAATTATAACCAAAGCCACAATCTTATTGCACTATTAAGTTGAAGGAAGAAGCTTTTACCTGCATATTAAATATAAGCAAAGATTGCCTGCCTGATCACACAGATGACAGGACTGCATGTGGATTGAGCACCCCACCTCCAGAGCCTATCAGATGATGGATTTTTTCCTCTTGTTGTTATGGGAGATTGCCTGCTTTGTGACAGACAGATGTAACAAACCACGGCTTTATATTCATTCAGCAGAAACAAAAGCCTTCTTGGGTTGCAGAACTTGGTCTGACTGAAGCCATGTCCTGCAAAAAGCCCAGTTTGTTCCAGAAGAACAAAGAAGTGAATTTTTGTACTTTTGTGCTCAGTCTACTTAGGGTTTCTTTTTTCTTTTTTTCTTTCTTTTTGGGTTTCTATGGTCTCACAAAGAAGTTAGTTTCCGAGCATAAAATACTCAAAGTTTGTACTTTTTGATCAGACTACTTTGGCTCTTTCCTTTTTTGGGGGTTTCTTTGGGCTCACAAAGAACGTAGTTTCTGAAGCATAAGCATAAATTATTCAAATTTTGTACTTTGTGCTCAGATTACTTTAGTCTTTGTTTTTTCTTTTTTATTTGGGGGTTTCTTTGGTCTCACAAAAAAACTTAGTTTCATCAACATAAATTACTCAAGTTGTGTACTTCGTGTAGCATGAGGATGGCTTTCCTCCTGCAACTTGGGAGATGCACCTTTTTTGAAAGTTTGTTAATTATTGATGCCTCAAGTTTACATGCATCTATAATGGATATTCATTTCTTGACACATATTTTAAATCTATTTTCAAGAATGATTCCATTTTTTCAACATTTAGAGTTCACATTTATTCTTGTTCGAGCAAGGGGGCAGAGCTATGGTTGGTTACAAGTCATCTATTTGTTCATTTTATATCACAAACTCAACTTTCATCTCAACATTGCATTTTCGTCTCAGTTTCATTCAACCCTCAACTTCTAATTTATTCACATGTGAGTGTGGACACAAGTTGAATGCATCTAGCATGCACTTAACTTGTTGTCTATTCGAAGGTCAACGAATATTCACACATGACATTATTCGAAACATCACATATGCTTTCACTTGAAAAAGTGGGCACACTATATGGAGAAAGTAGTGATACACCTTTATGTTAGGAATTTCATTACAAACTAATCTTTACATGACCTGAGAGGACCAAATTTTTGTTACTGATGTGGTGGTTACTAACTTTACCCAAGAGAAGATGGCTTTGAATGTCATTGGTGGACCAACATGTGCAGTTGTGAAACTTAATGTCATTGCAAAAAATCCTCAAATATATAAGGCCTCATGAGAGGCACCACTTCGTTCCAATGGCCATGGAAGTGCACAATGCACCTGAATGTGACATGGATTGTTTCTTCAAGAAGTGCACTTGTCTTTTTCACAATAGATGATTGAGAAGCCATTTATCCTTATCTTTTCGCATTCAAATTTTTAGGTAGCATCTTAGTATTGCTCTTCAACATACTTTAACTTCTCCTATAGAGAGGAAAATTGCATTAACAAATGATGCTTATTCTAAACCTCCCATTATTGTTGGATCTCACGATTTGCTTGCAAGCGACATTACAAGGGGTATGAATGAGATAGATTCCTTACCATGAGAAAGAATAACTTTCTTTCATTTTCTAGTTCCTACAAGTTGAATATCTTTTGACTTTTCTTTGACCTTCCCTTTTAGTCTCCCCTTTGATGGTTCCAACCATCGATCTTTTATTGGACTTTTATGTGTCATTATTTTGTGTTTAGATACTTTAGATATATATATATGTATGTATACATATTGAGTTTCTTTGGTCTCTAAAATAACTTAGTTTCTTAGCACAAATTACTCAAATTTTGTACTTTGTGCTCAGACTACTTAGTCTCTTGGGGGGCGGGGAGCTTTCTTTGGTCTCATAAAGAACTTAGTTTGTGAACATAAATCACTCCCATGACTTATGACTTACAACTTATGTCATCACATCCGTAAAACCCAGCTTTGTCGACAAGAGAGAGTGCAAGATGGGCCTATCTGCGATGTTCTTGAATACTCAATTTTACAGGCTGACAATTCAAATTTTAAGTGTGTATCCTAAAAAATTTGGTTTTTAAAATTTGGGGGGGGGGGGGGGGGGTGGTTTTTTGGGGTTGTTAAAATTTAACCTAAACCCTAAAACCAACACTAACAACCCCAAAAAAAACCCACCCCCCAAAAAAAAATGGGACTTGAATTTTGTTTTGAGAACCACGATTACAAAACCTGAGACAAGACTTATAACCAAGGGGAGTTTGGTGCAAATTTTTAATACTTGCCCAACTCTAGCCCAAAGTCCAAACCAAATGTGAGTAAAGACGCCTCTTTTTTTTGGGAAGCATTTGTGAAGTCCATATATTATAGGGTTAACATGTGGGTGTGTGTTTGTTTGTTGGTTTGAAAGTGACCAGTGTGTTTACCCTCCCAAACCAGCTCCCCCTTCCATTTTTAGTATCATTGGAAAGCCTTTGACAAAGCCGTGTGCATGTTTTTCATTTCGTAATTTTCAAATCATTGGAGCAACTTTTTTGAATTTAAGCTTATTTAGGTCTTTAGAAATTCATTTAAAAAAATTTAAATGATTTTGTCACAATTGGGTTTGGCAAGAACCCTAAAGTTAAGCCCACTTCGATGAGAATATTATTGGGATGGGTAATCTTGTAGGAGGTTTCATACACTTGAACCAATTGCACAAGAACGCTCTAAGCCACTGAACAAATGGACACATTCGAATGCAATTACACCATAATTTTGGAAATGCCATTATTGTGAGTAACTGATTTCTAATGTGGTCAATTTTCCAATCTACAAAATAAGAAAAGAATAATATGAAGCAAATTCTCTGTTTTTTAAGAAGAAAATTTCACCACATTTTGACACAGTTTTTAGTTTTGGGGCAGTTTTTCACCAGTTTTTATGACAGTCTGGACAGTTTCCTACAAATGTGTCACAAATTAAAAGAAAATATTCAGTTGGGGAAGAGAACTGGGAAGAATTAATGATATTAATAAGCTCCACTGGTGAATGGGTCGTATGGGGGATTGCACCAGAACCTCAGTTTAAGATTTGGGGGGGGGGGGTGTTTCATCAATTAAACTGAGTGAATTAAATTTGTATAAATATGCACAAAATAAAGATATAAATTTCTGAAAATAAAATCTACACTACACATAATTTCATGATTTTTTTTTGATAAAATAGTTAGAATTGTCAACATTAGTTTATAGTGTGAATTATAAGCTAAAATCATTAGTTGCAAAAACCCAACTGTTATTTGTTGCAAAAACCAGCTGCCCTGGTGACATATGTGGAACATAAGCATGAAATCTAGCAAGCTACCCAAAGCAAGTTATTGAGCTACTTTGGCCCTTAAAAGAAAAGAGCCAAGGCACAAATTACAAGCTATGGATGCTACTCAACTTGCAACTAGACTGTGAACACCTAGTGAACATTCCTCAAAATGTAAGATCAAATGAAGATTAAGGTGTGTTCACACTTGGTGTTAGGGACTCTAGTGGTGAGTCCATTAACACCATACTAGTCATTTAAGACTTAAACTTACTTACCATGAAGATTTTATGTTAAACTAACATTCACTTACCATTAAGCTATTGCCCATTAAACATTGGGTGCCACCTAGGATGCCACCTAGATTTTCATGTAACATCGATTTAACAGATCAAGTGTGAATGCACGATTAGTAATCATATGTTATGTTTCCATAGTCTGGTGTGTAGTCACTTATTACATTGTCTAGTGTGATGTCATGGAGAAGTTCATGATTACCATCCTGCAAGAACTTTCACAAAAGAGACTGAAAACATAAGTCTCTCTATTCTCCCCATTATTGAGAAAGGGTTAGATCATTGTTGTTCTAGAGGAAGAAGGAGCTTCTAGAAGAACTCTTGGTATATGCTCCCTCTCTCTCTAAGGGGTGTCAGCCTGCATGTATGCAGAACTTTTGTGTAGAATGTACCTATTGGGTCCAGAAGCTCATATGGACCAGAGTGAACCATTACACCATGAAGGATGGATGGTAAGTGGTCAACCCAAATTCATTAGCTAACTATGGTGGTTAACTCAGTTGCTTTTTTACTACCTACTTACTAACCACCCACCTGTGGACTCTTAGTAGGTAGGTAGGTAGCAAAAACAGCCTTAGCTAACCATGGTGGTTAACTCAGTTGCTTTTTTACTACCTTCTTACTAACCACCCAACTGTGGACTCTTAGTAGGTAGGTAGCAAAAACAGCCTTAGCTAACCACAGTGGTTAACTCAGTTGCTTTTTTATTACCTACTTGCTAACTACCTACTTGTGGACTCTTAGTAGGTAGGTAGCAAAAATAGCCTAAGATAACCACGGTGGTTAACTCAGTTGCTTTTTTATTACCTACTTGCTAATTACCTACTTGTGGACTCTTAGTAAGTAGGTAGCAAAAATAGCCTATGCTAACCACGGTGGTTAACTCAGTTGCTTTTTCTTAATGCCTACTTACTAACAACCCAATGGTGGACTCTTAGTAGCTAGGTAGTAAAAAAAAGCCTTTACCTATGTGTAATAGATCAACTTACTTAGGAGTCACCTATTTTCCTACCTATCTACCTATACATAAAGACCTAATTCTTATAGAATGGGTCATCAAGGTGAAACCGGATATTAACTCACTTGAGGTTAGTCCACAACTGAGTCATAAGTCATAACCAGCATCCAGTGGGTGGTGTGCTAATGGGAGATGGTTCAATTTGGATGAAGATCACTAACCATGATGGTTATCTCCATTGCTTTTTTTACTACCTACCTACTAACAAACTGCTTGCGGGTTGTTAGGAGGTAGGTAACAAAAACAGCCCATACCAATATATATACCATCCACTTAACCCTAGTAGTCATGTATTTTCTTACCTACCTACCTACCTACGTATGTAGAGGACCTACCTCCTTATAAGTGGGTTACCAAAATGAAACCAGATATTAACTCAGTTGAGATTCATCCAAAAGTGTGTGGTAACAGTCATCCAGTGGATGGTGCACAGGTGGGGGCACTGCACTGGCCAGGAGGAAGATTATGCACTATTAAATATACTTGCAAATACTTACAAAGGGAAAAATTAGGTCAGGCTTTTGTATGATATGTAAAGAGGCTTTTGACCTTTGACCATGGTATAATTAGGGTTTCGGATCTGGTCAATGGTCCAAACTATTTGTTGAAATAGAATTAAAGAACTGTTTCCAAATCACTCATGTACATAGTAACAAATTTAGTTTTTTTATTTTTTTATTTAATATTTTATGTATTTTTAATTTAACCATTTGTTTGAAAACTAAAGGTACAATTATTATTCATAATTAGTCAAGAACAATACAATAGTAGGTGTTCATAATGTCATCATCTCTCTCTCTCTCTCTCTTCCCTTCCCTTCCCCAAAACCATATCATTGAGGAGCCATTTTTCAAAGGACCTAAAGGGGTTTTTTTATTTAAAATCATGAAAGGTTTAAAAGTTTAAACCCTAAACCTTTCAAAGGACCTAAAGGTGTTTTAATTTAAAATCATGAAAGGTTTAAAAGTTTAAACCCTAAACCTTTTAAAGGACGTAAAGGTGTTTTAATTTAAAATCATGATAGGTTTAAAAGTTTAAACCCTAAACCTTTCAAAGGACCTAAAGGCCTTTTAATTTTAAAATCATGAAAGGTTTAAAAGTTTAAACCCTAAACCTTTTAAAGGACCTAAAGGGGTTTAAATTTAAAATCATGAAAGGTTTAAAAGTTTAAACCCTAAACCTTTCAAAGGACCTCAATGGGTTTTAATTTGTAAATCATGAAAGGTTTAAAAGTTTAAACCCTAAACTTTTCAAAGGACCTAAAGGGGTTTTAATTTAAAATCATGAAAGGTTTAAAAGTTTAAACCCTAAACCTTATTTAGAAAAGTAGTGTGATACAACCATGAAAGTTTTGCAATTTGTTATGTGTAACGACATCTCTGGGCAGACATTCCCAACACTCATGTGCAGGGCAGGTCAGCGATTTTTTTTTAAAAATTTCTCCAATTTTGTGGTGTTGCTCAAGTGGCTATCATCCAGAAGTAAGTTTAGCCAAATTTGGCAATATTCAAAATATGAAAGTAGAGAAATTTTAAGCACCCTTTCATATTGTAAGCCAAAAATGGTGGCAAAATTTGGGTGATTTTAGGATTTTATTTTTTTTCATTTTTTTGGCCTTTTGCATAAAGAAAAAATTTGGAGGATGGAAATAACTCAGCCTTTTAGATGTTGCACTACTTTTTTTTCATTGCATTTTACTTTTGGCATCATTTTTCATGCTCGAGACAAAAAAATGATTAGAAAAATTATTCGATAGTTTCGACAATTATTGAATGTGTCATAGAATGCTATGTTTATAGAGGCTCCCACGGTGTTGTTGTTGTTGTTCGGGAATTTCATCCCACCAAATCCTACTTTCCGTGCTTCCATGGGGGGTGGGATGGGGGTGGGGCTTTCATTCCCAATATGCTTCACTCAAACAACTAAAACCTAATTAGTACTTGCTCATCCTCCGTTTCCTTTTTTTTTTTGGTTGGTTGGTTGGTTGGTTACCAAACTTTGTGGTTGAAGCTCAATGGATGGACGGCTCAAGGCTTTTGTCCGATTCTTCAAGAGACATAATTGTAGCCCGAATGACAGCTTGGACCAACCATCTTTGGAACACTTTGTACTCGGGTACTTACTTCTATAAGATCAAATGTTCGGAGGACCCATTGCATTTTTTATTCCTTTGTTTCGGTCAAAATCGGTTATTTTTCAGCTCAAAACAATTGTGAAATTTTTCTTGATGTAGCTGAGGTGGTGATCATCCATAAGACTATTCAGCAAAATCTGGCTATTAAAAATAGGAAGGAAAAAATTGAACATCCAATATATATTTTTGGCTACTAACTTGGACCATGTATAAGTAAATGAGGATTTTTTTGGAGGGGGATTTCGGCCTTTTTTTTCCCAAAAGATCATTGATTTGTTGACAAAGAAAAAATCCTAAATTTTGCAAAAATGGTGCAAAATCACACAAAATTGCGCCATACAAATAGAAGTGTGTGTTTGTGTGTAATAAACACCCCATGGTAGCAACAATTTGTGAATGATTGAAATTTGAAACCATTTGCTTCAAAATCCAACATAAATTGAACTTCTCTTTTGGAGAAAGATGATGTGATATTTGCCAATAAAGCCTTTGAGTGAGTGTTTTTTTCACTTTGAAGGGCATTAGTGCCTTTTTTCAAAGCTACCTTTTCCTCACCGTGGTAGGAGGAGGAGGATCATGGTTGTTTGAACATGTATTTTAAGGATTCAGGAATATATAAATCCTCACAACTTTAGATGATCACACTTACTATATGATCCATTGAAATCAAGTTTGTTGTCTAGGTAACATCAAGCATGATTTGGTGATGAATTGAACCTATAATCACTTGAGCAAGGTGTTCATTAGTCTTAACCATTTTGTGTTGGTATATGTTTAAAACATTTCAATTCATTTCATTTCAAATTGGTGTTGGTTTGGTTAGTCCAACATACCAAATTGATTTAGGTATTGTAAGGATTCATCACATTTGTGAAGCTCATTTTCATAGTGAACGAAATTATTGATGGGCTCCCCCTATGAGCTTGAAGGTGCAAATTTATATGTTCTTGTATATGTACCTAGGATTGAACTTGTTTCACAAATAACCATGTTTCAAAATAAGGAATAAGAATACCAATTTGTTCTAACATTGTATTTTTTCATCCTAAGGACACTCATGAACTCCTTGTTCAAAGTTGGGTCATTTATCAATGTGTTTTAGAGCTTAACATGGACGGTAGATTTGGATTTGGACAAATGAAGATAATAATGAACTATATAATTATTTTTTTAAAATGTACCCATAATTCCATAATTCAACATCATGGATAGCATGTTAACCATTGAATTGGCAAATAGCACCACACAAATTGCAATGAAACCCCAAAAAAAAAATCAATCCAATAGATTTTTTGAAAGGCTATTTGAAAACGATAGAGGAAATGATTTGACACACACAATGAAAAGAATAAGGAAAGGGATGGTGGGATGGCAATCGAGACAAGGAAAATGATGGCAACAAGAACAATGGGAACAATTGGAAACATACATTGAAAGATGAAAGGGTGATTGGGAAAACAACATGGACAATAGTTACATGAATGGG
The DNA here is from genome assembly GCA_963921925.1 of Sphagnum tenellum. Taxonomy (NCBI): domain Eukaryota; kingdom Viridiplantae; phylum Streptophyta; class Sphagnopsida; order Sphagnales; family Sphagnaceae; genus Sphagnum; species Sphagnum tenellum. The sequence goes on from OY998155.1 coordinate 608,058, forward strand.
GGAAATGGATAAGTTTGAATTGGTGTTGTGAATGTATATAGTTTTAGATATACCCATCATGTAAATGTAAGTAATAAACTTATTTACATTCCATGTAAATGTAAAAGTTCTCATCCACATCAATGTAAGTGTAAATGTCTGGATGTTATTTGTCTTGTCAATCCATGTAAAAACAATTTAAAAGAAAAAAAATTCCTTTCAAGATTTAGAATTATCAATTCACCTTTTTCCAATTACATTAAAATACATAAATTTGAAGGGAAATTTTCCTGAATCTCATTGAGGTTGCCTTTCTTAATAAATACAAAAAGAAATGAAGATGTGGAGAAGAGATATAGATATAATTTGATGTAGGAAAAATATTTGATATCAAACAAACTTATTAGGTTTTGGGTTCAAAAGGGGGGTCCTAGATAATGATGTTGTTGGAGTTAGAAGTTGGCATCCAAAACAAACCTACGTCATGCAATATCTAATGGTTAATTTTTCATTTTTTAGTGGTTATCAAAAAAAACAAAACAAAACAAAACAACAAACCACAAAACATTATATGTATACAATAAGACCTTGGAGAGACTAGATGCATCATGTAGAACTTTCTCCAAAAAATAACTCATTTACATCCACCTTATTAAATAAGACATTTACATGAGATTGTGTAATGTAAATTCCAAAAATTAGCTATGTAAATGTAAATCAATTATTTTACATTATTTTACATGAATATATGTGTATTTACATTTACCTTCCTAATTATTGGTATAAACACATGTTAGTTAATTATGTGTTTTGAACTAAATGTAAACATGCAAAAAGATTAACTATGCATGAAGTTATATTCAAATTTTGTTTTTTTTTAATATTCGACTCTATTTGTAACCAATTAAGGGACATTGATCAATGTTACATATCTATAATCATATTTTTGTAAAGACCAAAAAATTTGTATCTTTATTTGGGAGTTATGGTTCAGGGTTGTCCATATATGATTTTTCATCGTGAAGAACAATGAAATGAAGATAGCAACTTGCAACTTTCATTATTAAGCTTTTCCATGGGGTCATCACTTTTTGCACCTGTTTTTTTTTTTTGAGTTCATGAATTCATGTTAAGTTCGATTTTATAATAGTTGAACTAACTTGAAAATTTTACCTTGAATGTCATTTTGTTGAGAGGTTTGGGACAAATGAAAAGGCGAATGGACAAGGGATTGTTGGGGTTGGGGTTTGCAAATGATGAACTACTAATCATTGAAGCTTTCTTTAAGTCAACTCAAGTGTTCATGATTACAAGAATGGTTGGGTAACTTGTTGATTCAAAATGCACAATCTATTTTAATTTTGTTTTTCTTTTGATTTTAAATTCTTTAAGTGAAAGTTCATTCATTTTTTTGCCAAAAAGGTCTTGTGTGCATGAAAATTTATTATAAAAGTTGAAATTTTTATTGAAATTGCAAGCTATAATCAATAATGACCCATTTTATAACAATGTCCACAATGTGTTTGTTGTTAAATGTTTATGTGCTTATCTTTTCAAGGTTTTTTTATGGATTTTTTGCCATCAATAGAAGACAAATATTTCCAATGCATTTTGATTCAAATTTTGTCATTTTGGATGTATATGTTTCATTTCCATACATGTTCATGCATCTTATGTGTTCATGAAGCATGAAAATTTATAGTTATGGTGTTTTTTATCCCTTTGAATGTGTGTGCATGGTGAATGGGTGATGATGTTTTGTTCTTACGATTCAAATGTTTTTTATGTTTGCAATTATTTAAAATGAAATGTTTCTTGTTGAAAGTGTGGGTGAAGTTGATGAAAACCTTATGATGTAAACAATTTCACTACCAACTTGTAAAATGTTGAGAATGTACACTCACAATTTGGCTCCCATCTATTAAAAAAAAATGAACTAAATTTTCTAACTATGGATATTCAAGCTTCAAAATGGAAATCACACAACATGAGCTTCATTTGTTGGGGTTTATTTGTTTTCAATGATAATCTACCCATTGACCTTGAAAACTCACAAATTATGTAATGCATTATCTATAAGTTTGGTAAACTTTTGGTAACTTTATAATCCAAAGTTCCATTACAAGGAAATGGTTTATCAAATATAACAAACAAATGACATAGTATTCCCATGAAAACATATGTTGATAGTGCACATTTTGGTTCAATTGTTTTTTAAAATCTGCATTCAATGGGAAGGTTATCATCACAAACTTACTAAGCTTCATAGGCTCATACAAATTATGTCCAAAATCCAATTTCATAAGTTCGTACAAAAATTACATGAATTGCATGTTAAGGTTAATATGAACAATATTTGTACATATTCAATATTTTAAATATTTCAAACATATGAAACATTATTATTCAAATGGAATGAAATACATGAATGTTCATGTTTAATACACAAAAGTTGCATAATTTTATGCAAAATTACATTACAATAATTGCATGGATTTAGTTTAAATGTAAATTGTGCATATTTCACATCAATACATCATAAGTAGAAAATACACATTATATATATATGTTTTTCATGCCATTCTTACACTTTGAAGCTCATGGACTTTGCACAAACATATTGTTTTATGATTTTTGCATAGATTTTATTGAGATTTTGTGACAAATTGGAAGTTTGTGATGATGACTAAATTTTTTGAAATATATCACATTTGGCAACAAAGGAAGAAAATGTTTGGGTCCATCATGTTTGTAATCACTACATTTTTGGGGTTAACAAACCTTTACAAAAATGGTGATGAAACATAGCAAATGACCATGTGTTTTATGTTTACAAAGGTTACAAGTTTATCTCCATGTGTGAAAATATCAAGTTATGCAAGTTACTATTGCATTAATGTTTTTACATGCACTATGTTTCCTTCCCATTCATCTCTTCTGGAATAGGTGTTTCTTACAATGATCACAAAGACCATGGATTTGCATGTGCTTCCAAATTTTGAATATGCAACTACTATTTCCACTAGTTTTGATCTTTGGATGTCCAAAGGTGGTGTGGACACATTTGTTTTGGTCATTAACTATTTGGATGAGGTTTAAACCTCTAAGCATGTTGTTATGGGGCTATTTAAAATGCTTGAAACAATTGGCCATGCCATGGTTTTGCAACCCTAATCTTTGCTAAAAAAATTGAATTTATTTGTTATGTGATTATTTTTGTGAAAGATGAAGGCAACAACTTGAAAACTATGGCTACAAGATTATAAATTATAATCTATAATTGATTGCATAAACCTTTAAAGCTTTTGTAGTTTTATGAAGTTATTTGTTTTAGGCATGTGAAGTTTAAAATTTGCCAATATGTTACAAATGATGACAATATAATGTTTACGTGGGTTTAATTTTGGTAAATGTGAAAGAAGTGCAAGTTGGTTTGTAAGAGACAATTACATGGGCAAAAAAAACAAGGAAAGGGAGACATGAGTGGTAGGAGGCATGCATTAACAACATGATGGGACATTGGAAGTTGAAAATTCTAACAAAGACAAATTTTGCAAAATTATAATTTTTGAGTAAAAATTAAAACTCAGGCAAGCCATATTGTTGTGTAATGGGGCAAAAAAAAACTAACTTTACAATAGAATGTCCTTAAGGTCCAAGTGTGGACCATTGCAAAAGTTGTCATTCGATGCTTGAACCCCATGTGTTAATACATGTGATGAACCAATCCAAAGGTCATTGATTACTATTGGAATCATTCATAATTGGGGTTCCAAAAATAAAAAAATCTATGAGTTTTTTACAAAAAACATTGAGTGAAAAAATTTGAATAATTTAAGATAAGAAGATTCATGTGGTGGTGGAGAATTTTCACATGTGTACTTAATATTGCATCAATATTTTCATTTAAAAATATAAACACAAAAATGTTGAATGAATTTTATGGAAGCCCAAGCATTTTTTTTTTGCATGATTTTTTTGTGCACATGTGAATTATGTTTAAAGCTAGAAATTTTGAACCTAACGAACATTAAAAAAACCCAGTCAACTGGTAAGAAAGAGAAATCCCTTCCCTTTTAGTATTTTGGTTCAATTTTAAAGTCTTTGAAATTTTTATATGATTTGCTTTTCCATCATGTCCACCCAATGAACATGTTTTTGTTGTAAAAAAGGTTTGAAATCAATTGCATGATTTTAAAGATTTTTAATATTAAAAAATGTATTTAAAGCAAGTAATATAGTTAGTTCAAAGGATTTAAAATAGATTTACATAATAGTTAAACTATTTAAACTATTTTAATTAATTTAACAAGACATCATTTAATTTATTTGCATACAACAATCCATCGCAATAGAACAAAAATTAGAACCATTTTTAAAAGTAGACTTTCATTTTTGAAACCCCAATTGTGAATGAGCCTTATTAAATTTCATAGTTATTGTAATTAACTTAATTTTGACTATTGAAGTTAAATTAAATTCCCTCTTATTGATAGGGATGAAAAATTTAACCAATTTGATGAACCGACTTTTACTTGTTATGTAGAGATATGCAACAAAAGGTTATGAAGATAATTCTTCTAGAATATTTGAAAACATTTGATTTGGACCATCAAGTTCACAATATGTTGGCCTCAAATGCCATTTAACACACCTATTGTTCATGTTGATGAAAAAACTTGTAACATGTTTGGTGTAGGAGAACCCATTGAAAATCTTCACACACATTTATTATTAGATAACTTTCTTATTTCAAAAGCTATTGATTCTCCCATCAACATGTGGTGTGTCCACATTAATGGGAACACAAAAAATGTAACTAATATTTGATTTTTTAGGTAATTTGAGTTAATGTTGAAATTTTTGGATTTATTTGTATAAAAACATTTATATTATATCATGGGAATATGTGAATAAATTTGAAATCAATCTAATGAACAAAAACTAATGCAATTTTTTAAAAATAAATTGTAACTAATGTTTTAAAATGTGAAAAAAAACTTGTTTAATGATTTGAAAATATTTGAAATTTAAATATTTTTAATTTAAGAAAATAAAAACCTTAACATAAAAATATTTTTTAAAAAAAGGAAAAAAAGGTAGTCACAAAAAATGGTGGGGTGGCTCCTATTAATTTGGACACACCCATATGTAGATCCCTTTGCTTAACAATGGACCCATGAATGTTAATCTTTTAATGTTGACTTTTTCATGTGCTAAACAAAAATTGGGGTCACAAATTGAGCTTTTAAAAAATGCTTAACCTTGTTGATGTATTGATAGCTCTAAGGTGCTATTGGTTATAAATGGAGAATTTTGATCAAACTATCATTGTGATAAAAATTTTGTTGCATGATTATCTATGCTTGAATTCCATGGCAAATGTAGACTTCAAGGACTACATTAAGGTTGAAGATTTTTTAGTCAAAGAAATTATGAATTGATTGAAAAAGTTGAATAATTTGAAGAGTTGAAGGTTGACAATGAATAATTAACTCACCTTAAAAAAACTTTTTGTTTTTTCTTTCCAACTAACCTTCCCTTGAAGTGTTTCTAATTTGTATATGTCCATGTGGATGTTATAAGGTTCGGTAATTATATTTTTATGTATCTCATTGGCATCAAAAGTTGTTGATTAAATTTCAACAAGTTCTTTATTTATGTTTGGAATTTTGGGTGTGTGGGGGTTTGGGTGGGTTTGTGTTTATGTGAGCGTTTGTATTTTGCAAACAGCTTGCATGACAATATGTAAAGTTTTAAAGAACTAGGGTTCAATTCCTCCATAAGCTATTCAATTTTGGATGTTGTTCATCTCTTTGTTTTTGCACAACTAAAATGTGAAATTTGTTATGCAAATGTGCATTGAGTTACGTTTTGATTGTATGGATTAAATGACTTGTTTATGGTTGTTTCAAAGGAGTGGTAACATGTCCATGAATAAAAAAGTGATTTCAAATCTTCTCAATTGTCTTAGGGTGGTACAAAGTGCAAAAATGTAAAGCAATTTGCAACGGAGTAAAATGTTGAGGTAAGTGGGCATTGGCCAAGTGGGATTTTCCTATGTTAATTTACACAATTATTTTTATAAGTTCATGTGATTATGATAATATGTGTTATGATTTATGTTGTGCTTGTGTAATTCAAGATTTAGTATGTGGTTAGCCTCCATACTACAATAGAACACATTAATTTATGGTCACTTTTGAAACAACAAATATTGCATCCATGATCAACATACTTAGACATATCCACACTTAGATCTCATTATGTGCCTAAACACTAGGATCATATTGGTCCATCCTTCTTGATTTCAAAAGATGGGACATGCTAAGACCAAGTTGGTATGTCAAAAGCCTCATATTGAAAAAACATTGGTTGGGATGCCACTAGCATAAGATACAAATGTGTATTGACTACAATAAAACAACTTTGGATGCAATATATGGCATTGGTACCTTGCAAAAAAACAATAAAAACAAGGGTATTCAATGTTGGATTTGACCTATTGGCATACATGCCCTAATAGTTCATGGCTGGCCTAAGCATGTACAATATACCAACTTTTGAACCAAATTGTGAACAATCATAATCCTAGGTGCAAAGCACGTCAATAAACACTTATCGCAACAATATATTGCTTTTACAAATGTTTCAATCACATGTAAATACCAAAGAATGTTCATTTTTATATAGCTTTTGTAGATGTAACAATTGATTAAATATGTATTATAATTGATCTTTATTTCATCAAATGGTATATTCATGTAAATAATTTGTGAATAGAACTGATCTAGTTTCATAATTTAATATCAAAATAGATGATATATGATAAATCTTATATACCTTGTTTTATTAAATTTGTTCAATGTAATGACATACTTATGGAAATTGACCTTCATGTTTAAAATGGTATGATTTAAAAGTTTTAGTAGTTTTGTTTAAACCTACAATTAAATAAAACTCCACCTCACATTTCTCAGCAATAAATAATTGAAATTTAAGGTGATAATTGATTTGACAATTCACATATTGTACCAAAAAATTGACACCAATTTATTAAGCTTGTTGGTTGTATGTAATTTTCATGCATGGGAAAAAAAAATCCCAAAAAAAAAAAAGTTTTAGGGCAATTCCTAATTATGAAATTCTTGCCCCCCCCCCCCCCCCCCCCCCCCCCCCAAATTTACTCAAAATTCAATATCTCCCCCATTTTAGGTTTAAAAATCACCTCCAAAAAATCCCACTCATCTAGGGCTTCCAATAATTGTGAGGACTTGCCTTAATTTCTCTAAAAAAAAATGATTTCAATTTTTAAAATTTTTCTTTGACAAAATTATTCAATATTCAATAAACTTTCACACCATAGGCCTAAACATTGTGAAACTGCCTCAATGCACCTTACTCATTGAGAGCTTTCCAATGGTACTAAGAATGTAGTAAGACATGTTGAACTTTAGGAGATCACAACATGTCAAACAAACAAACAAACAACCTTCCTTAATTGATAGATGCATACATAAAATTCCAAGGTTTCTTTTTGTTGTTAAAGGAAACTTTATTTATTAAAGTAAATGAAACCTCTCTCTTTGTACAAATGCACTAGACGAATTATATGCTTGGCCAAAGATAAAGGCATAAGATTTGAGACATCTAGTTTATAGCTAGTGAATATATGCAATAAGAAATAAGAAATTGTTAATTTGTGAAATGAAGAGTTCAATATAGAGTTGGTTATAACCATATATGTATGTTGGGCATGGTAACTCCAAAGGGGTTAGGTTAAGGGGCACTTAATTTGGGAACTCCCTCCCCACTCCAAAGGGGGGTTTACCAAATTACCTTGCATAAGGCACGGGCAGAATTTTCATTTTTTGTGTGGTGCCCGGAAAAAAAGCCACACCCATTTAGCCAATTTTCCCCCAAATTTTTTCTGTAAAAAAGACGCCCAATTGGTGGGTACTTTTAGGATTGTGTTCCTCACCTTGCCCGCTGCGATTCGGGCAGAGTCGGAGAATTTCCGAATTCACGGGTGCGTCGGGGCTCCATTCCCGCGCGATTCCCGCGATTATTAATCGTCACCGCGGCCGGGCGGCCGCCAATCATGAATGCTACCGCCCACAGACTGGGCAGCGCGCTGCCTGCCACTTTACAACCCGGAGTTCCTGGGATGCAGGCCGCGGCCGGGCAGGCAGACGGGCAGACTGTGTGTGTGTGTGTGTCTCCCTTCTCTCGCGGACTCTCTTCGCAAGCTTTTTCCCAGCACAGCAGCACGGATGCACGGCAGCAGAGAGCGGAGCTCGGCAAGCTCCTTGTTGCAGCAACAGCAGAAATATCAACAGAAGAAGTAGCAGCAGTAGCAGCAGCAGTGGCGGAAACCAGAAGCGATGGATCCGGCGACAACGCTCTCCAACTGCATACAACTGATACACAAGTCCGTGGTGGTTGGTGACAGAGCGCGAACGGCCAGAAGCAGCTGCCAGAGTCTGGTGTCACGCCTGAAGTCGCTCAAGCTCCTGTTGGAAGAGATCCGGGAATCCAAGTTGTCGCTGTCCAGCGGTATGACCGGCTTCAGCTCTCTAGAAACCGGCTTGACCAAGGCCAAGGAGCTCCTGGAGCTTTGTGGTGGAAACAGTGGCAGTCTCTTTTACATGGTGATTTGAAGACGAGACTGTTGTGCACCTTATCTTCTCTGTCTCTCTAGCAATTTTATTTTTGCTTTGCTTTTCTTTGCTGCTGCTGTTGTTTTCTGGACGTTTTTCAGGTTTGTTTGTTTGTTTTGTTGGTTAGGTTTTCGATGAAGAAGCCCGTTGCTGTTTTTCCCGTGTTGTTTATGTAGGTCTGTGATATTGTGTTTGTTAGGTCTTGCGGACTGAGGATATGGTGAGCAAGTTCCAAGATGCGTCTCTGGATATCGATCGTGCTCTCAACAGCCTTGCATGCCGATTTTCCGAGAATATTCGCTCCCAGGTCTCGCCCTTTCCCCCTTAATCATCTCCGTCTTTGTGCTCTCTCTCTCTCTCTCTCCCTCTCTCGGCAGCAAGTCGGTAGCCCAGTAGTTTGGGCACATGAAGCCCATCTCAGTTAAAATCGAACTGATCGCATGTTCGATGTAGCATCTAGGAGGTTATTGTTTCACTGTCGGAGCTTATGGGCTTTCCAGGCATAGGAGGAAGATCTGGATGGAACATGGTGATGGAAATGTGTTCAGTGAAGCAGCAACACCATTTGCATTTCATCTTCTGCAGTGTAGATTTTTCTTTGATGACCTAACTCTGAATAAAAAGTACCTACTACAGAGGCTCTTGCATTGCCTCAGCTTCCTTTTCTTGCAAGCATCAGATTAGGTCATGGTTTTGATGCCTCTCTGTCTCTGTCTCACTGTGATGCACAGTAGGAGTTCATCATTAGGTCATGGGGATTGATGCCTCTCTGTCTCTCTCTCACTATGATTCACAGTTGGAGCTCATCATTAGGGAGCTTAGGAGGACAAAGTACCATGTGGATGTTTCCGATGAAACCTTGGCTGAGGAGATTGAAGTGCTCCTCAGGGTGCAAACACAGGGTTTGAAAATCAGTCAAGAGGCACTGCAGAAGCTGGCGGACAGGCTTGACCTCAGGTTCAGTGAGGCTGTCACACAAGAAATTATGGTACTTCTCCAAGCCCTGATTTTGAAAAAGAAATTAGCTGGAGTGCCTGGTGAAGTTGAAGATGGTAAAGTTGATTTGTTTTAAAAAATTTTTTAAACTAAAAAAAAAAAATTGTTTCTGCAAGTGGTGGGTGCTCTACCACTGTTTTACACTGATGACAGTAGTCTTGTACAACAGGTGCTGGAGAAGGAGAGGAAATATGCGCATTCAGAATCCAGTAGACTTGATTTAGACCTACTTGATCAATTACTGGCTCTTACAGAGCAGATAAAGGAAGTTGTCAAGGACCGGCTGCCTAGCGGCCTCAGTATACCTACTGATTTTCGCTGTCCTCTATCCCTGGAGCTAATGTCTGACCCAGTCATTGTTGCATCAGGCCAAACTTATGAAAGAGCCTATATCCAGAAATGGATTGACCAAGGTAACACAAGATGTCCAAAAACCTTCCAAACTCTGTCACATAAGAATCTCATTCCCAACTACACAGTCAAGGCTCTCATAGCCAACTGGTGCGAAGCCAATCATGTGCCCTTGCCAGTGCCTGTGAGGCTGGAGTCACTGGTGAGCACCCAGCAACCATTCACTCCTCCAGGGAACAGCAGAGGCAATCCAGGTTTAGATGATGAAAGCACAACCCATGTAGACTCAAGCTCATTATTAGTGGGCAGGGTTAAGGGGCATCCAAAGCCACAACATGCCAACTTGACAAAGTCAAGTGGATCTGGGGAACTTGAAAGATTGACAGGTTGCAGCGTTGGTGAAGACCAGGGTGAACCTTCCCGGGCTGCCAGAGTTACTGGTAGTGGTTCTTCTGGGGGGCTTGAAGGTAACACAAGTAACAAATCTCTGAGGTCTGATAGGGATGTGGTGGGTTCAGATCCTGGGCCTCATCAGCAAACTGCATCAGGCCCTAGTGTAACATTGAGTGTGGATGATGGGAATGTACCTACAGCAACAGATGCAGGAGATCTGCCGGTCAATACTGCTCACACTGCAAATGGGCAACGCCCTAAATCTGGAAGCCTCTCCGGTGAGCTAGATAGGAGGAGTGTCTCAAGAAGTTCCAGTGTGGGCTTCAGTGAGGAGCCTGGGTCTCCAGCACTCCCACCAGAAAGGTCACTCTTCAGGCGACGGGGGGAAGAAAGGGATGTTAGTCTTCCTCGCATTGTTCCAGATACATCAGGGGTTGAAGGGACTGCCCAACAACTTGTGTATGGATTAGTGGAGGACCTTCAATCTTTGACAGTTGATGTACAAAGAGCAGCTACTGCAGAATTGAGACTGCTAGCCAAGTACAACATGGAAAACAGAATCACTATTGCAAACTCGGGTGCCATAAAACCACTTGTTGCTCTCTTGAGGTCCTCAGATCTGAAGACTCAGGAGAATGCAGTCACAGCATTGTTGAATCTTTCAATCAATGATAACAACAAGGCTGAAATTGCAGCTGCAGGTGCAATTGAGCCCCTTGTGAATGTGCTTCGGGTTGGAAACTCTGAGGCGATGGAAAATGCAGCTGCCACCCTATTCAGCTTGTCAGTTATGGATGACAACAAGGTCACAATTGGTGCATCGGGAGCTATTCCACCCCTTGTACATCTGCTCATAAATGGGACTCCGCGAGGGAAGAAAGATGCTGCTACAGCTCTTTTTAACCTGTCAATATTCCATGAGAACAAGGGGCGCATTGTTCGTGCAGGTGCCATCAAGCCCCTAGTAGAGCTCATGGCAGAACCTGCAGCAGGCATGGTGGATAAGGCTGTTGCTGTGTTGGCCAACTTGGCAACCATTGTGGAGGGAAGACAGGCTATCGGTGATGAACATGGGATCCCTGCACTTGTAGAAGTTGTGGAAGCTGGGTCACAGAGAGGAAAGGAGAATGCAGCTGCAGCTCTTCTCCAACTATGCATGAACAGCCACAAACATCGGACTCAGGTGTTGCAAGAAGGCGCTATCCCACCATTGGTTGCTCTGTCTCAGTCGGGCACTGCCCGGGCTAAAGAAAAGGTGCTACATATCAACATATGCTGTTTCTCTCCTTCATACCCACAGGGCTATTTGATATTTGATAGCTGGTTGCTTGTGTTATCTGTTTGTGCTGTTTGAGCCTGTCCCAGTATATCAGGTTGTCCTTGATCATTTTTGTTTGTGGCTGTTTCCTCCACTTTCTCAAGCCTGGTAATACATGCAGGCATCGGCTTTACTCCGGCATTTCAGAGAGCAGCGGCATGGAGGTTTAGGGGCACGTTCAAACCCTGACAGACACTTGGCAGGCCATTATTAGGTAGGAAACTGAAGTGTGAGTATTGAAGGTATCAAAGCACTTGAGTTTTGGTTGAAGTGGTGTTGGTGTTTTCTTTTTCCTGTCTCTTCACCTCTGTCATGTCTAAGCAATCTTGTGAGAAGAATATTGGACTGGCATCAGAAAAACAAATGGATTCATGGGTTGGCAGCCAAAATGGTTGGCTTCTGTAGTGTATATGCTTAGAGATTCTTGCAACAACACTTGAGCGGTGGTTATATCTTTCTAGGTCTCCACTAAGTGTTTATGAGGAGGCTTTGGCAACAGATCAAGCATCTGCTCACCTTAGCTCTCAATTTTTTGTTATGGGGTTTCCCTCTTTTCACTGTCCATGGAGGTCTCAGGTTTGGCTACCCTAAGAAGGCAGGCTTGGGAACTTCTGTGATCAGCATATCTCAAGAACATCAGATCAACACTTTTGAGAAGTTGCCAAGTACATAAGGCAAGGCCTATGTACTTGTACTTAGGGAACTAGCTAGGTGATCGTTAGGGTAGGGTAACTATGAATAGATTTGACCCACACTTGAAGCAATCAGGGTTGCTTCTCTGTTGGTCAACTTGGCATATAACAAAACAGTTGGATTGTTGACAGTGACCACACTTAACTGGTGACATGTTCAAAAATTCAGGTCAGCCCAGCTTACCTTAGTGGTATCTCAAGGACCTATGCTAGATTTTGTACTTTTATCGTTTCCCTGCTGTGGCAGGCTAGTCAGGTGTTGTTTGTAGTATGCTTCTGTGGTGGAACTTTTTTGTTGTATCAATCCCCTTGCTCACTACCTGAGCCTTGAAGAGGACCAGAGGCCCCCCTCCCTGCAGTGAATTTACTTCCAAGTCCTGATTTCTTTTGTTGTTCCTCCTCCACCCACAGGCAGGAAGGTTGGTGGATACATTCATGCTGGATGGTTCTGTACAGGTAAATTCATAGCATTGCTCCAAATCACAGATTGCACTAATATCTCAATTACTGTGTTTATTGAAGTTGGTAATGCACATTGTCTTCAAGCTCTTGACCTGCAGTCTGCCACTTTTTACGTATTGTTGTATTCTCTACAACCATTGACTTGTGAAACATGGTCTAAAACTACCTGCAGTGCTTGATGGAAATTTGTCTGAACATCAGTATTTGGGGAATAATTAATGAAGTGCTAAACAGTTGCAAGTGGCTTGTGAAATATTCTATTGACTTAGTAATCTTCATGCAAATGAATGAAGAAATCTGCAGTTGCTCTTAGCTTGCAATACTAATATCAGAACTGTGATAAACATCAGGATGTTTTGCAGTTTTGCACCATCCTTCTGTAGTAGAAGAGCTTATCATGGGCAGGAATAAAGGCTTGGATCAGCTGGCCAGGCTTGTCTTCTGTGCCTCTTGTGGTGGGGAAACCCTCTGGTGGTGGTGGTGTTTGCAACAATTCTTTCTTGTTGTGTGGAATGACAATAAACAGAACAGCCCAGTAAAAACTGAACGACCAGTGGTGTGTATTTTGCCATCTCTCTGGTATTATACATTTCATGCTGGAAGGTCAAATCTGGTATGACCTCTGATCCTGTCAAGCAATATAAAAACCTAGATTATAATCTCTGCTCATAATCTCTCTGTTTCAGGTTTCAGGATCATAAATGTTATCTCTTTGCATGGAACATTTATAATTTGTTCCACTTCAAATTCAGATCAACCCATGATGAAAGCTGCCGATCACATTTCATTGAAAACCTTTCAGGAAAAAAAAATCTCTTGCAGATGTCTTGGGCAGGTGAAAATATATTTCTTGACGCTATTCCATCCAAAGATAGAGCTTCTTCAATTAAAAGATTTGCCAAAGGAAGACTTTGTGATATTCGTTTTCGAGTGTGGATCTCTTCAACTTGGTATGGACAGTGAGAAAATTCCTACCATTATTTTCCCAAATATATTTGTTCAAATTTATCATCTAGTTATGTCATATTTGTTTATGTAGGGGGCCTTTCTTCCACACCCTAGGTCTAATTTCTCAACATAATCTTTTTACCTTTCTTTTTTTTAAGGTTGTAATGTGATTGGGTATAAATTTGGAAGAAAATAATGAGCTTCCAACCTTATTTCTGTCTATAGTATTCTGATATAATATTCATGCAAACCAAATTGGATTATGAAAACCCTAGCTTCTTGCTCTTGCATGGCTTTCCATTGCAAACATAGTTTTGCCCCTCTTCTTTCATTTAATGGGTATCTTTAGAGTCCATCTTTTAGTTCATAAAATGGGAGTGATCTTGGGATGTGGGGATGTAAAAACTAATGTGATGTGCCAAATTTATGTTGGATGTCATGTTTGTGTTCGGACATATGCATAGGTTCAGTCATTAGATGTAAAGATGTGGTTGACTGTACAATTGTAAGACATTTGTTAGGGATTTTCTTTCATTTATTATTAATGTAATGAATAATGAGCAAGGAAAAATTACCCAACTTTGGCATCTTCTGATGCAAAAAAAATTGTAGATTTTTTGACCATAGACGAGGAATTGGATTTGATCTTGGTCATCCACAAGCAAGTGAATTTGATTTGGGTTGTCAATTGGCAAGTGGATTTGATCCAAGTCATCCATAGGTGAATGAATTTGATCTCATCCATCCTTGTGCAATCAACTTTAATTTTGACTTGTGTATGTGGGCTATCAATTTGATTTGATATAATAATCTTAAAAATAATTTGTATCATACAAAAAAAAAAGTTGTGGTTCAATGGTTGAGGACTTGAACCCTCAAGCTAGATAGCAGTTCAAGTCCTCACATTTCCAACCTAGGGTGGTACCTTAGACATTTAACTTGGTTCCTTGTCTAGGTAGCCTACTTATTCTCTTACCCGATGTTTGTTTTTAATCTAAGCTTCTTGGCTTAGGACTTTTAAGGTTGGCTTCCTAGGCTTGTAGGCTAGGTTTTTTAAGCTTTTTAAAGTAGGTTTCCTATGCAAGGTTGCCATGTGGGAACATGTAATTGGGCATATAAAAATTTGTTGATTAGGTTTAGGGTGCCACTTGGCATCACATAAATGATTAAAATAATTATAAATGTTTTAATGTCGAGGGTGTCATGTGGCATCACATAATGGCTAAAATGATCATAAATGTTTATGCCTAGGTTGCCACATGATAACATCTTGTTAGATCTTAAGTCTATGCTTGACACATGGTGACAAGGAAATTATCAAAAAAAAGTTATAATTTAAATTTAAAGGTTAAATCATGAACATTGAATGTCTCGTGTGATTGTGATAAAATTTGTGCAATGATGGAAGATGCAAGTTGCAAATGGCATTTATGATGGATACAACTATTGGCATAAGCAATGTGCATTTATGGATTGTGCAGTCATGTAGTCATGAATGAAATATACTATAAAAATATGTAGTCATATATGTATGTAACCTTAAATGTAGGGCAACTTCAACAAACATATGTTCTATAATCATAGAATTTAACAATTACAAGCATGACTATTCACAAATTATTGACAAGATTTGCTACAATGATCTATTCTTCACATCTCTAACTAAATAAAACCTAAACATCCAAATGGATCAGTTCATTTCAGATCGCCTCTCTTGCAAGCTATCAGAATCTTTTGGTGGGTTTCTTTTGACAACTAACGAATATTCTTTCCAAAAGTCCATGGTTGAAATATGTATTGTGATGTTGGAACTCCTCCCTCCACATCACTTGTTTTTCTTCTTTGAGTTGGTTGATCATTGCAGTGATGTTTGTCCTTGGTGTGGTGGGTAAAACCTATTTCCTAGGTTGAATAATATGTTGCTTTCAAGTTTGTACATCATCACTTGAAATTGTTACTACCATACATTGTTTACCATCTAAATTAATTATTCAGGTCTCGAATTTCTTTTATTTGCACAAGTCTATATTTACTAAAAGTATGATCCAAGAAAACGTTAGCTTTCTAACATTTCCATTGTTGAAAAACAACACACATCCTTGGTTGTTTTTTTCCTCTATCTTTCCATATTGACATGCTCTTCAGTTGACTCTGCATCTACTTTTGTTTCCTCCAAAAGTCTCTATAAAGGAACCTGTAGTTTCGTTTTTTTCGTTGCATATGCCATACTTTGGGGGCGGGGGCGGGCGGGGGACCTTTTCATGCACATGAGCTTATTTTTCAAACAAGTCTTTTTTTTCGTTGAACATGTATGATACGTATACTCCTTTTTCTTTCCTCCTATCTTTGCAACATTATTATAAGAATGTATGTGCTATCTTTGCAACCCAAATCATGTTTGTGTCGTTGTAAATGCTCAAGAGTTCAGCCACTGATCAACTAGAAATGATGTAAACTATGCCCAACTAGAAACCTTGGGGGTTAGAACTGGAGCTGCAGTCTCAAGTGATTTCCACAAGAGTTCTACAACTGGATTGAATGTTGCAGTCCTCTTTTTTCTATGCAAGCTCAGAGATTGCAATCTGTTTGCTTGTTTGTATATATATAGAGATTGCGTAATCTGTTTGTATAAACTTTTGGGTTTACAAGATAAAAACCTGGATTGAATGCTGCAATCCTCTTTCTTTATTGCAAAATCTCAGGTTGCAATTTGTTTTTTTGTATTTAGCAAAAAAAGAAGTTTGAGAGATTATAGAGTGCAGTTGTTGTTGTTGTTGTGGTGGTGGTGGTGGTGGTGGTGGTGGTGATATCAATCATGGCAGCAAGGGATCACACATTGAGCTACAAGTAGAGCAAGAGCTGGTTGTGGTGCTACAGCAGCTACTCTCGTTGGATTGGCATGACATTCAACGAAGCAGCAGCAACGGTGCTGCTGATCATGCTCATAATTTTGTGCACAGGAGCTGTTACAGCAACGGAAGAATTAGAATGTCCGAAAGCGCTTTTCAGTTTTGGAGCATCGGCAGCAGATCCTGGGAACGCGGAAGCCGCGTTCCCTTTTAAGTATGCTCCTCAGACGACTTTGCCTTACGGCGAGACATTCTTCCACCGTCCTGCTAACCGTTACTCAAACGGCCGTTTGATAATCGACTTTTATGGTAATAATATGTTGTGGTGAGCCCAAGATTTGGGGGGATATGCAAGTTTGCAAGAATGTTGGAATCAATTGGAACACATTTTTCTAAGTTCTCTTCAAGTGCTGCTGGGTGTGCATTTGATTAATAGTTGCTTGTGTATAGGAGAAGGATATGGCCTCTTCTGGCCCTACCCTTCTACTTCGTAAAAACCTGCCCTCATTTTCAGAGGGTGGGAGCTTTCCACAGCAGAAGATTTCTTCCATTTCGAAAGACCCTTGCTGAGTTCTTGCGCCTGAAAATGATTGTCTAAATACACTACAAAAATTAGTGCAGGGTTTTATGTACTTGGGGGGGGCTTCATGTGCAGCTCAAGCTTTGAAGTTCCCATTTCTGAGCCCGTATCTACAATCGGTGGGATCTGACTTCAGACACGGAGCCAACTTCGCTTCTGAAGGGGCAACAGCTGAGAGCATCACTGTCCTCAGCCCTTTCTATCTCCAGATTCAAATCCAGCAGTTCCGGTACTTCAAACAGAGAGTTTTGGGAGAGTGGAACATTTCTAGACAAGGTAAGTAAAGTTCCAGACTTTCCCAGACTTCCAAGGTCTCATTGCTGGGAACTAGCTCTAAGGGTGTCATGTATCACTCAATCATGCAACTTGTTGGCAAACATTGTGACATTTTTTCTTTTGTAAGAAATCGGAGACAATATAATTGCCAGGATCATTGAAGATCAGCTAGCTAACTGGTGATAAACTAGAGAGCTCTCTTATCAGAGCTTTGTAGTTCATTTGGGTTCAAATTGGGATAGAACTTTCACAATTTCTTTACACAAAGTTCTATGTATTGAGAGCTCTGATTGTTTACTGACTTATTCTTCCCTAGTCATCTGCCACACAAGAAAGCTTTTTAGGATTCCCAGAGAGATTATCAAGAAAAAATTTTAGTTCCCCTGTCATGTATACATGAAATGATTTGTTTGACAATGGGGAAATAATTCCTCTGTTTCACAATGGGGAAAATTAGAACGAAACATTGAAATAATATTGGTCCCACAAATCACTTGGAGAGCTTACTTCCTTATGTTTTCTTGATTCAACCTTAATTTGTCCAAGGCTTCCACTCTTTTCCCTACTGTAAGGAATTATGCCAAAAAAGGTTTCTTTTGCCGAATTCACAAAGATGGAATGGTTCAAGACTAGAAATTGCTTATGTTGTTTATTGCAGGTGCTGTGAACAAATTGTTGACAAAGCCCAGCTACTTCACAAACGGTTTGTCCATGATACAAATTGGAGTAGACGACTTCATCGTCCAGGTATTGCTCTCAAGTCAAAGTTTGGAGCAAATTCAAGCTAATCTTACAAGAGATGTCCCCGCTGCTCTTTTGGCAGGTGTTGAGGTAATAACATTCATAATCCAACATTCTGATTCACAACTTGTAGATAAAAACTTCAAGCTTGTATGATAAAATCTTTATTCTCCCATTTTGAAATTGTCATCAAAACAATCTAGTTATCCCTAAATTAATCTTTTATTTGGGCCTGACTTTGGTCCTTACTCATCTTTTCTTTTGAGCTATCCATAAACTCCACCAAAGCGAGGATCACACCTTAAAACTAAAGATGAACTCCCAAAAGTGACCACCATAACTTCTTTTCAAATCACATTACAATCTACCTATAGCCACTTAGATTAGGAGCCTACCTAAGTAGGGGCTAACTAGGTTGGGACCTGCCTACCTCCCTATCTACCTATGGGCTATGTACTTAACTACCTATGGGCTAGCTACGTACCTAGATATGGACTACCTACTTACCCATGGCTTACCTATGTAGCTACCTAGCTATGGGTGACCTACCAACATAGGACATGGGTGATGAAAAGTCTACATGGAGGGCTACACATGGCCTACCTAAGGGCTTGTCTAGAAACTACGTAAGGGCTATCAATGGGCTTACCTAGCTTAGGGGATACCTAATGGCACTTTGGGAGGCTACATAATGCCTACCTAGGGGACTACGAAAAGACTTCCTAATTTAGAGGACCCCAACAGGTTATTTAGAGGGCTACCTACGTAACCTAGGGGCTTATGTAGATTATGGGTTATCTATGATAAGGCCTATCAAAAGTTTAAATAAAGTGTTACATAAGGTGCTAAGTAAGGGATACCTAGGGGCCTACTTAAGTTAAAAGATACCTAAGAGCTACTTAGAGGACTACATAGGCCCTATGATTCAAATATAAATAGCTTTTTAGGTGATCTCTAGGTAGTTGCTTATGTAGGCCCAATGTAGCTCATTAAATAACCCCTACCCACTGGCAATCATCCATAGGAAGATGTAGAAAAAATGGTGACCCCATCCCTAGGAAAATTGTCTACAAACAAATAAACTAAAAATCTATAATCATCCTTCTACATCTTTGGCTACATAGTGAAAACTAAATATATGAATTTGATAAATTTTACCTCTTTTCCTAACTTTTGCTTACTAGTAACTTGCCAAAGTCACTTTTTTTAAAATATCAAACTTTGAATTTCACTTTTTGGCTAAATTTTGCTAGTAATAAAAAGACTAATGTGATTCAAGGTATGGTTCTCCAATGGGATATTCTAATTGGTTATTGGATGGGTATGCATTTGGATGCAGAGTTTGAATGAGCAAGGAGCAAACACCATCATGGTGCACAATATACCACCTCTAGGATGTTATCCATTATTTATAGAAACATTGAAACTTTTGAACAAGACAGGCCCTATCGATTCTGATGGCTGTATTACAGATGTGAATGTGGTAATACAAGCCACAAATGCACAATTCGTAGCTGATCTTGAAATCATACGCACAAAGATTCCAACCAATATCTCTATCATCGTTGCAGACTTGTACTCAATTGTCAACACAATAATACGAAATGGTTCTCAATTTGGTATGCATCCTAAATCGTTAATCCTGTCCAATTAGTTCCATTACATTAAAACTCTACTTTTCTTTTTTGAGTTTGCAAGTAATAATTTTTTTGAAAAGAAATGGATCAATATTTCATCATGTGAATCATTTTAAATTAAGGTCATAATTCATGAGTTGTAGTTATTAGTGCTTATTTCCCAAGTTGACAATCAACTACTTCAGTAAAGAGCTTGAAAAAACAATGTAATCATGATGTCAAGTTGATTGAGTCTTTTGATCAAATAAATTAATTTGGATTTTGTTTTGTTTTGTGTTACAATAGGATTCACAGAGACAACCAGGGCATGTTGTGGGATAGGTAAAGGTCCAACGAATGTTGATCCAAAGATCTTGTGTGGGACTAGTGGATTGGTGAATGGGAAATTAATCACTGCCAACAATGTGTGTGCACATCCTAATGAATATGTGAATTGGGATGGGATTCACCTTACTGAAGCTGTCAATCGCATAATTGTCGAAAATTTTCTTGCTGGCCAATATTTGCAACCTTCTTATAATCTCTCCTCTGTGTGCAACCTTAGTTTTGCACATTTCTAGAGTTAGCTTTGTTTTGTTACCTTTATGATCCCCTCAATGTTTGTAGGAGATGGTACCAAGCTTAGTGCTTAGAAAAGACAAGATGCCCAACAAGAAGAGTTTTCCTCAAATCTATGGAATGTATCCAATGTTATAATCAAAATTCTCTAGTCATATGTATTATATATTTGCAAATTGAATGTTTCTCAACATTGCATGCATGTAATTTGTCAACACAAAACATCGAAACAAAACAAAAATAAGGATGAAAGCATAATAAAGGGGGTGCAACTTGGGATTTTTTTTTCTGATTTATAATAATACATATGGCAAAACTCCTTAAAAAATTTGGTGCTTTCTATTTAGGGTTCAACTTTTGGTATTTGTACCTTGCAATTTGACATTCAAAAGCTATTTTATGTTTAATTTCAATACCAGATAAGATAATTCTCAATCTAATAACTTAAATTCAAAGGGCCATGAATGTGTTTATGTAAATAAATGATAATTAAACACCATGCAATAGAATTTTTTTATCCCATTTCAAATTACATTAATAAATTTGGTTTCATGTACTAATCAAATAGTTATTTAAAATGAATTTTGTACTAAGTCCCATTTCATAATTTTTGTTTCCTTCCATATCTATACGATTTTTTTGTCAATTTTTTCGATTTGTCACACACACACGGGCAAAAAATGAAAAGTACCCCATTTGTAAACATTTTATGATATATGAAGTTTATCAAACTTCTCAAATGGAAAAATGATTTTATAAATGTCATTTGAAATATATTAGTTTTTTATATCATTGAAATTTCACCTTCTAAAAGCCCTTATATATATAGAGGGTTTAGATAGAATATTGCATATCTTAAAGGAAAATTCCTTGAATGGAAGAAATGCAAACTTTAAGTCATATTGGCCAAGATTTGCAATTTTTTTTTCAAATTAAAGCAAGAATAGGTCCTTGAATGTTTGATCTATTGTGTGGGTTGAGAATAAATTAGCTTAAGAATTGAATGATATGTGAATGTCAGAAATTAAGCACCACAATAAAATAGTGGATAGTATGGGAATTAAATGAAAGATGGAATAACAAGGGCACTTGAATATGGGGACACCACTAGATAACAATGTCCACCTAATTTATGGAATTTCCAAGAAGGTTGAATCTTGGAAAAACAATATGGATGAAAATGAGCCAATTTAAAGAGATGGAATTTGAGAAAGGAAAGAATCAAATGATATGTGGGTTAGGGGAGATGGCAAATTTGAAAAAAATAGATATGTGAAAAATAATGAGGAAAAATTTAATAAGTTAAAACAAATGGGATTTAGCAAACATAAACATTGGATGATATGTGGGGTTGGTGAATGTGGAAAGTTCAACAAAGTTTTTTATGAAAAGTTAATGGATGAAATGACACTATTATAAAACATGATTTTAAAAGCTATCTAAGTTAATTGATTGGCCTTTTTTTGACTAATAGATATAGATGTTTTCATTAGAGCCCCATGCCTTGAATGACGTGCTTATTTTTTTTGACAAATCAAGAAGTTGATTAAAATGATATTTTGGACTATTTATTATTCATTAAATATTCAATCAAGATGAAAAAAAAATGATATTCTAGTCAAAATGGTCAATGAATTTTAATCAAATGGAACATCTAATAAGTTGAATAAGAAAAAATAACATCTTATCAAGATCAAAATAGTCAATGATTTTTTAATCCAATGAAACACCACATGCTAGTTAATAAATCAAACTAGCTATTTGTTAGGTTAAATAGATAACCTAAGCCCACCCACTTACCTATATTTTACAACCTACCTATCTACTTGGGTGGAAAACATGGTAGAATGAGTTAAGAACACCAAAGTCAAATTGTTTTTTTGAGTATTGCATTTGACACATGCATTCATTCATGTGTTGGTTTATCAATTCCTAAATATTGCACTAATATAATGTAACTTTGTTTATAACTATATGTTAGGTATAAGTATTTTTTTTGCATGTTGATGCTATCCATTCATTTTTTTTACTACCTAAAATTGAAGAACTTCCATTCAAGACATATCTTCAAAATTCATAATTTTTAGGCTGAATACATGTTTGAATGAAATGTTCTAAACACAAGTTTCACCAATTTCAACTGCTGTTGATATTTCAATAATCAATATTAAGATTATTAAAATTTGCCAGAAATACCCATTGATATGTTAGGTATAACCCGGTATACACCCAGTTACCTAGCAGAGGTGAAAAACCTTCACTTACCAGGGTTTAAAACCTTCACTGTTTTTTAAAATTTCAAAAAATCATCTTTTTAGCTGTAACTTGGTTTTTTTTGCCAATTCTTTCATGAAATTTGACAGTTCTTTGATGTTTCTGAAATAATCGATGCCAATGGTTCTCTGATTCTCATCTATTTAAAAAAAAATGGAACTAGCGATTCTTTGATTTTGAAATTAAAAAAAAATCAAAACCATTGGTTATTAAAAAATCAAATAAATAAACGTTCAATTCTTAATACTGGAAGTAGGCTAGGTCACCTACCTAAGCCTATTTATTATTTACATGTTTTCTCCAACTAATGCACAACAACTAAGATAAAAAATGGTATATTTATGATTATTCATTATCAATAAAAATTAATAACTTGTCTAAATAGCAAAGCTTGACTCTTGCTCTTTCAAAACACTTGTATTTATATAACTCAAAAACTTGGACCTATTTAAAAAGTACAACAACTTGGTCTATGTTCAAGTTTTAGTTTCACAAGAGACTAGTTGCACAATCCAACTCCAAATCCAATTGTGGCAGAAATCTAAATCTCCAATCCAATTACCTTAGAACTGGGCTAAGAAGCTGCTTATTACCTTTAATCAGCCAACATTAGCCAAATAAAATCTGTGTAATTTTGTATAGTGTAAAGCCCCAACGAGGGGCATTCTCAAAATAAGGGGCCTAGGATGAGGTTGTAGGCAAATTAGGCCCCACAACCCCTTCAACTCATGGGCTTAACAATCTGAAGCATTAGGCAAGGTTCTGGTGAGCATATGTAGATCACAAGGTGTGAGAGGCGAAGCGTTCTTGTGTCAACACTTTTGAGAGTGTGAGGGAGCTTACACCACCTGTTTGCAATGAGCCTTTTAGATTGGCCTGTCAAAAGAAGCTCTCAAAACTTGGAGACTACCAAATATTGAAGCATAAGAAAATGTAATGTCCAAAATTCACCTATTTATGTAGGTTGCAAGAGGACACCATTGGGCAAAGCATATGGGACAAAGTGAAGTGCTATCGAGAACATGTTGGGAAACACTTCAAGAACTTGTTGAACATTTTGAAAACCCATTGAGTACTTGATGATAACACAGCAGAAAAACATTGAGAACAACAAAATTCCAAACACAACACACACACAAGACAAGAAACTGGCTGTGTTGGGTGCATAGTGCAATTCCTCATTGGTTGAGCAGAATTTCTAATCCCAACTGTGTTCACCTATTTTGGCCTAGGCTA
Organism: Sphagnum tenellum; assembly: GCA_963921925.1. NCBI lineage: Eukaryota > Viridiplantae > Streptophyta > Sphagnopsida > Sphagnales > Sphagnaceae > Sphagnum > Sphagnum tenellum. The sequence continues at coordinate 632,008 of OY998155.1, forward strand.
ATGGCAGGGGTATGAATTGTGGGGGACATACCTAGTCATCTCATGACGTTCAATTGTACTCAAGATCTAAGCTTGACTGATTCTTCCTCTTAGCAAGCATGTTTGAAATGTCTCTCACACACTGCTACATTTGCTGAAAAAATAAAGGTCTCTCTTGTCATCACAGGTTCACAAAGTTTTGGATAGTCAGTTTGCTATCCATCACTACACCCACAGAAATTGATTGCCTCGACTCAAAATAAATTTCATCATAAGTAATGTCCCACATCCTTATATTGGTATGAGGACCAGTTGCAATGTTAAAGACCCAAGGAATGTATGCAAATTAATTCCTGTTGAAAGTAGGAATCTTAAGTACTCCGTTTGCTTCCCAGAAAAAATAAGAAGTAGGAATCTTACTGAAAGTTTCTTCACAATAGCACAATATCTCTCTTCACTTTGCATGTCTTCTGCATGCAAATAGTGGACCACAACATTTTATGCATATGGATACATTTTTCAAACTTTTAAAAGTTGAATGTGCATATACTTTTATTCCTCCTATCTTTCCAATCCAAATCTTTCTATAAAGGAAGTTAGTTGTTTTTTTTTTTTTTTTTTGTGTCATGTTGAAATCTCCCAAACCATAGGGCTTTCAGCTGTGCTCTTGGTACCAATTGAAAAGCACTCTTTGCTTTTGGAGCATCAGCATCAGATACAGGAACTGTGGAGGCTGCATTCCCTTTTACGTATAATGCTCAAATGACTTTGCCTTATGGGGAAACATTCTTCCAACATCCTGCTAACCGTTATTCTGATGGTCGTTTGATTATTGACTTTTATGGTAACTTGTAGTATTGAGTCATGAGCAATACTAGATCATTGTTTGTTGGATCGTCCTTGAATCTTTGATTTGTGTAGTTTTCATCTAATGATAGAGGCCAAAATAGGATACGCAAGTTAAGAAGACCTGTCAATCATTCTAAACACATTTTTCTTTCTCTTTAGGTGTTGACATGCTTTTTGAATAGTCGATTAATTTGTACTTTGGTGCTTGCAGCTCAAGCTTTGAAGTTCCCATTACTAAGCCCATATTTACAATCGGTGGGATCTGACTTCAGACATGGATTAAACTTTGCAGCTTATGGTGCAACAGCTGAGAATATCACTCTCATTGTCCCTTTCTATTTCCAAATCCAAATCCAACAATTTCGATACTTCAAAGAGAGAACTATTGAAGAATGGAACATTTCAAGACATGGTAAGGTTCAAGACTTTCTCGGTTGATGAATTCCAAGCTGTCACTTGTAGCAGCTAGCTCCAAGAGTCTGTATGTTGTTCAATCATGTGGCTTGTTGATAGACGTAAATGCATGTTTCTTGTGTAGAAGTTGAAAACAATACAATTTGGATCATTGACGATCAGCAAGTTAATGATGAAAAGCTTTGATAAGAACTTTGTGGTTCTTTTATATTGAAAGCCCAATGGAACATTCAATTTCTTGTAACAATCTATGTAAGAGTTTTGGTTATTTATTAAATTATTCTTGCTAGTCACAAATTTGCCAAACTTGCAAAGATGGAATGGTTCAAGGCCAGAAATTTCATCATATACTGTAGGTGCTTTGAAGAAATTGTTGACAAAGCCCAGCTACTTCGCAAAAGGCTTGTATGTGGTCCAAATAGGAGGAGATGACTTCCTCACACAGGTGCTCCTTGAGGGTGAAAGTTTGGAGCGAATTCAAGCCAATCTCACAAAAAATGTCCCTGCTGCTCTTGTGTCAGCTCTCGAGGTAATAATTATGATCAAAATTCCTAGCTCATAAGATAAAATCATTGTTCTATAATTGATCGGACACCATGAGGATACTACATTGAGGTGTTGACACTAGATATTGCTCATTGTTTTAGTTGGTTATTGGGTGGGCATGCAATGGCAAAGGGTTTGATTGAGCAAGGAGCAAGAACCATCATGGTGTACAATCAGCCACCTTTTGGATGCTATCCAAGTTATATATCAACGTTGGGACTTCGAAACATGTCAGCTCCTATTGATTCAGATGGATGTCTTATAGATGTGAATGTTGTAGTACAAGCCACAAATGTTCAATTTGAAGCTGACCTTAGAATCTTGCACACCAAGATTCCAGCCAAGACATCTATCATCCTTGTGGACTTGTACTCAATCATCAACACACAAATACGAAATGGAACTCAATTCAGTAAGAATCCTAAAGTGCTGATTGTGTCTAATTAACTCAATCACATCTGGACCTCACATCTTATACCCCAAAATCATCTACTAGGTACATGAAAGTTGTGGAAACACTAGTTCAATTAGGTCAAGATTGTCTAGCTTCACTATTTCAATGTTTGAGTTTGTTTTGTATATCTATTATACTAGTTGTTGATGCAAGCTGAAGACCTTGTTCATGTAAGGTGACAAATTACTTGAGAAAAAATTGATTATTAGTTTGTCATGTCGAGCATATTTAAGGTCCTAAGCTATGACTATGGGTGCTTATAACTTTTTCCATTTCCAATTAAGTTCAAGATTAAATTATACTTCACTAAAGAACTAAAAAAAACATGACATTGGGTTAATCAACTCTTCTAATCACATTGTATCTTGAAGCTCACATGCTATTTATTTTGTTTAGATTGTTTTTCTTTTGTGTACTATAATAGGAATCAAGGAGACAACTAGGGCATGTTGTGGGACAGGTGAAGCTCTGGTGAATGTCAATCCTCTGATCTTGTGTTGGGCTAGTGGAATTGTGAATGGGACATTAGTCACTGCCAACAATGTGTGCTCAAATCCAAGTGAATATGTGAATTGGGATGGCATTCACCTTACTGATGCTGCTGATTGCATTATTGCACAAAACTTTCTCACTGGTTGGTATATGCAACCTTTTTATAATCTCTCTTCTTTATGCAACCTTAGTTTCACACAATTCTAGCATGGCTTTAGCTTTGCAATTCCACGTTCCTTTCTTCCCCCTTCTTCTGACAGTAAAAACACAAAGTTTGATTCAATAGCTTTTTTTTTTTTTAAACTGATTTTTTTTTCTTTACATTTCTTTTGTAAACTTCACCTATGAACCTGAGGGGACACCAAGTGTTAAAATTTGACACTCCTTGAGTCAAATTTGAGGTATTGTTTAAAAGAGAATTATTGTGGTGAAGCTTTAAATTTTCCCACACTATTGTTACTGTAATTTTTTATATTTAGATATTTAATCCACCCTATGTTTAATTTAATTTTAATGTTTATATTGAATTTTGATACCAAATTTAGCTATAGACAAGTTAGGGAAGTAGAAATTTGTAATGATCCTTTTATATTTTAAACCCTACTTGTGAGAACATGTTATAGAAATTAGGTAATTAAAAAAATTGAAATCTAGCAACATAATTTTTTGGGGGGTGAAAACCTAGATAATTCATGCCATTTTTTCATAAAAAATCCTTCTTATGTGTCAAGACTCAAAATCACATTTGTTAGGTGGAAAAGATGTGAAAAAATTTGCTCAAAAAGAAAGCATTACACATAGAGCAACTCATCATTTTCAATTTGATGAACATGAATACGAAGTACAACCTTTCAATGGAGTCTGGCTCACTTCATTTCATATTTCCAATCTCTAAATCTTACAAATTAAAATGTCACTTGGGTATTATCTATCGTATGCACACATATTTTGTCCATGTTCATTTTTCATATATTATACTTGAGATTAAGTTAAAGCATGTTTGTTGCACTGTATTGTAACCCTATAATGCCCATGGGTAATTCTTTCAGTGATGATAATCTTTCATACTTTGGTGCATGTTTCATCTGAACTCCCCTCTCAAGCTTACACATTATGTGGCCAGCCTTGAAGCTTAGTTTTACAAGGTACTTGCAGTGATGCTCAATGTTTTGAATGAGATGGTAACCAATTGTCTTATGCTCAATGTTGACTAACATGATTGTCTCAGGTTCCGTATCCTTAGAGACTTGGCACTGAATCCTGATCCATGGAGGAAATATTGCAGATTGTAATCCTACCAGGCTGATTTCTGACAAGTCTTTTCTCAAGTAGATTTTGTTCTTCCTAGTCATCTACTAGATGCATTTTTTTTATTGGGATGTGCTGAAGGTGGATTACAAAGGAAATCTCAGTGTTCACTAAAACAGGTCTGCAGAAGGTACTTGTTCTTGTTCAGCATGAAATTGGGGTTCTTATTGTCGAGATGTATATTATTGCCCTGTTAGACTCTTCCTTCTGGTTTTTGTGTGTTTGGAATCCTCAACACCTATATTTTGTACACAGATTTTGTCAGTGTCTGACTTTGAAATTAACTGGAGCACAAACCTGAAGGTTCTTTGGTTTGGAGTGTAAGTAAAACCTGTGTGGTCTCAGTCTCTGATCCAGTCATATCCTCCAGATGACACAATTGCAGATTAGACCACATATATCTCTTTACGGCCTTTTTGAAGCCTGATAGGATTCAGGAAGTGGTTGAAGACTCTTTTTTCTTGGGGGTGGAGTCAGGATTCTTCCCACTTGATAAATTTGTTGTCGACTTAGTAGTTACTATTCAATATTATAAAGTAATAACATAGACTACCTGAATGATGGAACTTCAAAAATATCCTCTGGACATGTGTAGTACTTCCTAGGTACCATATATATTCATTTATTGTGTTCCAAAGTCTTCTAAATTGAAAAGGCCAAAACTGCGGGAAACAATATTCTTGAGCTTTGTCTGTGTGACTACAGTCTCTCAATTAAAATGCTCATGGACCTTTGAAGTCCAGCATATTTAAAAGTGGCCTTAGATGAAGATAATTTCTGATTGGAGTATAGGAGGGTGCCCTTCAGAGTTTTTTCATTAGCAAAGTGTGGCCTCCCAATCTTTTGTGTCATTTGGAAGAAATCAAAATTGGTGGCAAAGAGTTCATTCCATTCTCCACAGATGTGAATTTTAATTGAGTTCGACTCTGAACCTTGCTTAGAGGGGCTCAAGGGTGAACTGGCACAAGGACATTTTCCTTCTTTAGAGAGGGCCTCTTATTGCAAGCCTCTATTTTTTGCAACCCAGGAAATGTTTAATTTGAACTTTGAGAATTAGTCTTGTAACAAGATATTTATAATGTTTAGAAGCAACTAATTTTTTTTTGCAGACTCAACCATGGTACCAGTGTAGGTGGTGGTTTACCAAGCCTAGAATCAAAATCGAACCCGTTTTAATTATTTTTTTAGGAACTGAAAGCCAAAGTTCTTTATAGAAGTAAATAACTTGGTTAATATGTTGCAGATACCTGTTCATGTAGATTAGTCTTTTTTAAAATCACTACAAGTTAGTGCAAAGAAATCAGAGTTTGAACAGGGTCGAGAGGAGGAAAGGAAAGGATAGAATGTCCATCCTTAATTGATACTAGTGGGTGCCCGTGGCCTTCGGCCACTGTGAAGTTTATTCATTTTTGGAATTTTTTTTCTTTTTTTACTGTATTTCCCTTTCCTTGTTTCATTTGTTACCATTTGGTTGTTTCATGTTTTTATTTTTTCTATTTTTATTTTTTTTATCTTCATTTTTTTTTAATTTTATGTATTTATGTATTTTGTTTTTGTTTTCTTTTTCAAAAAGATTTAAATATGTTCTATAATGAAAATAATTCTATTGTTCAGTGGGCGGGTGTCTGCCCTGCCCCTGCCCCTGCCGCCCTCCTTGCCCTGCCCTGCCCCTCCCTGCACTGCTAGAAGATAACGGCCTGTGTAACCGCCCCTGCCCTGCCCTGCCCTACAAGACAGATAGACAGACAGAACTGTAGCTTTAATATACCAACATTACAACCTACCTACCTACCGAATGTTAGGCTGATTCTGCCGGTGAATTAAAATGCAGAATTGTCGTGTCAGACAGACAGACGCACACAGAGACTAACTTCCCTCAGTGGGTGTTTTCTGGAGCAAAAGTTGTCGAGTTCCGTCACAGACAGTCCGGACCGGACCCGGCCCAGCACCCCGTTCTTGACGTCGGCTATCCCGGGTGTCGCAACCCTAACTTGGCCAAGTGTGGGGGTGAAGCCCAACACTTGGAAAAGTTGGGGATTTGGAGTCCCCCGGGACTCCCGAATGTTCAGAGCTCGACAACAAGGGGAAAAACACCTCGCATTGGGATGTTCTTGGTGTCATTGGAAAAGGTCTTGAAACGTAGATATCAAAAATGCCCTCGCATTGGCGATTCGGACATTTGCAGCCCAAGTTATGGGCAAAAGAAGGGCCGGGAGTCAAATTGGCAGTTTGACTCCTGACCACTAAAAGTCGGGCATCGATATTTTCTCGACCTCCGAATGGAAAGTGCAATACATCGTTGAAAAGATCTCAACGAGAGCTACAACTTTGGTTTAGACCTCATTGAGATCGGAGGTCAGGGCAAGGAGCTATGACCTCTCAAAGTCCCAAGAGTCCAGAACCGGAACACTTGGGTGGATTTCAGGACTCCAACTTGGGAGTCCCGGGAAAAAGAGCCATTTAGATGTAGCCTCAGCGGGGCGTCGCAGAGTATACTATATGGGGGAAGGTGGTGGCTTCCCCCAAGTCCGGGCTGTGGTGAGTCTTGTGGTCCAAAGTGGCTTGTCCCAACACCAAAGGGTGTCCCGGAAAGTGAACTAACCACTTGGGTGGTTTGTTTTGATGCAGATTCAAGTTTGATCAACTAATACCTCTTCCTAGTCTAATCCTTGGGCTCCCAACTTGACCCTTTACCCCTTTCTAAAGTTGGAAGCTGGGAGTGTGCCTCCAACTTTCGCAACTTGACTTTGTGAAACCTTCAAGTTGGTATCACCTCGTGACTTGGGAGCGCGTCACCGGGTCTCCGTTCCGCGTTAGAATGTCCTAACCTAATTTCCTCCAATAGCTTTGCCCACAGACTGGGAACAGGAAATTCTGCCCTCTGATTAACGCCAGGCCTGGTCCGCCTAAAACCCGAGCTACGTTGCGGACGTAGTGAATTTATATATAAGATTCTTAAAAATCGAAGAACCTACCTTACACTGGTGTTTGCTGGCTCTATTGTGAGACCCATCAATCTAAGAACCGCCCAACAATAGTTCAAACTCCCCCATTTGTTGGTTTGATTGTTAACACTACATATATCCCATCTTAAGACTAAATCAAGGTCTCTGATTCTAAGTTAAAAAATTTGGGATAAAAATGGCAAAAATTGCAAAGGTAAATGTATTAGTATGGGTTCTGGTTCAACATGGCCCTGAAGAGAGTTAGATAAGCAGCCTTCATTTTCAACTTACTGTTACATTGCTCATCATTTAATCCTTGGGTGAACCAGACCTTGTCCAAAATTGAAAACCCCACATGTTTTCTGGTATTGTATCCTAAAACTAAATAAGAGAATAAGTGCTGATATATAACTGCCATCTTAGAAAACAATGAAAAAATCAGCAAAGAAGACATGGGTTTGTGGGCTGATTTTTCCATGAAAATTTCATGTTCTTTGAGTTCATGAAACAATCAAAACTGGAGGTTTGTTGAATGAAGAGAAGGGAATGTTCGAACACTGAAGCTCTCAAACAATTAAATTTTTTTGAACATAGTTCAATTGCTTTTGAAGTTCAAAGAGATATTGTGCATCTTCTCTGGGCACATCTGTTGTCATGAAAATCACTCAAAATTTTTTAAAAGAAAAAATATGAAATATGAAAGTAATCTTCAATTTGGCAAGGTAAATGTTTAAAGTTTAAGATCCTTGAACATAACACAATTGCCTTCGACCTTCAACAAAGGATTATAGAGCTTAACTTTATGCACTCATATCATTGTAGATTGCTCAAAATGGAAAAAAAAATCAGTAATATATGAGCTCTAAAAGTTGAGGAGATTTAATGCATTTTTTTCAAGCATTTTGTTCTTTGAACATTTTCTTCATGCTTCTTTTTCATTGCTCAGTTGTCTTTGAAATTCAAAATAGACCTTCACTTAGTGCACTTGTAGCCATGAAGATCATATGAAAAAACAAGAAATGAGAAAAATATATATAAAGGTTCCATTACCAACTTGTTTCCAATCTATCTTTGGCCCACTTTAGATGAAGGTCCAGCGTCCAAATTCATAAGAACCAATTTGGACTCATTTGAAGCAAATTGAATCCTTGAGTTGGACCCCAGATTGTACCCTAGCTTCCATCTTGGTTCTCCAAATTCTGAGCTCTCCTTGAAGCTTTTTTCTTTTTCTTTGGTTTGAACGAATTGATTTTCCCTCCAAAATGGCTTTTGTAGGTTTAGCCTTGATTTGCCACTTTTTTGTCTTGGACCCTCATCTAAAGGCTGTGGGTCCAATTTATGGCTCCCAACCAATAGGATTGCTCTATTTCATTGGACCTTGGACATTGAACCCTCATCTAAAGTGGCCTTTATATGATTTTTTTCAAAAAATCAGAACCACCACATGTTTGGTTTAAATTTTTTGAAAGATCAAATGCTTATATCACTAGAAAAGGGGGTTCACCTAAGTATGCATGTGCTCTGACATCAAAGGAAAATTCTAGCATGGAGTTTTCAGTGCATCAACATTGTAAGATCAGAACACAGAATTGACCAAACCCAAATACATTACTAACACAATAACAAGTTTTTTTATAGAACTTTGACGGATCAGCTCACTCTTGATCTCCTCTTTATGTGGGCTATCGTGGCCTAATGGTTTTAAGCAAATGAACAAAGAAAATCCATGCAAAGCCAACACCCAAACCTTGTGAAAACTAGATAGACAAACAAATTCGGCTATTGAGATCTTCAACTTCCCCAAGAATTTCCCACTTCAAATGAATTTGCTCAAAGTTCCTAGACATAGAGGTATTAGATCTTCCACAAATCCCAACAGAAGTCGTAAGCACGCTAAACTTGAATAGAATGCCATACAACATGCTAGCCCACTAACCCCCTTGAGCCTTTCATCATTTTCATCTTAGGTCCCTATTGACTCATTGACACATAATGTTCTATTCACTAACCTTAGCGCAATAGAGTATATGAAGTTAATGGGCAAAACTTTCACATAATTGAACTCATGCATTTTCCCCAAAACTCATAACAATAAAACCATAAACATGAAATAAAAAATGAGTCTAAATCCAAGAGTGTTTAACTTTCTTCATTTTTTGGTATTTATCTCCATCCACTACCAAGCACATTGCCAATCTTTTCGCATCATTGTCATCTTCACAATAAAAAATAATCTTGGAAACAAAGCTCCATCAACAATTTTTGATTTGGGCATTGGCATTCCATGAATAACACAAACCAAAATTCATAACTTGTAAACAACAAAAACACAAGAAAATTGAACAAAAACATCAAGAAGTAAAACATGACTCCTCTAATGTTCATGATACAAACTATCTCCTCCTTTGGTGCTTTCTACTAATCAAATCCTACTATGTAGAAAATCATCCATTAGTTTAAGGCTTTGTCTGATTAGGGTTGGGTCACACAAATGAACTTGCCAACACAAGTCCAAGTCACATGTGTCATCGTTCCCTTCTTAAGAATCTATGTTTTCATAGATTGGTTCATCAAGATGTAAAGTGGTAAATTTGTAGGTCTCTTCTTACGTGCTTTTAATGCTTCCCATCCAAATCTTTTATTATGTAATTTTTTATTGCATCATCCTATTCTTGACATCCCTTTCCATCCTTGTAGCTTACAAAGTCATATGGTCCTTCCCAACTCCCCATCATATTTTTTTTCTTGCCTGGTTTTTGTATCTTTATATTGGTATCCCTTTTTTCAAACCCTTCAAACAACTGTAACCCTTTCTGGGTTGCAAACACCTTTTGTTGTTTCTTTTGAACTTGTTCAACATTTTCCAACAGAACCTTGTGAATGCTTACAACCAACTGCATTTTGTTAATCATATGTTTAATCATAGCTTTATGTCCCACTTGTTCATCCACAATAGCACATGATCCACTCAAGCTATTGTCAACAATAAGGCATGGGTTCCGTCCAATCAATATTTGGTGCTAGATTGTATGCATTGTTACAATTCATTGTTTTTTTTATTAGGTTTTCTAATGAGAAAATACCCAAAAGTGATAGGTGTCAAAAAAACCACCTTGTCAATTTAGACAAATCTTTTTGGCCATGTCATGTGAAATTGGGTAATCAAATTGAACCTTTTCATTTTGATTGGCAAAATGACTAACAAATTGATTAACTATTTGATTAATAGATTGTTGCAACCCTAGCCTTGGGCTCGCGACCAAGGTAAGGGGGTTACAAGGTTGCGGGCCAAGAGGAAGCTCAAGAGTCACACCGCATGCTCCCAAGAATGTAGGAAGGTGTGAGGGAGTGAACCCTCACAATCCTAAGGCAACTCCCACTTGGGAGATGGAGTCCTGATGGACTCCAAAATTTTCAGAGGGCGATTGCATTAGTCAAAACTCACTGTCTTGAAGCGTTCCTTATATCATTGGAAAGATCTTGGAACATAGATGTCTAAAATGAGCTTGCATTGCTCATTTGCACATCTAAAACACAAGTTATGGCTAAAAGAAGGGTCGAGAATCAAATTGGCAATTTAAATCCTGACCACTAAAAGTCAGGAATCGACCTTCATCCTTTGCGTGCAGACGGCGTGAGACATACCATTGGAAAGCTCTCGACAAGGGCTATAACTTTGCTCTAGACCTTATCTCTATTGGAGGTCTACTCGCAAAGTTATGGCACCCCAAAGTCATGAGAGTTCCAACTTTGGTAATTTCGGGACTTTCATAAGGAATGCCAAGACAAAAAGCCATTTAGATGTGAGCCCCATGGGTAGCCATAGAGTATAATATAAGGGGAAGGTGGTGGCTTTCCCCCCAAGTCCGAGCCGTGATGAGTCTTGTGTGTCCGAATTGCCTGTGGTTCGTCCTAGCACCAAAAGTGCTCCAACTATCCACTAACCACCTTGTGTTGGTTTTGTGCAAGTCTGTGTGAGTAAATGAAGCTTGTCAATTCTTTCTAGTCCCATCTCGGAATTCCAACACACCCCTCTACCCGTCCAAAGTGCTGTGAGCCAAGGAGCGTGCCTCGATTCCTTGCTCTACTGTTGTTTTCTATTTCGGATTCACATATGAGTCCCTTAAGCAGTTGGGAGTGCGTCATAGATAATGGACCATTTGATTAGGTTGATTTTACACCAAAATTAAAATCATTTTTTGAATTAGTATTTTAAAAATAATAGGTAAATAAGTAGGTAAATAGGTAGGTAGGTAGTAAATAGGTTTAGGTGGGTTGAAAAAATGTACTTAGGTAGGTAGGTGCTAGCTTAGCCTAGCCTACCTAGGCCTAACTTAACCTAACTCAACCTCACCGAACTACCTTAGTCTAACCTACTTACCCTAGCCTTGTAAATATGCACATAGGTTGTAAGTATAAGGAATTGAACCCCAAATTTTCACAATGATAATCCAAATGCTTACAAAATGGACTACACCATAAAAGGTGTTTAACTTTTATCAAGTTTTTTATTTCACATGTTTATTTCACATCATTAAACATAATGGCTACACTTAAATGACAACTAGTAATTAAACTTAGTGATTTAAAGTAATGGTTAAACCTAGTGGCTAAATTCAACCATTTAACCAATGGCTAAACCTAGTGTTGAAACTCAATGATTTAAACTAATGACTAAACCTAGTGCCTAAACTCAACCATTTAAACTAATGGCTAAACTTATTGGTTAAACTTATCGACTTAAACTAATGGTTAAACCTAATGGCTAAACTGATTAACTTAAAGTAATGGTTAAACCTACTGGTTAAACTTATCGACTTAAACTAATGGTTAAACCTAATGGCTAAACTGATTGACTTAAAGTAATGGTTAAACCTACTGGTTAAACTTATCGACTTAAACTAATGGTTAAACCTAATGGCTAAACCTAATGGCTAAACTCATTGATTTAAACTAATGGTTAAACCTAATGGCTAAACTCATCAACTTAAATTAATGGTTAAACCTAATGGTTAAATTCATCAACTTAAACTAATGGCTAAACCTATTGGTTAAATTCATCGACTTAAACTAATGATTCAACCTAATGGTTAAATTCACCAACATAAATTAATGTCTAATTCTAGTGGTTAAATTTAATGATTAAACTAACGATTAATCCAAATGGTTGAATTCACAAATTTAAATTAATGACTAAACATAATGGTTAAACCTTGATTAAATTTAATGGCTAAACATAGTGGTTAAACTTAATTGATAAACCTAATGGTTAAATTTCATTGTTAAACATAATGACTAAATTTAATCAATAAACCTAATGGTTAAACATATTTCATGGTTAAACCTAGGTTAAACCTTATGGCAAAATCTAATGGTTAACCATAATGAATAAACCTTGGCTAAACATATTTCATGGTTAAACTTAATTTAAACCAAGTGGCTAAACATAATGACTAAACATAATGGTTAAACAAGTGAATGCAAGGTATGATGGTTCATTTTTGGTGTTGCAATGGTGTTTTTTGTTGGGTATCCCTTATTCAAAGGCATATGGTGAGTAGTATATTTTTAAATCTATTAATTGGAAGTTGAATATAACTAACAGCTTTATTATGAAGATATTTGTGTAATTTTTTATTGATAAAAAGTACATATGTTAATAGTAATAGACTTTTAGAGTTCAAAATTATGGACTAGTCAATTGATTAGAATGACAAAAAATTGAAAGGTTCATTTTAAATTTTATTTAGAATAATTTATAGTGAGTTAACACATGAGTTAGAATGAAATAATACACTTTTGTGTGAAAAATTTCCTTAAGAATCATAGCCAAATTCTACCCATGAACTTTTGAATGCCTTAAATTAACTCATATTTTCATAAGTCCATAACATTACTATTTATCATTCATTTCAATTCTGTTTTTTCAAAGGTGCACATATTTGGAATCTCTATTTGGGCTCTTATTAATATGAACTTTATTGCTTTCAATACATTAACTTTATTACCATTTAAACATTGGTACCATAAAAAATTTAAAAATTTTACACTAGAATGTGGATTTGTGTGGAATATGGTTATTTTTAAAAGTGAGCCACCATATTATGCATTTACCTAAACCTAAGTTAAACCTAATGGGTAACTTTAATGGTTAAACATATTGGATAAACTTAGGTTATACCTAATGGTCATACTTAATGCTTAAATTTAGGCTATACCTATTACTAAAACTTAATGGTTCAACTTAGGTTAAACCTAGTGCCAAATTTGGTGACTAAGCATAATGGTTAAACTTAATGGCTAATTTTAAAGTAATCTTAATGGCTAAAATTTGGGTAAAACTTATAGCTAAATCTAGTGGTTAAACATAATGGCTAAACCTAATGGTTACACCTAGTGGCTAAAATTAGGTAGGTAAGTGGGTGGATAAGAAAGTAAATAATATGTTGGTAGGTGGGTAGGTAAGTAAGTAGGTTGTGGGTGAAAACATAGTCAAGTAGACCAATTAATGTATTTTTTTGGGTTGAATTATAAGTACTTTAAATATATCATGAAATTATCAAACATGTAATTTGGTTGTTTAAAAAGATTGAAGCTAATATGGTTCTTGATTTTATGTCAAAAAAATGATAAAAACACATTTAGTCAAAAGTTAAGTAAAATTATTGTGAATGAAAGTAGGTGGAGGTAAATGTCATATTTCATAAAAGTAAGTGCAAGTAGATTAAAATAATGTCCAATTCAAAAAAATAAAAATAAGAACCTTAAAGTGTACCATAGGTTTTGTGAAAACATGTAATTTAGAAATGTTATATTTGGTTTTTGGAAATGAAATAAGTTTAAAACATTTTATTTTAATTTTCAAATGCATCATTTACACACTTTTCTAATGCAATTGCTTTTCATTCTTATGAAATTTACATTCTTATGATGTCAATTGAGGCTCCATGGTTTTACATTATGATCAGAGTTTTTGAGTTATTTTCATGTTTAAATGTGAAAATCACTACTTTCGAATTAGAGAAGACTAGTTTTGTGGTCTACTTAATTATGTTTTCACCTTTATACAAAAGTGAAAAATATAGGTAGGTATGTAAGTAGGTATGTGAAAAGGTATAAGTAGGTAGGTAAATAAAAGTAGGTTAGTGGATGGGTAATAGGTAGGTAAGTATTGAACTACATAAATAGGTGGATGAATATGTAGGAGGTAGATTCATAAGGTATTAGACAATGTCATATTTGACTTAAGATCATTGGTCATCGTAACTAAATGTTCAACTTGACTAAAGACCATTGGTCATTTTTATTAAACATCATTGGCCATTTTGAATAAGGTTGTGCAATTTGATTATGTGTATTTAGTTAAATGAACCACTATAGTCAAGTTGATCAGTCAATAAATACATGTGTCATTCAAGCCCTTGCTTTAATAAAAATGTACATGTCCATTAGTCAAAATGACAAGTTAATCAATTTGAAACTCTTAAAAAACCATGAATTATAGTAGTGATGCCACACCAATATCCAAGTGTCACTTTTGGTAACTAGTCATCCCAGCCGTGGGTGTTTGTTAAAGACAATCATTATCAGACCATGCTTGATGGTTTCTATCAAACATTCTACCATGCGATTACATTGTGGCCATGTTGGTGTAAAAAAATGATCTACTATCCCATAATCTTGACATAAAGCATCAAATTCTTTCATCATCCACTACCAATATTAGTGAAAACATTTTTGGGCACATGAAAGTGACATACAATTTTTTCTTCAAAAAATTTGGATGTACTCTCTACATCATGACTCTTTACTGGCCTTGTTTCACACCATTTAGAGTAATGATTTATAGCCACTAGCATGTATTTATTTCCATTGAATGTATTTGGCAAAGGTTTTGTTGTGTCAAGTGCAACACAATAATACAAATCACATATCAATATGATTTTCATACTTTCAACTCAAGATCATAAATTACTCGTCCATTTAGCAAGTTGACACTTGTCAGAAGTCTTAACAAAGTTTGTCTTGTCATGCCAAAAAAAAACGATGTTCAATTTCAAAATCGGTGCAAGCTTCACCAAAATGCCCTATTTCATTGTGCATTTTTCTTATGATATGTAACTTGTCTTTTGGTTTAAGAACTAGAAGGTTTTGGAAATGTATACATTGTTTTACCAATGATATTGCATCACCCATGAGCAAATGGATTTTCAATTAGCTACAACATATTGCTAATGAGCAGCTTCATGTTCAATAGACCTTCCCATATGTCGAAATGATGGTCTTGTTCATCTTCTTCTTGCTTCCATACCTTTTTAGGTCTTATTTAATCAACTAAGGGTTGTGCGTCATGTGCCAAATCCCAACAATTTTGTTAGAGATTCACTTTTCCTTTGTTAGTCTCATGTTTCCTCTATTTTTCATCCTAGCAAAAAACCAATTCTTTTCCTTTCTCTAAGATTTCTTCATTGCAGTTTCTCGTATCTATTTCCATAATAATTAACAAATTAATGACAATTTCATCTTTCTTGGCAATATGTGGTTTGGGAATCTCTTGACTAATACCACCCAAGTCTTGAATTTCATTGTCAAAATTTTCATTAGCCTCATACCTTCCCACTGGATTTTTGTTCAACACATCCACATTAAACTGCTTAGCACTAGCATGATGGATAATCTGAAAATGAAAGTCTTGAAGCATTGAAATCCACTTCCCCTTCTGTTCATATGCATTTGAAATTGTAATAAGCCATTCTAATGGGTTGTGGTTTATTCTTAATAGAAAGAATGTTTGATGAAGATACTATTAGAAATGCATTATGCCCCAAATAAAGATGTAACATTTTCCTTCTGTCAAATGAAATCACTTATGTATAAGGATAATCCCTTGTTGACATAGACCATCACTTGTTCCTATTTTTCAATTTTTTGTGACAGAATGAAACACCTCTAAGGAACTAGTCCACATCTAAAATGAAAGGTTGTGATAAATCAAACCTAATCAATATAGGAGATGCCATGAACTTTCTTTTAGAATCATAAAAACAACCTGGTAGATGGGTGTCCACACAAACTTACAATCTTTTTTAGTTAGGCCGAATAACAACTTTGTAATCTTGGCATACCCAAGAATGAATCTTGTGTAATAACTCGTGAATCCTAAGAATGCTTTAACATTTGTAACAAATTTGGGAATCGAAAAACCTTCCATAGTATTAACCTTTTTAGGGTCAGGATAGGAACCTTCTACACTCACAATGTGACCTAAAAAGGTAATGTTTTGTGTTCCAAAGTAACATTTGCCAGGGTTTAATTTTAAATGGACATCCTAAAGTTTTTGCAACACCAACCTAATATGCTACATGTTATCTTTCTAATTCAAATTATGTATGTTGAGATCATCAACAAAAACCTTAAGGAATTGATTGTTCCAATCTTTGAACACCTTATCCATTGTTTTTGAAAAATAATGGTGGTGTTCTTTAGCCCAAATGGAATAACATTCCACTCATGAAGACCTAATTTAGTGATGATTATGGTTTGTTTCATGTTTTTAGGTGACATCGAAATTTGCTAAAACCTAAATTAGATATTCAAAGCAATAAACCATGCTGATTTTCCTAACTAACCCAACATCATCAATTAGTGGCATGGGAAATGAATCTCGTTGCGTTTGTGCATTAAGTGGTCTATAATTGCCATAAAATCTCATGTTTCCATCTTTCTTAACCGGTAATATCACTTTGGACATGTATTTTGATGAGCTCTTACGCATCTTACCCAACTCACTAATGACTATATTTACTTATTATTTTAGCCTCCTCCCAGTAAGACAATCTTTCACGGGTCATTTGACAAAGAAGAAACCCTTGTGTGTCAATTGCATGTTCACCAATAATGCAGTGACCTAACTCACCTTTGTGCCATGTGAAGATGTCTTGAAATTCTTCCAGCAGATCCCATATTGCCCTAGTTTGTTTTTCAAATAACTTTTTAGTTTGATCTTAGATTTGATTTTAGTCCACCTATTAGCTAGGTATTCAAATGTGTTTCCTTCCTCCATCATTATAGGGAAAAGATGAGATGTAGGACCCAAAGATTTGTTTGTAAATATTCGGAACCTCTATTCCTCTTTTGCTTGAATGCAAAGTATCCAATCTAAGTAATCATCATCAGCTACACACTGCCTTTCAAAGAAACTTTGTTGTTCTTGTAGTGCCAAATTGAATATTTGCATTAACAATTCCTCATCCAAAACCTAGTTCATCCCATGATTATTCAATTGTTCAATCCAATCAACTTCCAATGGCACAATCCTCTTGGGTTTATCATCTGCATTATCTTCTTATTCACTAATTTCATCTTGAAAAAAAAATTCATCACAATAATCATTAGAATTAAGAAATTGGATATAATGGGTTCCTGTTTTTCGTATATGTAAATGTTCTAAACTTAAGTTGTTGAATTTGTCTAGGTATGCTTCCTCTAGCTTTGTAATTGGCTTTAACATATTCACAACATGGAGAGGGAAAATTTCCATTGTAACATGTGGATTGTTTTACACTTGTATTATTCCTTTTACAATATCAACCACAACTCCAAGCTTCATAAGGAAATCAAGTCCTAACAATAGGTCATAGTTGTAAATATCAACCACAAGGAAGATCATTTAGCATACCACCTTGCCCATAGTCATAGGAATGTTGGTGATTTTTCCAACTACCTAAGTTAGCATTGCAAAAGTTGTTTTAAACGTTTCATGCCCTGAAACCAAATGCATGATTCCAAGTTCTCTTATGACACTTATAGCCATTGTCGACATTGACATGTTGGGCAAGCCTTCAAGTAATGTTTGATTAATCTCAACAATAAGATGGAGAATCTTCCTATAGTTCATTTTGTTGATGCAAACCTTCTGATAAGAATTATGTTATCATCACACACACTTAGTCAATACTTTTAATCTCCTAATTGAACCTCATCTCCCTTTTCTTTAGATTCAACAATCTATAGTCTATTAATACCTATTCGTATAATATAATCCATATCATTTCTATCAACATATTTCCAATAGAAACATCCATATAAATTAGTGTAATATAGCCATCAAAACATATGAAAAACCTTACAAAAACACGCAATTCTCAAAATGCAATCTCTTTTTTTAGTCTTATTATCTAATCTTGGTTTCTAGAATTGTGAACAACAATTTTTTTTACCAATATCTATTGGAAGCCAAATTTTCCTACCTTAAGTATTGGAATAATTTTTCCTCTAATTACTCGTTGAACCTGAAGATGTTTCAAAGGGCCAAAGGCTTGTGAAAAAAAACCTAGTTTCTAAGGTTTGTAGGATGGACCATTGTTGCCCATTAAAGTCTGAACAAGTTTTTAGCCAAATAGTTGTTTCCATAAAGAAGCCAACATGTATAACCCCTATTATAATATCATTGACCTTTGTAGTTGTTGGATCAAACCCTACAATTATGATACTTGCAAATCTAGTAACCTTCAAGATTATTGTATTTAGTTTCGTAGGAAACTCCACCTCATTGAAAGTTGAAAACCCTAGATTGGATTCTTTTGCTCATGGCTTATCATCAACATTGTTAGTTAGTCTTGTTGGAACATTTTATGAAAAAAAGTTTGTTTATTTTCCTTCAACCATGGGATTGAAAATGTTAGAAACCTAATGGCATATGCACTCTCCAATTGCCATTTAAGTCCTTGATCTAACTTCAAACAAAATCTCCAATTTTTGAATATGAAGGTACCTCCACCAACATCCATTTTCAGATATCTATTTCTTATTTTGAGTAATTTCTCAATTCTTGGTATGAAGATTTTGATAAAGCAATCAAGAGAAGCATAGGCCTTGGGTATCCAGATATCCCCAACCTTGGGAATCTCACTTTTCTTTTCAAACCTTGAAACATCAATGTTAGGGAATGCAAACAATGAAGAAAAACTTGTACTAGAATTGTGCAATGTTGATCCACTTTTTAGTTCCATCACGAATTTTGATCCATACTTGCGTTTGTTTATCAAACCTTTGTGATGGATTTTGACCACAAGATCTCCAACTTTAGCTTACTTTGGATCAATTCCCATAATGCTCACCACATTGAAGCCATGTAGACCCATTATTAGAGATCTTACATATGAATTTTATTTTATGGCCAGATTGTCCAACTTACAGATAATCTGATGTTCAAATAGTTCTTGGGTAGTCAAATTTTAATTATGCCCATTATCATTAGAATTTGACATCTTTCATACATTTCAAGAACTTAAACTAATTTTATAACAACTCATATATATAATGTCATATTTTGATTGACAAACTCTATTACCAAAAAGGGGATTCAACTAGGTATGCATGTGCTTTGACATCAAAGAAATTTTTTTGCATGAAATATTCAGTGCATTAGAATTACAAGATTAGAACAAACCCAAATACATTACTAACATAATAATACGACTTTTTTTTAGACCTTTGATGGATTAGCTCATTCAAAATCTCTTTTCTATGCGAGCTATCATGACCTAATGGTTATGGGCAAACCAACAAAGAAAATCCATGTCAATCCAACACCTAAACCTTGTGAAAATTAGATAGACAAACAAATTTAGCTATTCAGATCTTCAACTTCCCCAATAATTTGTCATTGCAAATGAATTTGCCTAGAGTTCCCAAACATAGAGGTACTAGATCTTCCACAAATCCCAACAAAAGTCACAAGCACATTAGACTTGAGTACAATGCCACATAACATGCTAGTTCTCTCACCCCCTTGAGCCTTTCATCATTTTCATCTTAGGTCCCTATTGAGTCATTGACTTAAAATGTTCTATTCACTAACCTTAGTGCAACAAAGTTTATGAAGCTAATGGGCAAAACTTTCACATAATTGAACTTAGGCATTCTTCTCAAAACTCATAACAATAAAACCACAAACATGAAATAAAAAATGAGTTTAATCTAAAAGTGCTTAACTTTCTTCCTTTTTTTCGTATTTATCTCCATCCACCACCAAGTGCATTGCCAATCTTTTCACATCATCGTTATCTTCACAATAAAAAGAAAATCTCCAAAACAAAGCTCCATATCTAGTTCTTGATCTGGGTGCTGGCATTCATGAATAACACAAACCAAAACTCATAACCTGCAAACAAACAACAAAAAGAAAATAAAAATAGAAAACAATCATCAAGAAGCAGAAAGCGACTCCTCTAATGTTCATTATACCAACTGTATCTTCCTTTGATGCTTTCTACAAGTCACATCCTACGTAGTAAATCATCCATCAACTTAGGGCTTCGTCTGATTAGGGCTGAGTCACACAAATGAACTTTGCTGACATAGGTCCAAGTCACACCTGCACAACACTCATCTTGAGTCCAAATTTAACATTTCGCCAGTGCATTGAATAGAGCCATTAAGAGGCCTCACTCCAGAAAGCTACCAGTATAGGTAAGTGCTGGTTCACCCTGGCCGTCATTTAGCATTCAGAACAAAAATGTTTTTCACCAACCCACTTTAAAATTAAGTTAGATATTAAGAGTATTATTCAAACTGCACATTGAAAAACAGAATGATGAAAACCTACCTAGATTGTGTTTGCTTGAAATGTCATGTGTCAGAAGAGAAACTAATAAGTTGTGTGATAGTTGACCTATTACAAGCTGTTTGATTTTTGAGATGGAGAGTTTTTCACATTAGTTTGTACTAACTTGACGGCCTTAAATTATCCCTTGCTTTGAATACTTATGTACATTTTTCGAATATGCTGTGTTGTTTTATAAATAAAGCTTTGCAAGGTTTTGATGATAATGAGTGGATTAATTTATACCAAGTTCAAAAACTAGTCTGTGGCAGGCTACTGAATTAATTCCAATCATCTTTCTATCAGACAATTGAAGAAGGTTTTTCTCTGTCTCAGATCCCACCAAATCCCCAGCATTTAATTTTGGCCATGTAGTACTTTGTCCATTTGCACTTACGCTGCAGATTTCAGGTCTTCAATTTTCAGATCAAAATCCAATATATCTCACCACCCAATGTGTCTCAGACCACCTAGCTCAAAACTCAAGAATATGAGTAAAGTTGTTTTAATCTTCCAGCCTACATGATGAGTTCAAAGTTCAAACAATCAAACTACAAAAACTCATTTCTACCAAGCTCTCTTATATATCTAAATCTTACAGTGGTTTAGATGGGATTCAGATCTGTGTTTGGGTATATGACCCAGCACCTATCAGAGAACCATCTGTTGGAAGCCCACTGTGACTCAGTTATGTATGAATGACAACCACAACCAAGTTACCAAAGTTTCACCTTCGTAACCTATCCTGAAACCTGTCCTACTACCCCTAAGTTCCCCTACCTAGGTGATTACCCAAATGTTTAAGTACGAGTGTTGGCTGGTTATTGAGTTTTGACTCAGTTATTAATCATTTACCAGTTGGTTAGTGGTTTTTTTATAAAATGTTAAATTGATGAATCACCTGATGTTGAATTTTCAAAAATCTAATATAGCCTACTTGGATGACTGGATTATCATTTAATAAGGTTATCAATCTTTAAACACTAATACAAAAATACTTTTAAAAATCATAATTTGAATTTGAATTTTTAAAAACCTTACCATCAGCAGCAGGATAACAAGAGGATGTCAACCAATTATTTGATAACCTACTCTTATGCATAAGTCAACAATTATTATCCAAATATTTTTGATGGCTTGCCGAACAATCAAAAAAATTGATATTGATATTGATGACATGTGATCTAAATTTTTGTTTAAAAGATAACCTACCCAACAATTATTTAAAAAAAAAGAAATATTCGGCCAACACAAGAGAGTACCATAAGTAAGAAAGGAATGTAAGCAGTAACTGTGTAGGTCATTGAATAAGGAAGGCAATTGATAACCACTTTGTAGGCACATGCATATAGATGAATGGTGAAACCTTGCCTAATTTAGTTAAAGAACAAACACTCATTTGAAAGGGGAAAAGAAGGTACAAGAAGAGAGAACCAATGTCCAATGTCCAACCAAGAGATGGCACTCCAAAATGCAAACAAATCAATGGTCACAAAAAAAATCAACAAAGACTTGTCAAAGGGGGTTCAAATGATAATTGAGAACCTAAAATCCTCATTAGTTGTATGAAGCATATTTGACAAGGAGATGAGTGGATCCTACCCTAAAAGAGGTCTCTTTAGAGAGAATGGCTTGTCTCAATATGGTAATGGCTTAAACTTTTGTAGGATGAATGGTTTGTAAATAAATAACTACCATGGTTAACTATGGGATAGGGATACAATGAAAAAGTGTTTAATGTCCACACATCATCCATCCTGGATCTGGTAGGTTGATGGGTGCAGGGTCAATTTCATCATTCTTTTGGCTAGAAATTCCTATCATGCACACACGTAATATAATAGGAAACAAAGATTTTTGCAAAACCCCAATCCATTGCTAAAGTTGGACAAGCTTTCAGAGGCAGATAAAACTCACAAATGGAATTGTTCATCATTAGTAGTTTGTCATAAACATTTCAGCCTATCTCAGGGATTACCATATTCAACATACACTGTGCATTACTCCCTATCCCCACCCATAAACATGAAAAGTTGTTGATAGTGTAAAGTGGGAGACTATTCAAATATCATCACCTAGGCCAATCATTATGGCTGGCCAATAAAAGAATATCACTACATTGTACTGGTGTTCTTGAAGGGCACTGTGGTAGGGGGCAAAATTACAAACCCAAACTGAACTTTGCTATTTCATTCATATGTAAGTTTCATCCAAAATACAATGTAGAGGTTAATTTCCTGCATTTTGTGTGGAGATGATCTAGCCTCTGAGTTAGGAATAAATCAGTGTAAGCTGGCTCCACCTTACTGGTTGGGAGAAGGCTAGTTTTGTTTAAAGAGGACCTATCAAGCCTTTCTAAAAAATTTCTATGATTAGAATTGGAGGTTCTCTCGAATTTATATGAAGAATTGAAATCAGCAGTGGCCCATTATTGAGTTTTGACCAGTGCTGTGCAGGTATTGATTTTTAAAAGAAAATATGGTCTTGGGTATTATATATTTCATAACTTTGGTCGTTTTTTTGGGTGTTGTTTTTAATTTAAAAAAAATATTTCAGAACCTCTGGGTGTGGTTTAAATTAATTCTCTGAACTCATGACAATTATTGGCTACAGGGTTTAAGTCTGTTGAAATTGATGCAATTTTGGGTACAGTTAAAGTTTAGGGTTATGATCTAAAGAGAAACACATACGCCAGAGAAATTGGAACATTACAAAAATTGAAAAAATCAAAATTGAATCTCATAACTTATACACAAAGAGGAAACTTAGACACACAAACTGAAAATGAAACTGTAAACCTTAATAGTACCTGTTTCACCTGAGGAAATCTTCCAAGATTTCTTCCTTGAAAAATAAATGGGTAGAAAATTTTGAGTTTTTCTCCAATCCTACTATGAACAACAATTCACAGGAAAAGGTCTAAATCGGGTTTTTAATACTTAAATCTGGTGAGGTCAAGTTTTTATACCCGGATTCAAAACTGTGGCTTTTAACTTTTGGATTTGGGTACCTGCACAACACTGGTTTTGATCATTAATTAACCTAGTTATTACTATGCTACTTATTCAATTATCGGTTTTGTGATAATTAATCAATAACTTAGTTGTCTGATATTGAAATTTCAAAATCTAATAGCCTACTAAGACGACTCAGTTTATTTTCAAGGTAGTTTATCAATCTTAGAACATTAAAAAATTTTATGGTAGATTTTTTATAAAAGTAATTTAATTTAAAATTTAAAAACACTATAACTGATGTTAAATATCTAGCAGGTTAACTAATAGTTATCAACCAGGTATTTGAAAAACCTAGCTGTATGCATAGCTGATGATATTACCAAAAAATATTGATAACCAAATCAGTACACAAATGTTTTTGATATTGATAACCTAATCAAGACCCAAATTTTTAATAGAAAAAACCTACCTGATGGTTATGAAAAAAAGTGAAAACCTGCCAACACTGACTGAAACCGAGACACGTCTTGAACCGGACAACAGCAGTGCAAACTTTGAAGCTTGTTCATATGCATGCTCCCACGGATTGATCTGCTCCGGCCCATGCAGCTGCCATAAATGCTGTTTCCATTTGAAAGAGTCGAGGAGAGTAGAGCAAGATGTCAAAGAGCTAGAAGAAAATTTTCTTTCTTCAAGTCAGATTCTTCTTCTTCTTCTTCTTCTTCTTCTCCCTGTAGTTTTGCCTTGATTAAGTGGTTAGAATTAGCATGTGCAAACAAACAAGGCCGGTGTCTGGCAGGCGACATTGGCTGCAAGCAACGGATCTGCAGCTGTAACAATCCTTGGCAGCTAGCTTGCAGGAGGCACATCTAGATAATTAAGTCTAGATCACTAGTCTCGGTCTCGCAGAGACCAGCTATAGCATTAAACTGGTCATTTGGGAACATGCTTTTGGGGTAATGCGTTCGACTGCGGGTGCGTAGTGGAGCTCGACTAATTACAACTAGTAGATCTAGTACTGGCCTGCCTGCTTGAGTCCTGTTCCCCACTCTTCGTCACTGTCTGCAGCTTCGACAGAATCTGCAGTTGCTGCTGGTACTCGCCAGAATTTGTTTGCAATAGGACAAAAACAGAAACGCGGTTCTAGCTCGGTGATCAGTCACCATACTGACGCTGCTTTTGTATTGGATAGCTCCCGGGGTGGTGGTGGTTTCGCAGGTTATGGACTATCGTGGCCTGACCCTTGTAACTGTCCCAGATTGTAGAAATTCTGAGAAGATTTCAGAATCTGCAGCTGCATGCACACACACACCTGCAGCTCTCATCGAGAGGTGTCTGATCAAACAAGTGAATCTAGGGGTTCTGATCTTCCACCTTGTCAGAGTTCAGCATTCCTAGAGTGATCCCTAGTTTGGCCCAGTCGTCGGCGGTCAAATTTATACATATCTTCTGTTGCGCTTGTTTGCTCCTCTGTTCAGTTCAGTTCCCCACACACAAGGGCCTCATAATTAATGGACACCTTTGAAGACAAATCTTTCCATAAATGTAGTACCTGGCTATCGTCCTATGATGAGCTAGCTAGCTACCTACTTTCGCCTGAACTTATCAATTTTCTATTGTCCTGCAGTATGCGGTGATGAGTACTCTTAGAGCAGGTCCACCGGTGGTGCTCAGTAGGTGGCCCTGGAAAAGAAAATTAGATGAAGAAAAGTTAAAAACATGCAGGTTTGGCTCAGCAAAATTGTTTTGGCCTTGCATTTTTGCACAGGATGCTGAGCAACACCTGCTGTTAATTGGCTAGATAGTTTGATAGGTCCAAGTGGGTTGCTATTACTTTAAGTCTCCCACCTATTTGCAGTCCCAGTTTTAGTTTTAAAGATGGGGTTGGAAAAACATGGAGAACAAAACTTGGATGTGAAATATTCTTGCGGATGCTCTTACTCGCCTGTTGCAAAATCTTGAAGAAGCGCGTGTGTCATGGTTAGCAGCTAGCCACGTGCAGTTGACGGAAGTTGATTTAAAAAACAGCCATGACCAGCTTTGGAAAAACTCCACCAAGTTTCACTTGGATTCTTATTCAACTTCGTCGTCATCTCTCCCCCATCTCTCGACGATTCTTTTTCTTCTTTAGAATTGATCAGTAAGCGACGAGATCTAGTGGTAAAAATTCCTAGATTTACATCGAGAGTTTTTTCTTAATGAGCAATATTCGAGCTTCACGCAGCTACTGGATCATTCAACAGTAGATCAACTACTGACCGCAGCTGCTGATTACACTACAGTTTGTGATTTCCTGCTGCATCTTCCGACAAAACCATCGATCAGTTCCCAGGTAGTAGCGGCTGCTGCTGCAGTTATAATAATAATAAGGGATCAATGATCTGCTGCAGCTTGCTGCTTACATTTAGCGTACAATCCACATTGTGTTAGAATATCCTTACGGAACTTGGAAACTTGATTGCAGCAAGCACCACTAGGTCAGGGAGTTATTAGTGTTGTCGCAAAGCGACGATGCCATTGACTCCG